>CM053581.1:551194386-551212903 GCA_028627135.1 Pseudochirops cupreus | reverse complement strand
GATTTTTTTTTAAAATCCCTGTGGGGCTCTGCTTCCAGAAGGGAAAGCTCTGTCCCAAATCGCTGGGGTCCTCCCAGCTGCTGTAGCTCTTAGGGAGAGGCTGGGAACTCCTCCTATTTACTTCTGGCTGACTGGATAGCGAGGACTCCAAGACCGAGGCCCAAGATGGCGATCCGGATCCAGGCCGCTCCACGCGAGAGCACTGGCCTGAGAACAATTGCTCAGTCCCCCTGCTGCCTGCAGGCCGCGGGCGGGAAGCTGCAACGCCGAGGCGGGTGCAAAACCTCTGCCTTTCGCTTTTCCTCTCTGGAGGCCTTTTCGCTGGACTGCTTATCTGCCCCTTTCACAAATCCCACTGGCAGCTGCTGCTAATCCGCTCACCTGAGAGGCTCCTCAGCTCCTCTAGTCCAGTCGCCCCCGGGACGCAGCCGCGGCTTCAGGCCAGGATGGTTTCGGTTCGCAGTGCTGATATGGTTCCTCATAGCTGAGCTGACTTTAGTGGGAAGTATCTTTGTGTGCGTTTTGGAGTTCCAGGATTGGTTTAGAGTCCTGTTTTATGGGTATTTTGGGGTGGCTATGTGAGAGCTGCGATATGTTGCTGCTGCTACGCCGCCATCTTGGCTCCGCCCCGCCAAGGTTTGCAAATATTGAGATATTATCTCATTTACTTCTCATAATAACCCTGGGAGTTTGGTGCCACTGCTATCAATGTTTTACAGTTGAGGAAACCGAGGCAAACAGGGTGAAGTGACTTGCCCAGGATCACACAGCTAATAAGGATCTGAGGCTGGATTTGAACTCAGGTCTTTCTGACCACAGGTTGAGCGCGCCGTCCGCTGCCCCAAGCTGCTGGATATTTATTGACTCACTAAGCCCACAGTCTATGCATTCTCACTCTTCTTTCAAGAGGAAAGTTTAATATGGAACCTCAAGAACAATTTGCAATTCTGCTTTGCCAAAATGAAATGCAAACATATTGTTCCTAAACCACGAGAGTTGCCACCGATACATTTGAAGGTTTCGTTACTGAATTTGCTGCAAAATTTGTGCTTGGTCCCACTCAGCAAACATTTCCCGCACTCCTGCTATGTGCAAGGCACCATGATAGCTGATGAGGATGCAAAGAAAAACTACAAAGTTGTCCCTGTCCTCACATTCTGCTAAGAAGGAATAGCATGTATACCAGTATATGTGAAGTAACACAGAATACTTTTAAGAGGCAGAAAGTGAGGATACCTGGGGGCAGGCAGGATCCCAAACAGCCTCCTGGGGAAGGAAGCACCCAATCTGGCCTCTAAAGGAAGGCACCTGCCCCCAGGTATCCCCAATGTGTCCTAGACCTGGGGCATTGCTTGTGCAAATAGGGAAGGGGGACCGGTGTGTCAGGGAGGGGGAGTAGCCAGCAGGCTAGGGTGTAGGGGGCAAAGATTATGAGAAGGAAAGCAATATGAAATAGGATTGGAAAGGTGAACAGCATGGAGGGCTTTAAATACTAGGTGAAGGAGTTTGCATTTTATATTAAAGGCAATAAAAGACGACTGAAGATTTCTGAGTAATGAAGTGATATGATCAAATCTGTGTTCTAGGAACTTGGATTTGGTAGGGTTCTACCTCTCTTTGGAGAAAGTGTGACAAGGGGAGAGAGTAGAAGGAAGAAGACTAATTAGGAGGCTGTTGTGAGAGGCTATGCATGAATGCTTGGACTAGAGCAGAGACTCTGTGAGTGGAGTGAAGGGAATGAATGAAATTAAGTTGTGAAAATGGGACCAAGACTTGGGAACTGAGTGGACATGAAGGCTGAAGGAAAGGGAAGAGTCAAGAATGACTCCATGATGCCATAGCAGGCACCACCAGGAGGATGGTGGTGCCATTAATCCAAATGGCAAAGTTGGGGGAAAGATTTTCAGGAAAACATAATGAGTTGTGCTCCACATGTGATAGGTCTGGACTATCCAGGCTGCACTGGGTAGAGATATGCAGCAGACAGTTATTAATACAGGAGTATAGACTTTGAAAGAAGAATTAGGGCTAGATAAGATTGGATAGGGCTGGATTTGGGAGTTATCTGCATCAGAATGATAACTGAACCCAACAGAGCTACAAAGTCATGGAGGGAAAGATTGTGGAGAAAGAGAAGAGCCCAGGTCAGAGCTGTAAAGGATGCCCATGGTTAGTGAGCAGGAAGAGCAGAATGACCTAGGAAAAGGAAAGGGAGGAATGGTCAAGCCAGGGAGAAGAATACCCAACAGAAAGCAGTGTTCAGAATCCAAGTGAGAAAGTATTTAGGAAGGTGGTCGATGTTTTCCAAAGTAACAGAGAGGTTAAAAGGTATGAGCACTGAGAAAAGGCCAGTGGAATGGACAGTTAAAAGATTGCTGCTAACTTTGGAGAAAGTGGTTTCAGTTGAATGGTGGGGTCAGAAGCTAGATGACAAAGGGCTGCTAAGTGAATGGGAGATGAAGAAAAGGAAGCAGTGAGCAAACTCCTTCTAGGATTTAGTTGCAAAGGGACAAGAGATACAAGATGATAGCTTGAGAGGAAAGCAGAGTCGAGGGAAGGTTTTTTTGTGGTTTTTTTAAATCTGGGGGTGACCTACCCATGTTTATAGGTGATAAGAAAGAAGATATTGGGTAAGAAAAGCTTGGTAAAAACCATTCTGGAGAACAATTTGGAACCACACAGAAAGGGCTATAAAACTATGCTAACCCTTTGACCCAGAAATACCACTACTAAATCTGTGTCCCAAAGAGATCAAAGAAAAGACTTGTGCAAAAATTTTGTAGCAGCTCTTTTTATGGTGGCAAGGAAGTAGAAATTGAGGAGATGTCCACAAAGCCAATGGGGAATGGCTGAACAAGTTGTGGTATATGATTGTGAAGGAATACAACTGTGCTATAAGAAATGATGAGCAGAATGATTCCAGAAAAACCTGGGAAAACTTATATGAACCGATGCAAAGTGAAGTGAGTAGAACCAGGAAAACACTGTATACAGTAACAGCAAAATTGTAAGGATCAACTATGAAAGACTTAGGTACTCTCTGATCTAATCTAATAATGATTTCATCCAAAGATGAAAAATGCTATCCGTCCTATAGAGGACCAATGAACTTTGGATGCAGATTAAGGCATACTTTTTTTTTACCTTCTTAATTTTTCTCCTTTTTTGTCTGTGTTTTCTTTTACAACATGGAAACATATCTTGCATAATTTCACGTGTATAAACAATATCAAATTACTTGCTTTCTCAAGGAGAGGGAAGGGGCAGGAAGGAGTAAGAGAGTTTGGAACTCAAAATTTTAAAAAAGAATATAAAAAAATTTTTTACGTGCAATTGTGAAATATTTAATGAAATAAATAAAAATACATTTAACAAAAAAGGAAAAGCTTGGTAAACAAAAACAATTATGGGGTGAGGGTCAGATCAAGACTATGGCCCTTTCTATTAGTCACTGGTGTAGAATGAAGTTGGAAGTTGCAGATGTTTAGGAGGCCAACAAATTGAAGATGAGTGTGCTGAGCAGACACTGATATTTGTGTTGAGTTCCCTGGGTTTGAGGGCAAGGGTTGTATGTCCCAGGTAAAGAACTTCTTGAGAAAGGAAGTCAGCTAGCTGATGGTTGTGAATAGATGCTGCTGCACAAGAGGGTAAGACAGAGCATCATCAGAGACTTGGGGCTGGAATGAACCTCTGAAGCCATCTCAACCAGCCCCCTTCTTATGGAGATGAGGAAATGGAAGCTCAGAGGGAGAAAGTCACCTGCCCAAGGTCACACAGGTCAGAAGTGTTAGGGGTAGAGGTGGATCCCAAGAGCAGGGAATGTCTAGGTGACAAGAAACACCTACCTTCAAGGGTCCTGTGATGTAAAAAAAGAGTCAGCCCTTCAATGCCTCAGACTCTAACAGTTCTGAAAGCATGGTGGCAAGGAAGAAGAGAGCAGGGAGGAGGTGCCTGGGAGCTGGGCTGAAATTGCAGTCATTACTTAAGTTTTGAGGAAACTTAGATTGGAGAATCCAAGCTCATGAAAACGAAGTTCACTCTCAATTCTGTATTTCTGTGATTACTTGTAGTTCACTGCTTAGAAACTGGCATTTACAGAAAAAAAGTCACTTTAATGATAACAGTCATAAACAAATAGCAAATGCAGGGTGGGGAGGGAGAGAGAGAGAAGATGAAACATTAACACTGTAAAAATGTAACCCCTAAAAGACCAGAATAAAGTACATTTTTATAGCAATCATAATTGACTTTCTGAAAATTACACATGAATTAATTTCCCCACTGATTTCACTAACAATGTTATTTACCCAAATCCAGGAGTTTAATCTGATAAAAACTAGAAATGTTGAAAAAATTAGCATGACTATAAATATCAAATATTTGAGTCATCTGACAGAGTTAAATTTTATAAGCTTTGTATTTCATTTGGAATTATTTCAGAGACTATGCAGGGGAAAATATCCAAGTTTTATCCAGGGCCAAAATGTACTGCTCATGCCAAATTTTAGATACATTGTCTTAGACACCTGTGTAGTCATGGAGATACACAAGTACCTCCAAATATTGTTCTGGACATTCTCCAAAATGATTTCTCAATCACTCCAAAAAACATGAAAATGTTAAAATGCTCTGAACTCCCTAAATTTTTGATCATTAGGGTTTTTTCTGATCATTAGTTTTTTAACCCTTCTTCAGTATTAGCCCACTTTACTCTCTCACCCAGTCTACAAGATTACACATTCACATCTTTTCAGTTTGTCTAATTTTCAAGATATTTTTTTATTTCAAATCATTCACAAGAACTACAATTTCCCTTCCATTTATAAAACACACACACACATGCCTAATGAAAGATTTCTGATTTTCTTCCACAGTAAGTAGGGAACAAAATTTATGACTAGACACAGTGAAAATTTTTAATTTAATAGGATTTTTTTCATCATTCTTCAAGATGACACTCTAAACAGTAGTGTAAAGTTAAAACAAAAGGATTGTTTCTGAGAGCTAACCATTCTGCTCCTGAATAATCTAGGGACATCATTCATCTGTCCAAGCTGGTATCGGGAAATGGTCCACCTTGGTTATCTATTTCAAGACGATTAATCTTGATAACTTTATATTTCAATAAAAACACTTATGAAAGACCTACTTTGTATAGAGTTAATATATCATTAAACAGAGACCCAATAACTCACAATTTCTGGGATTTCAGATAGGAACTTGGTGAAAATTTACTAGCTACTAGAAGAGAATGGGGCATATAAATACGACTTCAGGGAGAAATGTGTAAGTTGAATGAGAAAACCATTTTCAGGTTATCCAGAAATGCTCACTTACATGTCAGAACTTGCTATAGCAACAGCAAGTCATTTTATTTTATGTGAAAATTTTGATATAAAATTTTCAAATTACATGTAAAAACAATTTTTCACTTTTGTGTTTTTTTAAGTTTTGAGTTCCAAACTCTCTCCCTCCTTTCTCCTTACCCCCTTTCCTCAAACAGCAAGCAATTAGATATAGATTATACATGTGCAGTCATACAAAAATATTTCCATATCAGCCATGTTGCAAAAGAAAACACAGACCAAAAAAAAAACCAAGGAAAAAAAAAAGTAAAAAAAAAAGGATGCCTCAACCTGGACTTAGGTTCCATCAGATGCAAATCATTTTAACTGACATTGGCCTCCTTTCTTATCAGAATCACAAGAACTATAAAGGAGAAGATGTGATCTCTATGTATAAAGAACTTTATCATCTAAACATTAGAGACCTCAAATATCCTTTGATTAAAAACTCACCTTTCCCTGGGAGGAATGTCCTCTGAAAGACTTCCTTCAGACTGCTGTTCCCATGTAAGAGCTGATGGCTGGGTAAGATGGCTACGTGGGATGCTCCATAGACAGCCTCCGGGGTTAAAGCATAAGCAGACAGCCTCTCCTCAGTTACCTTGCCGTTAACCTGGCAGGAATCATTACAGGAGAGGTTAATTTCTCCCTTTTCTCTCCAAGGCACATTGCTATCTTTGTTCTTAGGGTAACCTCCCTTTTATACTTCCTTGTCATCCCTAATCAATGGTCACTGAGAGCTGGCATTGAGGGGAGGAGGGCATTGAGAAAGGACGTGGCGGAGGGAAGGGAGAAGAGATGCATCGGAGGTTACTCCTCCAAATGATCTCTCAGTGCTAATCACTTGAATGACTTTGCAGGCAGCATGTGGCACAAGTATGCACAGAGAGAGGCTTACACTGATGTTACGATAATTTTTTATTAGTGTAAAAGGAACACGTTAAGGTTGTATTATCCTTAGAGGAACAAGAAAACCCAAGGAAGTCTATGGCTGATTGATGCATTTCAAGGAGGGTTCTGAGGCCCTCTGGAAAAAAAAAGAAAAGCCTGAAGATATGAGCTGGCCTGTCACCTTGGTTCCTCCTCATAGATTACTGGGCAGTCTAAAGTGAGGAGGGGTCCAGTAAGGGATTAAAAAAAGCAAGAGTCAGGGGGTGCAAGTGATGATTGAATAAGCTTCTGATATGGAAGGTCAGTGAGACCTTCAAGAACTGGGCTCCTGAAATGGTCTATACTCTCTCAGATCCCAGAGCTTTTAAGAAATGAGGCATACCATTCACATGTACTTCAATGGAGTGATAATCTCATTGACATGGAGATTCCACACTGTAACTTATCTATGTGGGATTCATTCTTGGCCTCCCATAAATCTTCCAGAGGGGGTCTACTCAACACTCTTGAGGCCCTTCTCCAGGTCTTTTAAAACAGGCTCTCCATCTGTTAGCCTGCATTCTTGCGCCATCACTGGCTCTCATTCTTTTCCGGTCATGTTCCTCTTCGTTGATGCCCCCCATCACTTCTCACACATAAGTCATCCTTCAGTTGAATTCTCAGTAATTTGCCGGAGCTGACAGGGCATCATATAGTTCTCCATTATGTTTCGTGTGTCATACAGCTTTGATTCCTTAGCGACCGTGGTGGTGGATGGTTTGAGCCACTGTTTCTGTTTCTGCCCTTCATCTTCAAAGAGGACCAACAACATCGAAGGTGATGTACTGACTGACTTGTGAAATGGACTTAAGTGAGGCAGAGTTGCACAAAGTCGTCAGCCTCACTCTCTCTTCCAGAGTCACTGAAGTTCAGAGGCAGGACAACAGTCAGAACTGGTGATGGCCCACGATGCAGTGATGACCTTGGCGTCTTCCATGTCTGACCAAGCTCCAAGTGCTCCACAGAGCCTGCTTCAGCCACCTTCAAGGTCACTGCAACAAAATGTTCTCATCTGCCCTTTCTGTTCTTCCTCTGGGGGAAAAATCTTTGCATGAATGGGGGGGACACTCCCCTAACACACCTGCTAGTTACTCTCTACCTTGTTTAGCTCATTTGCTGACATGGATTACCAGGGGGCGGCCACTGCACTTGCTACCACTTTTTGGAGCTATAAGAGAGAGCTGGGTGACAGAGGTACCAGTCCTTCTGAATGTCCCACATACCCCAGGGTGGGCATCCATCGAGTGTCCCTGGAAGACTACTGGTGCTAACTGTAGCTGTTCACTTCAGGGAGAAGCTTGGAGTCACTGAAAGCACTGTCCGACTTACAAAAACAATCTGGCCAATCCTCATCCCTCCACCTGTCGAACTGGGGCCTCAGTTCATCTCCTACCATCAGTGTTTGTCCAAGAAAAGATACACAGATGGACCGATTCAATGGGAGGTCCATCCAACCACACAGAAGATCTTCCTATGGACATTGTATATATTTTGTTTAATGTGAGCTGGTTGCAGAGATGCCTTGGATCCCCTGAATGATGATCATGAGGTCATTTCTATGAAGCTATGCTGGCTGAGCACACTCCAGAAGAGGACATTACTGAAAGGACTGAGATTGAGTCTAGTGGTGCCTTCTTCAAGCTACTCAAAGGCCGCAGGGAGGACTTGCACAGTGGGCCCTTTTGGGGTAGAAGAGGTTCCTGCTGCTACTCTGTGCCACGCTGGGCAACACTGCATATGCCATGTAGGGAGCTATCTAGATTCAGAAGCAACAGGAGAGGAACAAGCGCTTCTGATGATTTGGTGTAGGGAAAGAGGACTGGCTGAGGGAGAGGGGAACCTGCCTCAAGGGTTCAGGTAGTAATAGGAACTTTCCTACTTGGGGATTTTGCAAAAAACCCCAACAACTTTATTTTTTAACCTGTTTGAAAGAAATAATGGAAAAGTATTTTCAGATATTTTACATATTCTTATCATGTGCACTGTAATATAAAATAACCCAAAGGTCAAGAAATGATGTTGGACATGTGATCCAACTCTTTCTTTTCCTTACCAGGAGTCTCTTGTTTTCATTTTTAATGAGAATGTCAAGGCTGATACGACTCAGTTGTTTTAGGAATGTGTCACTGCACACACAGTACCAACAGCTGAGCTAAAGAGTCTACGAAGACTCTTGGGACCTTCCTCCCTCTCTTCTGAAGCCCTTGATTCAGACTTGGAAGAGGGGGGCACAGGGCCTAGGGGTGTTTGCATTCTTCTTTGTATTGTGGGTGCCACGGCCAAAGGATTCGTCATCTGGCACCTTACACATGTCAGCCTTCCTGTTCTTAGCTAGCCTGGTCTTTGGAAATACAACTTAGTCTGCTGCTGAGATGTGCTTGAAGCCCGTCCAACATGGCAAACTCTGCCATAGTGTGCACTTGTGGTACAGTCTTCTAGAAACCAAGGTCAATCTTGTGCTACAATGAGGCATCCCAGCAAAGTAACCTGGGGGTGCACAATAAACACTTGATGAATGAATAAATAGAGGATATGCACCCTTAACCCACTTGGTTTTTGTCATATAATTTTTTTTTTGGAGAGGGGAAGGCAGGACAATTGGGGTTAAGTGATTTGCCCAAGGTCACACAGCTGGTAAGTGTTAAGTGTCTGAGGCTGGATTTGAACTCAGGTCCTCCTGACTCCAGGGCTGGTGCTCTGTTCACTGCACCACCTAGCTGCCTTATCATATAAATTGTTAGACAAAATTACTATGAATGGTTGTTTAGGAAAGTCTGCAGTGTTTAGGGTGTTGATGCACTCAGTATAATAGGACCTCAGTATCTGTAAGGAATCCTTCTTGCATTTGGACTCTGTGCTGGGTATCTTCTGTGAGACTGGCAAACACTCTTGATGAGCATTAAGTTTCCCTGTTTTATACTTTGCTTGATATACATAATCAGGAGACTGCTGAATAAAGTTAACTTTGTTGTTGCGTCCATAAAAAAATCTTAGATGATCTTAACGTAGGCATGGTAGAAACCTCATTAGATGACAGCCTTTAAAGCTACATTTTGTTCTAACAAATCAAAAGCTTTTTTTAGTCAACAAAAGACAGAGTGGGATTCTGTAATTCTCTGTACCTTTTTGACTACAAAGATGTGATTTGCTGCAGAACATTGTTTGTACCAGTTTCCATCTCCTATTTTCATCAAATATGCTCTTGATACATGTGTAGATTGTTCTTATGGAGATTTTGTGAAGGTAAAAAGAAATATTTGGGCTAGCAGTTAATACTGTTTGCTCAGCTCCTCCAGCTTCTTTATTTATTCTTCGCTTTCAGATACACTGAGAATCAGTCCATCGGTGCCCTGCAGCATGGCTCTCCTCCATGTATACTTGGCCTGCTCTGGCTTCTCTCTCCATCTTCTTTTTCTTCTATAGCATTTCTACTTCCTTGCACAGCAGAGAACTGACATGTCAAGAGTCCAAATGGAATGGTTCCATCATTCACTGACAAAAGCGGTTTGTTGTAGAAGTGGTGTCATATCTGGAGTCAAGGAGTCCTAAGCTAAAATCTGGCCTCAGACATTTGCTAGATGTGTGACACGTGGCAACTCATTTAACTTCTGTCTGCCTTAGTTACTTATCTGTAAAATGGGATAATAGTAGCATCCACTTCCCAGGGTTGTTGTGCAGATAAACTGGGATAATGGTAAAACACTCTGTCAACCTCGAAGTGCAACATAAACACTAGCTGGCTCTCCGTTTCTTGTGCTCCCATCCTCCAGTTTCATCTTGAGGTGCTTTTGGGATGGCCTAGGATGCTTGGGTCTGGCGTTGGGCCTCCTGCATACTCTGGATGCCTCTTCTGCGCCTCACTGTTTGAAAAGATGGTAGTGCCCGCAGTCCTTCACCATTCTTCTCTGTCAGATTTTGCAAATGAGTTTATACCACTTTACAAATGGTGCCATGTCTCTCCGCTTGGCAGAGACAAAGCGTCTGTTGCCTGAAGCGTTTCCTGGGCTCCTTTGGACTCCGTGTTGTGGTGACTGCATTACATCGGCTAAACTCCACAGGAAATGGTAACAGTCCATTTTTATGTGCACTTGGTAAATTGGTTCCTACTTTCTGCTCTCGAAAGAGGGTTTGGACAGACCCAAATTGGAGTTGTTGATTTCCAGACCATCTCTTGTCTTCCAACAGGGAGCTGACTCAGGCCTTGGCTCTAATGAATGGAAGGTCTGTATGGCACATGGACAGCCAAGTCAGCTAAGACTCCCACACCAGTAACCACTCGTTTCTGTCTGTCAAACTCAGCTCCATTTTTCTTGATGTTACTTGATTCTTCCCACATTCATCACCTTCCAATTCTCCTCTTGAATACAGTATTCATGAGATACTGTCTGATGGACAGCATGTGAGATTTTGGCCTCTTTTGTTTCTTGAGCCTAAGCTGTAGTTTCTGACCTGTTTTTTGCTGTACTTACCGCCTTTCCCTTGAAGTTATTGAGCGTTAAAGTTCACATCAATTTAATTTAGAAGGTCACATTGAGTTCACAAACCTCTATCTCTCCATCCTTTGCAAAAGCTGCTGGACTATAAACTCCAGTTATTTTCATAGTGATCTTCTGGCTTCTGCTCATCATGTGCCATGAACAAGAACAGAGCCAACCTGACCAGCTCCTTTATTTGTGTCTCTGAGGCAAACCTATGAGCCTGCCTTCCACTTAACGACAACTTCCTTCCATCTTCTGGTTTCCTTTACAGCAAGAATGCCAAGAATGATATGATTCATATCCTCTGGTTAACTAATTAGTTTTTAGACAGGCATCTTATATTTAGAGTACCAACAGTTAAACTAATCCTTATATAGATAGTCTAAAAACTGTTTGATTCTTAACATCCTCTGCCTCCTGTTCTTCTACTCCATCATGGTCACTGAGAGGACTGGAGAAGACTATGGTCCTCTCTGGATTTTTTCTTTGTTTAATGGTTTGCTGTGTCCAAAGAAATCATCGCCTAGTGGCCAGACTAAAGACAAATGGGTTTCTCTGTATTTGGTGAGGCTGGGCTTCAGAAAGTAAATGTAGTGTGTTGCTGGGGCTGTATCAAAATCTCTCCAGCATGGTAGAACCTGCTGGAGCTTGTGTGCTACTGGCATAGCCTTCCACTGCCTGGGGTCACTCCCACATCTGGATGAGGCCTCCATAGAGGACTCTAATCGAGGTAACACATCAACTCTAATTTGGAAATCATCTCAACTGTGAAGTTACGGAAATAATCACCCCCTGCTTAATGAAATCAAAAAATATTCCTTTGTGAAGATTGTGTTAATCCAAGCAAATCTGTCGAATGGAGACTTACCTTCAAAGTAAAGTCAAGATAGCATCCGTCACAGTCTCCTATCCAATGGGCCTGCATTTCTTTTATTCCATACCAATTGGGAAGGTCGGCCAAAGCTTCACGCATCACCTGTGGAATCAGGAAGGAGATGGGAGACATCTGAGCACATAACAACATTTAGACACTCATGGAAATACTTGGGTATTGGCCAGAACTAATGAAATGGGGGGGAACTGAATGGTAACTGTGGAACCACATTCTTCCCTAGGCACGTGGTCCTAGCAGGAGGAATTGACTATGGTTTAGAAACCAATAAAACAGTGCTAGCTTATTTAGAGTCGACTTCTGAGAGACGGAGTTGACTGACTTCACTATTGTAAAAGTGCCAAGTTTTCATGGTGGAGAGAAAATTACCTAAGAAAAGATGATAATTAGACTCTCTGATGATGGCAGCTAGTACATTCTTTCTCAGGGCCAGGAAACTAAATATAGGAAGGTTAAGTTTACTTATTTCAAAAAACTAACTCAGATATTCGAGGCTTGAGTTTTCTGTTTTATTTTTCTATATGTGTCTGAATGTATTAATTTCATCTTCTTAATTAACTGTTACAAGCTTTAGACCATAAATTGAATTATATGTTTGCATACACCTATTTTAATAATGAAAATGGGTCCACTGAAACTTAACAGTTCACCTTATATCTTAATCTTATCTAAAGCATTTACTATAGACAATAACTAGAAATGTGTTCATTAACATGAATAAGGTATATTATAGAATACAGATCCCTAGAAAGAGGGGCTTTCTTTAAATCATTTTACACAAGCTAGAACACGTCAGCACATTTTTTTTTTAATTACAAGGGAAAAGTTATAACAGAAGGGGAAAACTGTTTAATGGAATGTGATAACTTTTTTTAGAATGATTCTGGGTATTTTTTCCAATTACATGTAAAATTAGTTTCCAAAATTCATTTTTTGTAAGATTTTGAGTTCCAAATTTTTCTCCCTTACTCCCTTCCCTCCCCCTCCCCAAGACAGCAAGCAATCCAATACAGGTTACACATGTACAATCACATTAAAGATATTTCCACATTAGTCATGTTGTGAAAGAAGAATCAGAACAAAAGGGAAAAACTTCAAAAAAAGAAAAAAACAAAAGTGAAAACAGTCTGCTTCGATCTGCATCCAGACTCCATGGTTCTTCCTCTGGGTGGGGATAGCATTTACTATCATGAGTCTTTTGGAATTGTCTTGGATGATACAATTTTGGAATTGTATTGTTAAGAAGAGTTAAGTCTTTCATAGTTGATAATTAATAATGAAATTAATAATAAAATAATTAAAAATAAAAGAAAAAATAATGTACATGTTGCTATTGCTGTGTACAATGTTCTCCTGGTTCTATGATAACAACTTTTAAATTCACAACAACCACTGGCCTGTATAACAACCAAGTATATTAGATACACAGTATGAAATCTACAGAAAGACCTTTCTGCCCTTGAATTTGTGTAGGCTAATAAATTATTATTTGTTTAGAACAACCAGAAAGCAGAAAAAGCCAGACTGTTTTTTCTTGGGCAGAGAAGCTGGGGAGGTCAAGTGCCAGCAAGAACTCCTAAAGCTTATTCAAGTACAGTACAGCGAGTCATGTCCAAGCTGAGTATCTACTTTGAGTACGGCACTCTGCTGTGGGATACAAAAATGAGTAACACATAATCTTCCCTGCCTAGGACCCTCTCTGTTTTCATCCCCATTTCCTGGCTTCCTTGTCTTCCTTCAGGTCCCAGCTAAAGTTCCACCTTCTCCAAGAAACATTCCCCAAATCCTCCTTAACCTTAGTGTGTTCTCTCTCTCTGTCTCTCTATTCCAATGTATATGGAAAACATAGCTAACAGAGGGAATCAAGATTTAACGTAGCTCCTGATGAATAAAGCACAGGACTAATTATTATTATTATTATTGTTTAATACTGGGAGAGGCCTTTAAGATTATGTAGTCCAACTCTCTGATGTGGTCCTAGATGAGGAATGTGAATCCCAGAGAAAGTAAAAGGGAATAAGTCCCAGAGCTGGACGTGACACTGAGGTCCTTCCCCAGCCCTGATGTCCTTCCCACCTCCTCTCAGAATGGGCAGCAGACTTTCCATACATAAAGATGAAGGAGAGACATGCCAAGCAGGGACCCGGCATGCCTGGGGATAGAAGGCAGGATCCAGCCGGGCCAGGGGAGCAGTCTGCTGTGGCTGGAGCGAAGAATGCATGCAGGGGAAGAGAGGAAAAGCACGCTTGATGGAGGACTCCACACGATAGACCAGACTGGCTTTGTCCATTGCTCACGCTGCCCCTTGGCTTCTCTCCACTCCATCCCGGCCATTGCTGTGTCCGTACACAGTTGCTCGCATGTTGTCTCTTCTGTGGCATTTCTCCACGTGAGCTCTTTGGGGGCAGGGACTGCTTCGTATCCTTCTTTGTATCCCCAATAAGCATTTATTAGGCACCTTCTGTGTGCCGGGCACTGTGATAAGCACTGGGGACACATTTGGGGAGGGAAGAGGAGGGAATTGGGGTTAAGTATTTGCCCACAGTCACACAACTAGTTTAGCATCAAGTGTCTGAGGCAGGATTTGAACTCAGGTCTTACTGTAAGGAAAGCTAAAGAAAAACCAAGAGCCAAAAGAGCATTGAAAGACAGAATAGGGGTCTCTTCAAAAACTGAAGGAAAAGGAAGATAGGAGAAGTCAAGACTCTTGGAAATCATATGATCCCAAATCAATGAAATAAACTCTCATGAAGCGCCTGGGCAAGCATTCCTGCCTCTCCAGAATTCAGCCTCTTCACCTGCGGAATGAGAAATTGGAGACGAATTTAAGGCCCCTCCCAGTTCTCAAACCCTACGTGGCAGCGTGGTGCAGTGCGTGAAGGGGGGCCATGGTGGGAGGCAGGTTGAGGTTTAAGTCCTGACTCTAAGACACACTAGCTGTGTGACCCTGGACAAGTCACTTACCCTCTCATCACCACGGGCAACTCTTTAAGTAGATAAACTACAGATAAGTTGCCAATTTCTATCAGTGGGGGGAATCTCTAGGCTAGGAATTCTCTACAGTAAGGAAATCAAGTCCAGACCCCCCTCCCCCCCCCAAAAAAGGATTCTGTTTTATGTATATTAAAGCTCAGGAAGGACGGCTGCACCAACCTTTGGTTAGTTCCAGCTCAAATAAAGCTGGCATTGAACAAGGCCCATGCCGGAATTAGAGCATCCGGGCAACTTCTGAAGCATTGCTTTCAGCAGAATGGTCAGAAAGGCCCTCTTATCTGGAGACCGGCACCACTGGAAATACAAAGAAAACTGAGGAGACTTTGGTGACTTAAAGTTTACCAGGCCATCAAAATTCCAAACCACGGACAACCAACCAGTCAGCGATCGAGGGACTATGGGTTAGAGACCGTCTTAGGGTCCGGTGACCTAGGGCATCTTCATAAAGCTCACCCTCACCAAAAAACACTTAGCTTCTGAAGATTTTTACAAGAAAGGCAGAATGATGTAGTGAGCAGAGCCCAGATAACTGAAGAAGCATCAAGAAGAATGAACATTTCCATAAAGAAAAACCAAAAAGAAGAAACTGTGAGCTATAGTTACCTAGTTTATTTATTTTTTGCTTCCTTTTTTTTTTTTTGGAGAGAGGAGGACAGGGCAGTTGGGGTTAAGTGACTTGCCAAAGGTCACATGGCTAGTAAGTGTGTCACGTGCCTGAGGCTGGATTTGAACTCAGGTCCTCCTGACTCCAGGGCTGGTGCTCTATTCACTGAGCCACCTAACCTACCTAGTTTATTTTTTAGTATATATTAAACAAAACAGGATAGTAACAGAATTGCCCTTTTCTGCACTTTCTTCCACTTCTGTGTATTTATTTTAAAAGTCTCATTAATACTCTTCTTTCACCAGTCTCAATATTCCATCCCTCTCCTCCCCCAGCCCATACTTATCTTGAGGGGTGCTACTTAAGGGGCAATCTAAGAATCTCACAGTTGCCAGAGAATTCAGAGAGAGCTGAGTCCGACTCCCCTGTTTTTATAGATGAGGTAAAGTGTGTTACTGACCAAGATGTCCCAACTCCTGGACTGTGAAATTTTTAAATAACCCTGTTCTGTTACAGCCTTGATGATGTTCTTTTGGTAAGAGAAGCATCATTTCCATATAAAAGAACTAGAGATTCTGGGCTCTCTCTCATCTCTTCCTCCTCATTATGGACCCAATAGTACTTAGCATTAGGGAAACGAAAAGACATCAGTCTCACTACAAGACTTAGCTTTCCCATGGTGGCTCTGGGCCCCTGTAAGGCAAAGTCCTCTGAGTATTTTATGTAACTTAAGCCCCTTGACATGAACTGCCCAGGGGTGGAGAAGAGAGCCATGAACATCAGAAAGGCCTGGGCTGGAGTCCTGGTGACCCCCTAACTCTCACCTGTAAAACGGGGAAGGTGAGGTCCATCCTGGCTCCTGGAAGGGTCAATACTTTTATAAAAGGTAAAATGTCAGGAGTAAGGGGTAGCAAGGTCATGGGGGAGTAAAGACTGTCTAGGGCAGCGGTTCTCAACCTGTGGGTTAGGTTCAATTTGTAACAATGAAAAGACATCCTGCATATCAGATATTTACATTACGATTCATAACAGTAGCAAAATTACAGTTATGAACTAGCAACGAAAATAATGTTATGGTTGGGGGTCACCACAACATGAGGAACTGTATTAAAGGGTCACGGCATCAGGAAGGTTGAGAACCACTGGTCTAGGGTCACATCCCATGTACGCTGGCATACAGCCTGCTAGAGAGGCAGAGTCCTCCCTCTACCAATGACATCGCAGGGGGTTATTGCTGTAGTTACAATGACTGTCTAAGAAAAACTCTGCCGCATTCGGTTCTGCCCTGAAGTCAGCTGATGGAACACTGAAGCTTCGGTGGGCTGGACTGGAGTGAGGGGAGGGAGCTACAGCAGGAAGGTTGGATCTGGAGTCAGAAAACCCAGGTTCAAATTTGACTTTTGCTACTTATTGTCTGTGTAACAACAACAGTAACAGCCAGTATTTACTTAGAGCTTTAAGGTTTGCAAAGTGTTTTGTTTCCTTGGTTTCCTCATCTGGAGCGAGGGGGTCAAAGGTTCTTTGTCAGGGTTAAATCACAGGGACCCAAGATTTGGTGTTTCTGATGCACAGAGAAACTGGGGGAGCTTGGAGGAGATG
The DNA here is from genome assembly GCA_028627135.1 of Pseudochirops cupreus. Classification (NCBI taxonomy): domain Eukaryota; kingdom Metazoa; phylum Chordata; class Mammalia; order Diprotodontia; family Pseudocheiridae; genus Pseudochirops; species Pseudochirops cupreus. Next base: position 551,196,061 of record CM053581.1, on the reverse strand, counting down.
GGGAGCCTCTGAGGAGCCTGGGAGACCACCAAACCAACAGCAATGGCAGAAGGCAATGTCAGAGGGCAGGCAGCAGCCTTGCTAGATTTCTAAGACCTCAAAGGGTTGACAACTGTAACAATAAGGTCATCTTTCTGTGACTGGGCCTACCCTACATGGCCCTAGCTTACTCACCAAAGGGCAAAGAGCAAACAGCAACATTTACTGAGGATCAGACAGGATCAAAGGGTCACAGGTCTGGGTACAGAAGGGTTTTCAGAAGCCATCCTTATTTTATAGATGAGAAAACTGTCACAAAAATACTATCAGAGGCAGTATATGTACTCGGGTCTTCTGGATTCCAAGTCATCGGACTCTATCCACTGGGCTGTGATGCGCACAACAAAATTCCGTCTAACGAACAACATGGAGGCCGGAGGAATAGCAAGAATTTCTGAACATGGAGTTTTCATCCTTCAACTTTTTTAAAGGACAAAAAGGGTTGTAGGGAAGGAAAAGTACTATGGAAATAGAATTCCATTTTTGCTTGAGAATTTTTGACACGTTTACCTTAAAAACATCATTACTGTGCCACAAAATCAGCCAAATCAAAATGTAGCCTTGGGCAGAAGGCAGCTAGTCCTGCGGGTGATATTCAGGGCCAGCTCTTTAAAGCCAAGTGAGTTACGGCCCTGTAGTAGTTTCCAATTCATTAGATCACTTAAATATAAAACATGCAGATGTTTTATTAATGGGCTTATTTTCCACTGGCTGTAGTCTCCAAACACTCTGTCTTATTTCCATGTCAACAGGAAATACGCCTGGGGAAATGGGGAGGATACCGTAATTGTAAGTGATTAATATTAAAGATTCGCTGAGAGATGCCAGGCTTTCCATAGAACACAGCTATGGAATTGTGCTGGCTGTATTCAAGAAGAAGGAGAGTGGGGAGATGCTGCCCCAGGGGAATATGGATAACGATAGGATAAAAAGTGACTCTCAATCTACTTCCTTTACCAACTCCATCCCACTCTCCCCAGAAGCTCTTCCAAACCGTCTCCTCCCTCCTCTGGAGCCTCCCATGGCTCCCCTTTCCTTACTCTCTCGGCTGAAAACCTTGTCTCATACTTCACAGAAAACATCGAGGCCACCGGCTGTGAGCTCCCTCTTCTCTCTTCCTCACCTCCCATCACTCAGCCTTCGGCCACCCTCTTTTTCTTTTTTTAATTTTATTTTAGTTTGCATCATTCATTTCCACAAGATTTTGAGTTACATATTTTCTCCCCTTCTTTCCCCTACCCACCGCCCCAAAACAGCCATCCCAGTGTGTTCCCCCTCCCCGAGTCTATTCTCTCCTATGTCACTTTTCGGTAGGGCAGGATGGATCTCCCAACCACAGTGCCTGTGTATCTCAAGTTCCAGTTGGATGTAGTTAGTAATAATAATAATTGCATATATATATATATATATGTATTTATAACATTTGATTATGGAACTTTAGATTCTAGATTCTTTCTCTTCCTCCCTCATCACCCACCCCCACTGGAAGGACAAGCAATCAAATACAGGCTGAACATGTGAAATTACACGGAACCTCTCCATAGTGAGCACACTGTGAAAGTCTGATTACATGTCCGTTCTTCCTGTCCTGCCCCCCCCAACCACTCTCCACCCTGTCCCTGTCCCTCTACAGAAA
>CM053581.1:551167017-551193886 GCA_028627135.1 Pseudochirops cupreus | reverse complement strand
TGCTACGCCACCATCTTGGCTCCGCCCCCCATCAGCTATCTTGGCCGCCCTCTTCCTTCACTCCTGCTTTATATGACGAGCTGGCCTTACTCCTAACAAAGTGAATCCCTCAACCAGCTGAGGTGATTCTATTCCTTCCTGTCTCCTACAATAGACTGCCCCCTCTGCCATCCCCATTTCACTTACTTTCAACCTCTCCCTGTTTACCAGCTCATTCCCCACTGTCTATGAACATGCCCAATGTCTCCTTCATCCTGAAAAAACATCACTGGATCCTTTCATCTTCATGAACTATCACCCTTGACCTCTCCTGCCCTTTGTAGCTCAACTCAAAAAAGCCGTCTACAATGGGTGCCGCTCCTTACAAGCTGGCTTCCAACCCTGCCATGACACTGAAACTGCACCGGTGCTCTCTTAGGTGCCACATCCAACAGCCTTTTCTCTCCTTGACCTCTCTGTAGCCTCTGACACTTTGGGTAACTCTCTTCTCTAGGCTTTCAGGCTGCCACCTCTCCTGGTTCTCCTCCTTCTCTGTCTTTTTGCTGGATCCTCCTCCAGATTATGCCCTTGAACCACAGGGGTCCCTCAGGATTCTGTCCGGCACTTCTTCTCTTCTCCCTCAGTACTACTTTGCTTGGTGATCCCAAGACCAACCATGGATCTGGTGACCATCTCTATGCTGATGATTCTCAAATCTACCCATCTTGCCCTAATCTCCCTGCTGACCTGTTTCACATCTGACTGCTTTGCTCAGCACATCCAAAACCGAACTTGTTACCTTACCCCCAACCACCCAACTCCCCTTCCCTGTTACTGTGGATGGCAGCACCATCTTCCCAGTCTCCTGGGCTCACAATCCAAGCATTCTGGATCCCTCATTATCTCTTCCTTGCCCCCAGCCCCATGTCCAAGCTGTTGCCAAGGCCTGTTGATTTCACCTCTGCAACATTGCTCTGATTGCCTCCCTTCTCTCCTCTGACAGTGCAGACCCTCATCACCCCAGGCCTGCTGGGGGAGGGGGGCTGTCTGCCTCCAGGACCTCCCCACTCAAGTCCATCCCCCATTTTGCCACCAAAATGATTCTCCTAAAGTGCAAATCTGACTCTGTCTCTCCTCCACTCAATAAACTCCATTGGCTCCCTATCCCCTCTGGGATCAAATACAAAAGGCTCTGTCTGGCATTCAGAGTCCTTCATAGCCTAGCCCCCTCCTACCTTTCCAGTCTCATATCCTGCACCCTTCACGTACCCTTTGATCCAACAACACTGGTCTTCCAGTTGTTCCATGAACAAAACACTCCATCTCTTGGTTCTGGGCATTTTCTCTGCCTGTCCCTCATGCCTGGGACAGGCATCTCTGCCTCCTGACCTCCTCAGTTTCCTTTAAGTCTCAATGAAAATCCCATTTTTTGCTTTCATAGGAGCTTATCCCAACCTCTTTTAATTCTAATGCCTTCCTTCTCTTAATTATGTCCTATTTATCCGGTAGATTGCTTGTTTGTACGTATCTTTTTGCTCGCGGTCCCCATTAGATTGTAAGCTCCTTGAGGGCAGAGGCTATCTTTTGCTTCTTTTTGTATCCTCAGTGCTCAGCACAGTGATAATCATTAAATATCACATTTTGGCTAAAGTCTGAAGTAATCAAACAAGCTGCTTTCCCTTGCCTTCTGTGTCAGCAAGACACTAGAAACCAGATGGGGCTGAGACAGGATTCCCTCTTATCTTGGGAAAAAACCCGATATCCTGAGACTATAAAATGTAAATAGACTGCTCCTTTTGTTGTCAATTTGCATTTAACTTCTTTCTCACATATAGATGGTAACAAATGGAAGTCATAAAGTTTTGTGACATGGTCATCCTGAATTGGGATGGTTCTAAAATGTATAAAAAGTCTTTCAATTCATCTGTTCATCAGTCAGGACTCAGCTCCTGCATTCCTTGTACATGTTTCTCTAGCTTACGGGAATAAAATGAGATAACTGTATATCACTATTTGTTTGTCTCCTTTAACCAGACCTTTTTTAGATGTTGACAACAGATGTCCTATTGTGATGTAGAAGGCAGTTTTTGAAAAAAATCATGAGGCAGCTTGTTGGGATAGAGAGAGCTAAGAGTTGGGAAGCTTCGAGTTTGAATTCCACCTCAAACACTAGTTTGTATGACTCTAACTAAGCAAGTGACTTCATCTCTTAGAGTCTCTGTTTCTTCACCTGTAAACTGGAAATAATAATAGCACCTGAATCACAGATTGTCAGGGGGATCAGAGGAGACAGTGTGCTTTGCATGCCGTATAACAAGGTTAATTATTATTATTTTACTGGAAAGTCTTGCCAGAGTTTTGGCTTGAAAAGAGGGAAACGTTCAGCCACTGCCCAGTGGCTGGAGATGCTCAAGTCCAGGACTTCAGCTGCTACTGCTCTGCTTACTCAGTGATTGGCATTCTGTGTACCCTGGGCTTCAGTTCTTTCTTATGTGAAAGTAGGGTTTAGAATAAATCCAAGTGGAGGATCCTTCCTGCTCTGATTGTTTAGGGAAAAAAAATATTGGTATACAATGAAAAATAACAGTCAAGTTTGAGACAAGCCAAATTAGAGCAACAACATTGCCTGGAGTTGAATCAAATATGGTATTTAGCATTTACAAAAGGTTTTATACTTGAAAGGGAATTTAAAATTTTTTCTTATTTTTAATCACAACTCTGCAAAGATGGTTATTATTATTACAGATTTACACTATCTGAACGAGTAGTCTTTGCAAGGAAGATCACAGAAAGCATACGTTAATAAGTCAGGAGTTTAAGAATATAAACCAAAAATATATTTATACCTTCACTTCATGTGGGCAGCTAGGGGGTACTGCAGATAGAGCACCAGGCCTAGAGTCAGGTGGTTATGAGTTCAAATCCAGCCTCATTCACTTCCTAGCTGTGTGACTCAGGGCAAGTCACTTCATCGGTGTCTGCCTTGATTCGCTCATCTGTAAAATGGGGGTAACAAAAGCACTCCCTCCCAGGGCTGCCCTAAGGGTCCCATAAGATAATCCTTGTAAAACACTTTACAAACCTAAACAAACAACAGGCTAGCTTAGGCCATGGAGGTGGTCACTGAGAATGAGAAAGAGAAACGTTGAAACCAAAGTCAAGATATAAAAGCAGGATTAAATGTAATAGGCCTCATCCACCTCACTGTTCCAACAGCAGAACCAACAGGACAGATACAAAATTCTATTTTCCTAAGAGAGGACAATGAGCCAATGGAAGGAAGGCAGAAGTATGAACAAGAGCAGAATTTCAGGACAAAATCTGATCAAAGGCCAGAACATAATAAATAGTGAGTGCTGACATTCATATATTACACACATTATTGACTCATTGGATCCTTATGGTGTATTTGTGAGGCAGACAGGGCAGCTAAGGGAGGCTGAGAGGTGAAGGGACAGGGCTGTCTGTGGTTATACAAGGCACGGGACAACAGCAGGGCCAGAACTGGAGCCCAAGATCCTCTGAAGTCAAAGTCTTTAAAAATCATTCTTTTACATGTAAAAATAAATCTTAGGAAGATGGACATATTTTTAAATGCATTTAATATGCTTACTACAAACAGGAGATCTGAGAAACTGCTACCAGGGAAGTCTGATCCTCAGAGAGGGTAGAAGTCATATGACTCTCCATCAGAAAGGACGAGATCTTTCAAAAATGGATGACCATCAAAATAGACACTTGTTTTAGGATGAACACTTAACCCTCTGAATTAACGTATTCTCTGATGAACAATTCTTTTTACATTGTTTTGCTAAAAAAGGAGAAAGCTTGGGAAGCAAAAGTTATCTCTTCCTTAATTTGATATAATTTAATATAATCACTAAAGATGCTTTCTCCCTTTTCTGTCATCCTACCAACAGAACAGCTTAACTGCTAAAAAGACAACGACATCGAACCACTGGAATGCCACACCTAGAACAGTCTAAAGAAATAAACTATCTTCCAACAACATTCTAACCCTCTCCTGCTTTGCTTTTTGGGGAAGAGAGGGGGAGAGAGGGGGAGAGAGGGAGAGAGAGAGGGAGAGAGAGAGAGAGAGAGAGATTAAAACATCCAACATAACAACTGCTTTTTAAATTTAGAAAGAAAATATTATATACAAGTACTAGCACATAAAACATTGTGGCCACTTTTAAAATATTTTTAGAATGATTTCTGCATTTATATTTATAAGCCTGGACCACACAGCATCGGGTTTTTGATCTAAAATGCAAACAATCGATTTCCCAATATGGAGCTCCTCAGTGCCAGCATGGTAGTCTTTAACTAGCCTACCCTTAGGGGATGTGATCACTAGAGAGTGCAGCAGCTGCTAATGATGTCTGACTTGTCAACAAGGTACAGATCGGTGATATTATTCTGGTGGCAAGAATAAGCAAAAAAACCACTGCCAGGCTTCAGCACATATGAGAGGAGGAAACAACAAAACGCCATAAAACGTTTTCCAGTAAATAATTCTAACGCATTTTTACTGGCTGTTTCTCATTCTAAAGAGTTATGAAATATTGAACATTTAACTCTCCTTATCAAACAAAGGATTCTCTTGGATGTAAACTGAATGTCTAGTTACTGAAACTCAGAAATGAAGACATCCAAAACAGACTACAGTAACCCCCCGCATTGGCAGAAGTCCAAAGCAGCTTGGCTGAGATGCCCTTCCCCGTATGTTATCTGACACTGACTGCTCAAGAAACTTAGAGCTCGTTGGTTTCTGGCTCATATAAGTATCTCCTCTTCATTAATGGAGCAAATTTGCTACCCTAATGCAATTATATCGTGAATGCACATATGGTGATGCAATCATATTGTGAAATCACAATAAAATGCCAGACCAATTCTAATATAAAAACTAACCAGGTGCTGACATACCTGCTTGGTAGCGCCCATCGAATCCTCTTTTCCCTCACCCTCCCTCAACCCAAATGCACTCGTACTTCCCAAGCTTGACAAGTACAGACCCATTTTGATGCTACTGCTTTCAAGTATTAAGGGCAGAACACAGCTTGATGGACTATTTAATCCCTCTGTCTCTGTTCAACTTGGAAAGACATGCTAAGATACAAAAGAAGGCTGAAGGCTTATTAAATACCTGAAAAAGATTTAAAACAGTGCTAGGTAGTATTCCCATTTAGTCTGCAATATTAGATGAGTGCAGTATCCTGGCTAAAACCTTGGTTTTTAACCCAAAAAAGCACAGACCATGGGACCAGACAGGAAGTGAAAGGTTAACTATTTCCAAAGAAAATTCTGCCCAATCTTTTTTTTTTTAAACTTGGAAAGATGACACGTAGAGCTTCTATATTAATATCCTCGTGTACAATTAGGTCCTTTGTTTCTGATAAATCCATAGTGCAGTGTCTTGCCCTCAATAGACAATAAATGTTGAAATGAACTGAATGATGAGCTAACTTTTACAAGGAACAATTTACTGTCTAAAATTTTTGTCTTTGTATTTTTTCAGAGTTACAATAGCTATGGCACTCTCTGGGCAAGAAAACTATCTAAACTACATTTAACCAATGTGGAATTCTAATCTAAACAGGAATAGGGAGTGAAAAGCAGAGTGAGAAATCATCATTCTAAATATTAAAAGAGTACTTATCCTGCAAAAAAGTGTAAAAAGTCACCCACAATACTTCTTTAAAAAGCATGACGGCCAGCCTTTACTCAAAGAAACATGACTCTGACCTCCCATGATCAATGAAAACTTATTGACTGTCCATACAGTGACTAGAGGCTACTAAACTTGGTACAATCAGGGTGATGAGTTATAATTGAGATACAGGCAAAATCCTCTCTTTCTCTTTCTCTTTCTCTTTCTCTGAGGAGCTTACAAGTCAGTTCAGAAAAGATAAGACGGGCAAGTCAATTAGAGTCAATTCTTTTCCATCATTGCCTTTCGCTTTTTCTGCCATTTACACAATTTTTTCCCTCCAGACTTACTATATTTGCCTCATTTCTCAGAAATACTTGATAAGTATGACCCCTGGTTGCTATGAAACCAGCCTTCAATTGCAGGCAAGAGGTTTCTGATGGAATGGAAAGAACACTGACTCAGGAAACCTGGCCTGTGGTTCCTGTTTCACCATCATCTAAATGGCTGGATGACCTTGAACCTGTCACTTTGCTTTTCTGGGCCTCAGTTACCTGATCTCTAAAATAGGAGGAGGGAGAGAGGTGCGTGGCCCTTAGGATCTTTTCTGGCTCTATCCTATTATGATTCAGTAATTTCTGACAAGCCCTAACTTCTCTGGTCCTCACTTTATGTGTAAGACAGGACAGGACAGGACAAGGACACTGGAGATTAAGATTGTTTCAAGCCCAAAATCCTAATGAATACCTGCTCCCTCCAGTTGTTCCCAGTTCTAAAAGTTTATGGATTTCGTTGGTTTTTTTTTTTTTTGGAATTGTGGTAGATTATTTTATTGATCATAGCTACTGTCTTTTACATGCATGATCTTTGCAGTTTAATTTTTTCTACTAGTTCTACCCATTTGACTTTGGATCAATTCATATAAGTCTTCCCAGGTTTCTCTGAGACCATTCCCTTGATCATTTTTTATACCACAACAGTATTCTGTCTTTCATATACCATAACGTTGAACCAATTAATAGGTTTCCCCCAGTTTCCAATTCTTTGCCACCATACATACACACAAAGGTTGCTACTGTACAAATAGGTCCTTTTTTTAAAAAAAAATAATCTATTTGGGGTATAGATGTAGTAGTGGTATTGCTGGGTCAAAGGATATGCACAGTTCAACAGCTTTTTGGGCATAGTTCCAAAGGGCTTCCTGAATGGTTGGACAGATTCATGGCTCCATCAACAGTGGATTAGTGAATGTACTTTCCTATAGCTCCTACAGTATCTGTCACTTTCCTTATTCTACCGTCTTGGCTAACTAATGGTTATGAGGCAACATCTTAGTGTTTTTTAATTTACATTTTAAAAATGTGGTTTAGAGCATTTTTCTCATGACTGTGCATAGCTTTGATTTCTTCTCTGAAATCTGCCTGGTCACCTGCATTCAAGGCATGTTCATCACCTCGAGAAAGACTCTTAATCTTATAAATTTTGCTCAGTTCCCTATATATTCATGAAATAAGACTTTTATCAAAGAAACTTGCTGCAAAGTCCACCCCATCAGTTTACTGGTTTTCTTCTGATTTTAGTTACATTGGATTAGTTTGTGTAAAAACTTTTCAACTTTATAGAATCAAAATTGCACATTTTTCCTCCTGTGAACTTCTATATCTATTGTTTTTGGTCATTATTTCTTTCCCTATTCATAGAACTGCCAAGTAATTTTTCTCCATGTTCTAGTCTTTTGTTAATGATACGGCCATCTGTGTCTAAATCATGCATCCGTCATTGTGTACGGTGTGAGATACTGGTCTGTGCCTAGTTTCTGCCAGTTTACCTTCCAGTGTTTTTAGCTTTTTTTTGCCCAACAGCGAGCTTTTGCCCTAATAGCCGGGATCTTAGGGTTTGGCACACGTTAGGTCAGTGTGCTCCTTCGTAGCTAATCGGTTCCCTCGATCAATCACTCTACTTCTTATCGAGTACAAAACTGTGTTGATGGCCACAGATTTTAGTGCAGTTTAACATCTGGTGCTGCCTGGTACTCTTCCTTCACATTTTTTCATTGACTCCCTTGATATTATTCTTCTCCCCACTTTAGAGTATTTTCTCCAGTTACATGTAAAGCTAGTTTTCAACATTCACTTTTAGAAGATTTTTTGAATTCCAATTTTTTTCTCTCTCCTTCCCCCAAACTATGGTTTTATAAGATAACCAACGATTCTAACGGCACACAGCCCCACTACAGACACAAGTAAGGCGGCCTGTAACAACACACGAAGTATTAAATGTTTGTCCAAGGTAATACTGAGGAAAAAACTGATGAGGCCACTGAGTGGCATGTGGGGAAAGTGCAGGATTTGGAGTTAGGAAGACCTGAGTGCAAATTCTGCCTCTGAGGCTTCCTAGCTGTGTGACCCTTCTCACCCTCAGGTTCCTCATCCACACTATGGAGATAATAATCACCCCCATCTCACACAAGCCAAGTACTTTGCAGATCCTAAAGTGCCACATAATTCTACATAATTCCAGTTGCTGTGATGACGGACTGCAGAAGGTTCTGTTTGTTGTCCCAGTGGTGAAATTCTAAAATGCCACATGATTAAGTTTTATTTTCTTATCACAGTATGACAAATGCTATCCCATATAATGTATTAATTCCCCTCATTTTGTGTTTTGAGGTCTCTGCTCCCGCTTGCTTCCAGAGAAGTGAAAAAAGAGAAAATTTCACTGTTTAGACAATATAGGCCTCATAAGTAAGAAGGGAGAGTTTGCTTTTATGAAGTCTTTTACCTCAAAAAGACTTTCACGTCTTGTCTTCATCCTCACAGCATCTCTATGGAATAGGCCCAGGTATTTGCTACCACTTCACAGGCTGGGAAATTCAGATGCAGAAAACAGGGTCACGGTTGGTTTCCTGACTCCCTGGCCCATGGGGATTAGTCAGACAGCGCTGCTGTGGCCCCCTCTTCTAAGGGCACAGCTGTGCAGAGGCACCCCAGGGCCAGGCCAACAGCTTGGCCTGCTGTTTATCACCAGGGAAGCTTGGGAGTGAAACCCTTCCCTGTGTTACTGTCTTCTGCCTACGTTAATCAGCAAGGGCTTATAAAGCACCTGCTTTGTTCCAGGGATGGTGCTAAGCACTGGGGATGTGTAGACAGTGAATGAAACACCCCTACTCAAAATGCCTGCAATTTAATGGAGGGGACAAATATGTTCAGAGATGAGCACATAAAGAATAAATAGAAAGAGATCAAAACTAAAAAAATATAAACTAGAAAGGGAGTCCATAGTAAGCACTTAATAAATGTTTATTGGTTATGCAAGAAATTCCAGGATTTAACAGCTGATGAGCTATGTTCAGAAAGTAATACTAATATTGCAGGAATTGCAGGAGAAATACGAATATTGCAGAATTCTGAGATCTGTGATCCTATGGATCTAAAAATTACCTTGAAGTTACAGGAAAAAGTGGGTTAAAAAGTACTGTATCGCCAAGGAGGAGAGAGACAGAGCTCGAGATCTTCTGGAATGAGACAAGAAGGCCTGTCTTTGCTGCGTTAAACCTGGGCCAGAGAGAGGCCTGAGGACACTGCAGAGAGCAGGAGGAAGTCTGAGCCCACAACAGGGCTGCCAGTCACTCGATAACCTTTAAAATCTATAAAATGGGGTTAATGCAGCCTTCCCTGGACTGACCTCAGAGAGATGTGGTGAGGATTAAAAGGAGATAATTGGCTAGAGAGCTTTTGGGCTGCCAGGGGAAAAAAAAAGTACTGGCATTGTCTAAAAACAAGCATTATCATGGTTCAATCCCAAGCAAAGATTATCCAGGATTTAAACGATTTACTCTGATGCCCCGCAGAGAGGCTGACAGCTCATTAGAGAGTTTCTTCACGGCTGTTCTCTGTGCCTGAAATCTAATTTATGTGCACACCCACTTTCACTTAGTGGGTTTCTGAGCTCACCAGGTGGGTGCTCCTTCCCCTGAAGCAGATCTCAATTCCTCCACACTTCCTTCCTCAGGTGAGTGTCCCTGTCCTACAAGAGACCCCACCCTCCAAAGAGGAGGGGACTTCTTTTTCCAGTGTGTTGGGGTTACGCCCATCGAGTACTGTCCGTCCGTCTGCTATTTCTCATTGTTGCTACAGGATCGGCCCCCCGTCCTTTTCAATCAGATGTGTCCTGGAACATGCCACCTCTCCTGTGGAAGAGGGGCAGACATGCTGCGGCCTACTCAAAAGGCCCACCGGAGACGACATTCTCCAGCCTGCTGTCCTTGTGGGCGGGTAGCATGGCCCTCTCCTGCTCCAAAGTCTCATTTACCAAACCTTCATGGCACTCTCCTTCCTAATGGCTCATCTTCTCAATACCCAGAGTGTTAGGTAGCTTTGGCCAAATGTTTTTATCCTCTCTTTTTCATTCTTTCTTACAAGGGGCAGCCCTTTGAATGGGCACATGGGGAAGGTGGGAAATAAAGGAGATGTAAAAACAGAAGATGACAATAATTAATTTTAAAGCAATAGATTTGGCATGAGGAAAGAACCAGGTTCAGAGCCTGGCTCTGAGACATCCGAGTTGAGTGACACCAGGCAAATCGCTAACCTCTGAAGTCCAGTTTCCCCATCTATAAATTAGGGACAGTAACATCTGTGATTCTTACGTCCCACAGGGTTGTTACCCTGGATCCTGCCTCAGCACATGGGGCCTTCTCCCCCAGGTACATCCCTCTGCCATGCTGGCCTCCATCTCCCATTGATGACTTCCCTCTGGGGCCCTCCATTTTGGGGAGCAGGCCCCAGGTGGCCATGCTTCCTTCTCCCTCAGTTGTATTTCTATCTCTCTGTGCTTTCCCCCCCACTCCTCCATGGGGGTACCTTCTCTTTTAGCTCCCTTTTGGGGGCTGTCTTCCTTCATTAGAATGCAAGCTCCTTGAGGGCAGGGGTTGTCTTTCTCTTTGGTTGTGTTTGTATCTCCAGTGTTTAGTACAGTGATGGGCACATACACAGCAAGTGCTTAATGCTTGCTGCCTGCCCTGTAAGAGCTTTGGAACCCCTAAAGTGGAAGTTATTAACATCCACAACTCATTCTAATAGTTAATCTTCTGTTTGCAAATCACATTTCATTGGCAGGTGCCCTTTTTCCAGCCCATTCTTCATTAGTCAGGGAGGCAGTTAAGAATATTGGTGCAAGCAGGAACAATTTATAAAGGGCAACTGTATGCTTTAATGAATCAAAAGTATGACTGCAAATGATGCCTAATGTGCACGGCTATTTCACAACACAGACAACTCTCAAGCATCTGTGGGATTAGAACTATCCATGTTTCAGATTAGTCCCCTTGGTCCGAGGCTGTACCATGAGTGCCTTCCTGCTCTCGCCTCCTTTACCCTACTTAACAAGCTGGTTGCAATCAAGGATATGGCCTTTTCTTCTCCAACAAGCTCATATGTGAGAGTGAAGAGGGGGGCATCCGAAGGGGTGGAAGGAGGTAAATGTGAACTTATCACCTACCCATCTCAAACTCTCCCAAATGAATTTTCAGCTCCTTGCCTATTCAGGAGCCCTTTATCCTCAGTGGTATTTACTATATGTACTTTAAGGTGTTAAAACATTATTTCTTTTTTTTTTCTTTTTTGGAGGGGAGAAGGCAGGGCAATTGGGGTTAAGTGACTTGCCCAAGGTTACACGGCTACTAAGTGTTAAGTGTCTGAGGCTGGATTTGAATTCAGGTCCTCCCGACTCCAGGGCTGGTGCTCTATTCACTGTGCCACCTAGCTGTCCCTAAAACATTTCAAAAGCATTGGTAATTCAGCAAATGCAGGGTGTCCCAAAAGTCTTAGTGCAAATCTAAGCTAGGCTTAAAAGACAAGCACACTAAAACTTTTGGGGAGCCCTGTAGTCACAGACTTTCCTACCAAATTGGTATAAATTTATGAACAGATGGGATTACCATCTCTATTATTTAAAAATCCTTTGCACAAATTGTATAAAGTTAAATATATACACGATCCTTGCCCTATAGCAGCAACTTCCAAGAGAAGAACAACAGTAAGAACATTTTTTTAAATTTGTTTCTTTGAAGTGAGTCAGTAAGTTGAGAACTTACAATGAGTACAAAGGGGAGGTGAGCACAGAGAAAGTCTTGGGGCTCCTGTATGATGGGCCTGGTACCTACTCAAGTTCCAAACAGATTGAATAGGATGAGTGGTAGGAAAAGAAGAAAGGAAAAAAAAAGTTATCATGGTAGCTTTGACAGGAGTGGATAAAAGATCTGGTGGCTCAATTTAACTCGGAAGATTTAATTACAAGCTTGGGGAAAGCTGTCTATGTCAGCTGAACTTGCCTAGTCTTTGGTCATACCTCTGTCCAACCCATACCCTACTGGGTGAATACTTCATAGGGTATTTGCTTCTCTTGTGTATTTTAAGACTGTAATCATTGGTAGGCTAGTCCCCTATGAGATCTGATGGGGTATTTGAGTAGGCAGCAGACATTTTTACCACCATTTTAAGGGCAATTTTATTTTCTTTTAAAATCTCTTTTCTTTTAGACACTTTAACAAGAAATGCCCTCTCCCCTAACTCTGTCTCCCTGTCTAGCTGTCTTTCATCCTTTCTGTCAGGACGTGAGACATTCTATTATCCTTGGAACTCCTCTTGCTTTTTGTAGACCAAGTCCAAAAATCTGTCTTGCTATCACCACCTCAGCCCTGTTGCCCACAAAACACCTCCCACACACATCTCTGCCAAACTAATTCATGCCGTCAGATACTCCTACTGCAACTTCTCCATCACAGAAAGAAATTCGGGAGTCATATATTAATAATTCACTAGACAAACATTCCTAGGAAGATGGGATGGGAGAAATAAACCCTTAATACAGATCAGGTTTAACAATGCAATTATTTTGCTTCAAGGTTTTCTACAACTTTGCTGCATTCTTCTTGAAAATCTCAGAGATATTTGAAGGAAAAGCATGTTTCCACATAATAGACATGCTCATGCTAAGATCATCATCTGTATTCTTGCAAAGCTATTCTCAAATACTTCACAAGATTTAAATACAAACTTAGCCTGCTCTTCACTGGCAGGCAGAACTGGAAAAAGAAACAGCCCAGTGTAATGTAAAAAGCATTGGGCTAGAGGAGGAGACATTGAGGGTCTAGTGCCACTTGGGTCATAATTGGCTATGTGATAGCGCAAAAATAATTTTATCTTTCTGGCCTTCATTTCCTCATTTGCAAACTGAAGAGGCCAGCCTGGATAACACGTAAGGTATATTCTGGTTCAAAAATAAATGTTTCTCTGATTCTAATTCCTCAAGCCGGTCTCTGCTCCTTACATGTGGAGAGATTGACACAACAATCTGTTTGAGACCAAAGATGAGTGACGCCCAAGCTAATGAAGAACCAGTCTTAAAAGTAGCTTTAATTAGAACTTAGAGATGGAAAATGCGATGGCTAGGATCATCACAAATCCCAGCAGTCAGCATTTTAGGTAAGAGGGGAGGCCATAATACATCCCCAAAGGAAACAAGGAGACATAAAGGCAAAGACTGGAGAAGTACAAATTTGCAGCACGGTTCATGGGAAGACAGGCACAGTTTTATTTATTTATTTTTTCTGAAGTAAACAAACCGCTAATGTCCAAAGAAAATCTTTTTAATGAATCTGCATGAGTTTTGAGAAAACCAAACCAGTCACCATGGTAACCAAACATTTCTGCTAAAAAGCTGAAGCTGCAGATTATGATTTAGATAATGATGCCCAGTAGTCAAGTTAATATATTTCTAACCAGATAAATGTCAAAACCAAAGGGCTAATCAGACTTATCTTCATAAAAATGACCCTTAGAAAGTCACTTGACAACATCAGCCTGGCATCCTAGAAACAGAAGGATCAAAGCACACAGAACTGTTACCACATCTAGGGTCCTTCATCCCGTCCAGGGTGGGAAGGTGACAGCTACGTCACTGGTTACTGAGTTGTGATGGGTGCTTTTTTCAATTTTATAGGTTATTTGTGTTCTGCTACAACATTTTCCTACAGATGACAGCAGGACATCAGGCAGAGTCCACCATCTTCCTCCCAGTCCCATGCCAAATGTCATTAACATAATCTCTGTAATGCACTAGTTTTAAAATGAAAATAATGAGGCCAGAGCTTCTGAGCAGCACTGACAACTGGGCCTGACATAGTGCCTCTAAAAAACAGACACAATTTAGTAATTTGGTTAATGACTGAAAGTAATTTACATTTATGCTTTAACTACCACACTGGGTCTAATTTATGACCCATTCCACTATTCTCTGACAAGGACACGAAGGCCTGTATTTTCCTTGATGTCAGACTCTTGAGATTAAAAGTGCACACTGAAGCATTCTAGTTTCTTAATCCTCTTATTCAAGAATTTAAACCTTTCTTGAATGCACTTATATTTTCAGTCTGTGGCATCTCTTGGTTATGAGCTGCCACTACGTGAAAGGGTACTTCTTTCATCATAAATGTATTTTTCTGAAGCTTTAGGGGATGTGCCATTGATCTAGCGATCAAGAATTGAATGACCAAGTCTTTACACCTCTTAGCACAAAGTCGTGAACTTCAAGCCCGTCTCCTCTTTGTCTTTTCAACCTTTACAGCCCTAATTATTCATCCACCACGACAGAGAGGAACCCTTTCTATTTCTGATTATGGCTGTACCTTGTGCTGGACCTCACTCTCTAGTTTCTTTATATTTCTTAAGCAGCAGTGACCAGAACAGGGGCATTGTGATTTTGTAGAAAGGTAGGAGAGTATTTTCTGCTTTGCTTTTCCAATGTAACGCTGAATATCTTGTTGGGTTTTTTGTTGGTTTGTTTTGTTTTGTTTTTAGCTGCCGCAGCACACTGAGATTCTTTAGGAGATGGTCAACAATGACAGCCAGTTTTGTTTTGTGAACTGTAATTGAATTATAATCATTCACAGTTCCTTATCTTCTTGTAACTGTAATTACAGTTTCGCATCTCATAGGCATTATGTGAGCTACTATGTCATGGGGGAGCTATTTTGTCCTTGTTCACACTACAGTCAAATTTATGCTGCTTTAAGGTACCTAGCACAATTTTGTCACAACAGTCTTGCAAAGTAAGTAATGAAATACTGTGATCTTGGTTTTGCAGATGAGAAAACGGAAAGAGGGTAAATGATGTGTCCAGACTCACACAAGCAGGCCAGCCTCAGAGCTTATATTCAAACCCAGGTCTCCTGATCCCAAGTCCAGCACTTTCTCTCCCATACAATTCTGTGCCCTTTCTGAAACTCACCTGCCATCTTTTTGATCACTCACATGCCGGCGAAAGATGCAGCTTCTAGCTGCTTATTTCCAAGCTGGCTTCCCTTTCCAACGGGAATTTCCAAATGCCTGAGGGTCATGGATCTAGGAGCTCCATGTGGCACACTCACCTTTGCATAAGCAGTTGTCTTAATAAACCATTGCTTCAGGTACTTCTGCTCCACTTTTGCTCCAGAACGCCACGAACAACCATTTTCATCTACCTGTTCATCAGCAAGCACTGTGTGATCCACTGGGTCCCAATTAACCAAGGCCTGCAAAATTCACAGAACAAAATGAGGAGCTATGGACCACCTCAGGCTTCATTACTGCTTGAAGAAGTCATTCAGCAAATTCGACAACTCTGCTCTTGGGCTAGCAGTTGCTGCTCCCTAAAATTACTCAAGGAAAGTACTGGCCATCTGAAAGCAAATGAGCTAAAAACATTTAAACTTTTCTCTAGATGGAACATGAAGCGCTTAGTGAACAGTACCTTACTCATCTTAGGAAATGAGTTTCCAGGTTTAGAAATTTTGGAAAAGAAAGAAAAAGGGAAAAATGACAAGAATACTTTAGCAGAATTATGTTAATTCAGGAAAACATCCATAGTGTTCTCCTAATTACTGAAGTCACCCAGGATAAGGATCTTTAGTTTCACTTTTAGTTTATGCGTCTCCAGAGATACTCCCTATTCCTGGCAGCTGTAGTCATAATTCTGTGACAAAAGGGAACCCGGGAGGGAGTGACTATCCAAAGAGTGGTGACATATCCTGGGAAAATCTAGCTGAAGACACAGTTAACGAAAATTTAAGAAATGATGTCTATAAGAGATTCTTGTAAAGTTATCTAAAACACAAAAAAGAGCTAAGCAGTTTCCAAGGTCATAATTTTACGAAGGAGTAAATGTACAGAGATCAAGTATTGTCTCAGGTGACAAGATGGATGGTAGAGATGGAGGGAGAAAAATGGACAGATATAGCTTTAATTTCTTCAAATAGGCTCCCCTCACCAAAAAAAAAATACATACATATATAAATATATAAATATATAAATATATATATATATATATATATATAAATGCACTGTTTATAAAAAGAAATAAATATAAAGTATTCTCAGTAAAGCCCCTCAAGAATTTGCTTAAGCCCAATTTACTATCTTTATGGGGATCAAATCAAACCAAAATCAGTTGAATTGAAATGGCCACAGTGTTATTCTGTAACTCTGTGACATCCCGGGTTTCATTTAAAACAGCACTAAGACTGGGGACAACCTAGATAGTTAAGGGACATCTATCTGAAGCGAAAATTTAGCAACCACATATTCTATAGAGAAATTAAAAGACAGAAGGACACAAAGAGCACCTCAACCTCAGAGAATTTATAAGAAGCAAATAACTAGTCTTTCATATTTCAAAAACAAGTAGGAAGTTTTTCTGACATAACAAGGTCCTGAGAAGCAGCATGGTATAATGATTCTAGTCCTGTCTCTGATACTTAATGGCTCTGTGGCCGGGTACAAGACACTCAACCTCCTGGGGCTTAGAAAACTTCCATGGACTCTAAGTCACAGACAAGCTGCCAGATATGTGCTGGAGGAGGAAGTCTGCATACCAATATAATCACAGGTTCAGAAGCCTATGCCCTCTTCCTAGCACCCATCATCCCTCCAGCCCCTAAGAAATCTCATCATCTGATCCTTTAACTCAAAACATCCCAATCTCTTTGGCAACAATGAGGTGCTAGCCTTCAGGTTACTCTAGTACAGATGACAAAGACAAAATACTTTATCTTCCACCTTAATTAATTATGCTGCAAGGCTTCAGTAATTCAAAGATTTGATATTTCACTGGTAGGTCCTCTTTGTACAAACACAGATCCCAGCCCCTTCCATGACTTGGTAGATGGCCTTTGGGGGTTCCTCTAGGCAAAAATTCCATCATCTTGCAATGAACCTAATAGGCTTCTCCATACTTACTTGTGCTGGTCCTTGGACAAGGGACATACAATCCATGCTGGGGGCATACGTGAAGCCTTCCATTTGGGTAAGACCTTTTAAAGTCTAAGCTTTACTAGTTATAGGCTTTGAAAATTCAAGGTTACTTCCACTCCATGATAAGATTTTAGAGTAGGATATTAGTGGAGGCTTTCAAAGTACACTATAATCTCACTTAGCCAGTACTAAAAGAAAAAGCAATCCTGGTTAAAGTAGATTTTTCAGAATTACAGGCTAAATCTCTAGATCTGTCTGTGCATCTCTGTTGATGAGTTCTAAATCTATACATTCAGGCCCAAGCTATCTCTTAGACTTTGGGCCTATATCACCAACTGCCAATCTCCAACTGGAGGTTCTATAAGCCACCAAACTCAACATCTGGCCAGCTCTCTGCTTTCCAACTCTATCCTCTTCCCTAGTTTCCTGTTTCTACTGAGGGCATCACCATTCTTCCAGTCACCCAAGTTTACAATCTCAGTATATTCTCAATTCTTTCTTCTCCTCCAGCCCATATCCAACCAGCTGGCCAAGTCTTGTCAATTCTATTGCCACAACGTATTTCACATTTGTCCCCTTCTCTTAACTTATATGACTGCCAGTCTAGTTCAAGCACCCATCACTTCTCACCCAGAACAGTGTAATAACCTCATTTCCAATGCATCCTCCATAGGGCTATAAAATGGATACTCCTGAAGCAGAGGCCTGACTATGTCACTCTTCTGCTCAAGAAACATCAATGGATAAACACAAACTGCTTGGTTTGGCTTTTCAATCAATCCCTTTGAAACTCCGCTCTAGCCTGCCTTCCCAGGATTACTGCACGTGGCTCCCTCTGACAACTCTGGTCTCCTCTTGATATATAAATGGCCACTTCCTGTCTTTATGCTTTTTGACTAAGAATCCCTAATTTTCTTCAAAGACCAGCTCAAGTCCCCTCCTACACCCTGAGGAAACCTACCCCAACTAGTGCTTTCCCCTTTGTTGCATTTGTACTTAATTTTCCATGGACAGGCTATATCTTTCTCAATGGAATGTGAGATCTTTGAGGGTAAGGTCTGTTTTGTTTTTCTCTCTGTAGCCTCAGTATATGGCCTAGTACAGGGCACACAGCAGGTGCTTACCGAATTGAGCTTTTTTTTTTGCTTTTTGGAGGGCAATTGGGGTTAAGTGACTTGCCCAAGGTCACACAGCTAGTAAGTGTGTCAAGTGTCTGAGGTCGAATTTGAACTCAGGTCCTTCTGACTCCAGGGCTAGTGCTCCATTCACTGTGCCACCTGGCCACCCCTTGAACATCTTTCTTAAAGGGTGACATAGACCTGAATACTATATTCCTAAGGCAGTCTGACTAACCCTCCCTCCTTCTGGACACAATTCTGCTCCTGATGTAGCCTCACTAAATTTCAAATGGACCAACAAGGAGAAGGAAATGCAGGGACCGAGGGCCCAGGCACTGCAGTCACACTCACAGCCATCAGGTGGCAGCAGAGAGGCAGATTAAAACTGCCTCCAATACTGTCAAATGGACCAACAAGAAGGGAATGCAGGGACCAAGCGCCCAAGCACTGCAGTTACACTCACGGTCATCAGGTGGCAGCAGAGAGGCAGATTAAAACTGCCTTCAACCACGTCCAGCTCCATTGAAGAGCCTTTTGGCTCTTCCGTTGATTGTCACAGACACAGGGCTTGCTAAGAGGAGGCCTCCTGAAGGTAGGATCTGCGTTTGCCGAGTGGGCATGCACATGTGTGAAGTGGGGGTGTGTGTGGTTGTACAGGGGTATGGATCATTAATTAGGCAGCTAGGTATGACCCTGGGCAAGTCTATGCCACTCTCTGCCCCAGTTTCCTCATCTGTAAAATGGTGATAACAACCCCCAGTGTCGTTGTGAGGCTCAAATGAGATAGTAATTGGAAACATAACAAGTGCGATGTCAATATTAGCTGCTGTTATCATCAGACGACCACCACGGCAGATGTGGCAGAAAACTGAAAAGACCCTTCCATAGAGTGCGGCCTCCCTACAGTCCCAGTCTGTCCAAGGGAGTGAAATATATCTTAAAAGTGACTTTTTTCTAAGACCCAGATGCTTAACCTGAGGTCCATGAGCTGTATTTCAAGACGATCAGTCTCCTTTGTAAACCTATGTGTTTTGTACATTTAAAAACATTCTGTGAAGAAAGGGTCCCGAGAAGTCTTCACGTCATCAAACAGGTCCCTGGCACAAAAAAACCTAAGCATCCCTGCACTAAGACTACCCATTGCTGATAGCTTTTTGAGTTAAAGTCAAAATTATTAATCTGTCAGCAAGAACAATGTTCTTGTTGAAAATTTTTGCATTTGTTTTATTAAGACTGGGAGGAATTTTCTCTTAAGGAATTTTACATCTTAGTGGAATGCCTCTTAAGAAGCAAAGACATGGCCAAGAACTGGAAACTGAGGGGATGCCCATCAATCGGGGAATGGCTGAACAAGTTGTGGTATATGAATGAAATGGAATACTATTGTGCTATAAGAAATGAGGAGCAGGCAGCCTTCAGAGAAATCTGGAAAGACTTATATGAACTGATGCTGAATGAAGTGAGCAGAACCAGGAGAATGTCGTGCACAGTAACAGCCACAGTGTGTGAGGACTGATTTTGATGGATTTAGCCCTTCTCAGCAAAGCAAGGACCTAAAACAATTCCAAAGGACTCATGATGGAAAATGTCATCCACATCCAGAGAAAGAACCATGGAGCTGGAACCCAGAGTGAAGCAGACGATTTCCTTTTTTGTTCTGTTTTGTTTTTCTTTCTCATGGTTTCTCTCATTCATTATACTTCTTCTATGCACCATGACTAACGTGAAAATGTGTTTAATAGGAATGTATGTGTAGAGCCCATATCAGATTGCATGCCATCTTGCAGAGGGAGGGGGAGAAAATTTAAAACTTACAGAAGTGAATATTGAAAACTAAAAATAAATTAATTAACTAATAAAAAATAAGCAAAGACAAAGCTATCACAGCTATGATTAATACTGTCTTCTTTTCACACTGTCTTTCTAAATACCAAGTTTCATGTGCAGACTATAGCATGATTCAATAACTGTTCATTTGGCCATTTCTGTTGGAAGAAAAGCCCAAATATCTGTATATTTCTGTCAAACATGAATAATACCATGTTATGAGCATTCATCCTAAATCTAATATCATTAATCCCTATTTCTGAAAACAACAAGCTTTTAGAAAAATCAACCATGAAAACAGGATTTCTATTTCAAAGCCAATGTGAATGTAACTCATCAATAAAATGAAATACATGGCTAAATAACTTTTTCATTTAAACCCTGGATTGCGATGGCCTCTCATCACAGGGCAACATATTAAATGAACATATCTGCAGCCCTTTTGAGGCCTCTCCTCAAGAGATCACCACATCCTGCTGATCACTAAGAAAGACGAATTAGTACTTTAAACCCAACAGGGCTGACGGCTGACGGGGCAAAAAGCCTGTTTCACTGTAATCTACCAGAGCTTTGAGATCTATCTTTGGTTTTCTGAACTTTCTTCCCTGCTCTAAATGTTACTGCAATTGCCATCTCATCACTGCCACCTCCCTCTCAGGACATTTCACACACTCCCTCAGCTATATGGCCGGGTTAGTCTTTTCTGAATAACATCACCAGGGACAAAATAAGGAGTTCATGCTGGAAAAATTAATGTTTGGCTATTTTTTGGGGGGTGGGAGAATAAGATTCACATGCAATAAAAGGTCTTATAAATAAATGTCCCTATAGCTGCCAAATTCCTACCCTCTTCTTTCTGTCTGGTTGAATTCTACTCATCCTTCAGGGCTCAGCTTTTGAGCCACTTCCCTCATGAAGCCTTCTTGGATTCAGTTAGCCCTCTGCAATTTACAACGCTCTCACACTGTCCACATTCCTCACGCCCCCACCTCATACAGGTTTGATCTCTCCAGGAGCTATCTTTACTCTTACATTCCCTATCCCCTTTAGTCTAGTCAAAGTTTCAGTTTTCTCAGTGTAGTTGCCTCATGTAGGTAGCAACAAGAAAAAAACCTTGATTATATGATTAAAGCAACTCCCCCTAAGATAGAAGTGAGTGACAGGGATAAAGATCAGAAAAGAGTGAGACAGTATATTAAATCTCCTTGAGGCTTATTTCAGGCCTCAGAGCATATACAAGCTGGGAAGGACCTGGGCATGTAGGCTTGTTTTCATGGCTGCAATCTAAGCAAATGTTTTTCCATTTAATAATGCTGCTTTCTAAGAAGACAGAACCTATTCAATGTGCAAGAGTATGCTCCAAATGGAGCCTAAGATATAACAATTACACAAGTAATTTAAACTCACCTCCTTTTGGTAGGTCAGGCCAGCTTCATATAACTTAATAAAGAAGTACTGAGTCCACCTGTAATAATCTGGCAAACAAGTAGTTATTTCCTGAAAAGGAAAAAAAAAGCATCGTTGATTGCATACATTTTTTCATGATGATACACCAGTCTTGCAAAATCAATCGGCCCACACTAATGTTGATCAAACTATGAAATTTTCACAAGTCCAGCCAACATCTGAGCCAATTTTATCCAGAAAAGACACTACTTTCTAAACGCCACCTCTCTTCTCCCAGAATATATTCCATAAGGATGAACATGAAGACAATTACATGCTAATTTTTAAAAGCAATTAGCAAGTAATAGAACAAACATGAATCCCCTCTGAATCATAGGATGGAAAATTAAATTTGGCCATTTTTGCTAGCACAAAACACATTTTGAGGGTTAGCAGAGTGTGTAGGACCTGCTCATTTATAAGGCAATAATATATGAAACCAGCAGCAAAAGCAGGAGGAAAACGTATTTATTTTAGAATTATTCTTATTTTGAAAACAGGCACTGTATTTGTATTAACTAACTGGGTCCTAATAGCTCCTTTAGATTCATTATGTTCCATTATGTTAGCCTGGCTGTCCTCCACTCTTACTAATAGGTGCTCAAATGTATTATTAAATGTAATGGAAAAAATAATGGACCATGTAGCAAATCATGTTTCCAATTTTAAATTAAGTACTAACATCATTTTTAAACCTTTTCTTCTGAAAACATTATTTTAAAGCCTAGGCTTTTAAAATAAATTACTGGAAAAAGTAACCTAAGTCTAAATTTGTTGAACACAGGTACAAAAGCAACCATACTTCAAAAGCTATAACCTCTTACTTCCCTAGGGCTCTCGCTCAACTTACGGAAATCTAAAGAACAACACTGACACTAATAGTGAAATGATTTTATGTGGCACTGAACTTGAGTTTTGTTTTGTCCCAATGGAATTTTGTTAAAACTAAAATAACTGCTACCACTGGGATAATTATCAAAGAAATAGATGACTGAAAGGACAATGCAAAGATACAGGGCTGGCTGCACCTTATTTCCAATGGTGCACAATGAGTTTACATAAAGGATTTCATCCAGGAGATATGTGATTGGCAAAGTTAGCGGGCTGGCAAAGAATAACAAACAGACAGCTTGAGTGAAGTGCTGCCCTGGAACCCAGGGGTTGTGTGAAGACCTAGGAATAGGCTTTCAGCACCTTGGATAGATCCTTTGAAAGCATTTATTGCACAGGATGAGAAATTGTAGCCTTCAGCCAGTGGAAAGAGTATCCACATCAGTGAGATCACAAATCCATTAAAGTACTGAATATAGTGTTCTTAACTGGAAGGAAGTAGGAATAAAAATGAGCAGATGATTAGTTTATGCCAAATGAAGAGAAGTGATTTGAAGCCAGTGGGGGAAACAAAAAGAACTCTGCTCCTTCCCCTCATTCCCCCAGCCTTTCTCCTGTCAAGTTCTTGGGTACTTTGGTGGGTTCCTTTATCTGTCTGGTTTTCTTTAGGGTGAAGAGGGACCAGAGGAGAAGCTTAAGGATAAAAGTTACTTGATGGGGATCAAAGGAATGTAAGCTGTGCAGCTACAGCTTACGTCAACCTCCTCGATTTACAGACAAGGAAACAGGCTCAGAAAGATTAAGTGACTTGTTTGAAGTCACACAGCCAACAGCTGAAAGAGCCTGGGCTCAGGCCCAGAAATGGACTCCACAGGCAATATTCTTTCCACCATACAATACTATCTTCATGTGACTATCCACACGGATTACTGGAAATACAAAGGTGACCACACAACAGGCTCCCCTCAGAAAGCTCACAGGCTCATTTTCCACTACTGGCATAGTTAGGCAGGCCCCCGTGAAGGCTGACAGACACGGAGTTAATGAAATGGCAGTATGAAGGCAAATGGCAAGTCACTTGTCACATCTGCTAATCTAGCTCAGTGGACTCTGGGGGACTGACATTATACAGAAATGAAGGCTGTTCGAGGTGCTTACCTCCAACCTTCGGTCAGGTGAGCAGACCCCAGGGATTACTCTACCATGAACTCGTGTGTGTGTGTGTGTGTGTGTGTGTGTGTGTGTGTGTGTGTGTGTGTGTGCATGTGTGTGTGTGTGTATGTATGTATGGGGGGGGGATGGTGGTGTTCATAAGAGTCTCTGATCCTGGCCTAGTGTGAAGGAAGAGGAGCAGGACAAGACCAGAGAATGAGTCCCTGGTTCAGCCCAATAGCCAAAGCAGAGATCACCATAGTCCTGGGGCCTAGCTTCCAATCCTCAGTCAAGTTAGCACTATCTCCAATGAACTGTGATGTCAGATATATTTATTTTGTAAACATCCACAGGTAAGATTTTAATTTAAAATATCCTTGAGTGTCAAGTGTATATGGTTGAAAAATTCTAATGTTTATTCTTGCATTAGGGATAGACGATCCCTCTAGTCACTTGATGGCAGCAATTTGAATTAAGGTAAAAACTCAATGAGAAAGAACAAACCTCACTAAGAGTTGCTTTAAAAACTTCAAATTATCAAAAAGGGGCAATGCAACATCATGTGCCCCCAGCTAACCTCTGTGTGGTGATAATGTAGAAAGAAATCAGACCTTCAGTAGATGAGTGGGTTTCCATGTCACATTTTATCATTTCTGGTGGTGGATGGGGCCAACTTGATTGGGAGCAGGGAGTTGGGATTAAGTCTAAAGGACAAATGGGAGAAACTGTAGTTTGGGGAATAATTGGATGAAAGCAGGGCTAAGAAAGATAATTCCTGGAAGATATGGCCAAGATGGATTGGGGGAGAAGGAGGGGAAGGCAGATGGCTCAGGAAGAGGTTCCAAACACTTGGCCCTCCAGTCTGCATGTGGCCCACACTCCTGAGTGCAGCCCAAATCAGATTAAAATGTAGTTCCTAAGAGCACCGGCCCTGGAGTCAGAAGGACCCGAGTTCAAATTTGACCTCAGAAATTAACACAAAACTAGCTATGTGACCTTGGGCAAGTCACTTAATTCCAACTGCGCTACCTTCCCTCTCCAAAAAGAAAAAAAAAATGTAGTTCCTAAAGACTTACATGAACTAATGCTGAGTGAAGTGAGCAGAACCAGGAGAACATTGTATACCGTAACAGCAACACTGTGCGATGACCAACTTTGATACACTTAGCTATACAATGATCTGAGATAATTCCAAAAGACTCATGATGGAAAATACTATCTACATCCAGAGAAAGAACTACAGAGTATGAATGCAGATGGAAGCAGACCATTTTCTCTTTTTCTCTTTCTCATGGTTTTTTCCCCTTTTGTTCTGATTCTTCTTTCACAACATGACTAATGGGGATATATGTTTAATATGACTGGACATATATAGCCTATATTGGATTGCTTGCCATCTTAGGGAGAGGAGAGGCCCAAAGGGAGAAAAAAATTGGAACTCAAAATCTTATAAAAGTGAATGTTGAAAACTATCTTTACAAGTAATTGGAAAAAATAAAATGCTATTAAGTGGGGGAAAATGTAGTTCCTATCTGACTGTTATGTGCTGATGTATTGATTACACACACACACACACATACACACACACACACACCCCCATATATTTTCTAAGTCAATATGTAGTTTGCAGGAATGCTTATGTGGGTTTAGCAGCCCCCATTTCTATGAGTTTGACACCACCAGGCTAAAAGGTGAAGACAGCACGTGCAGGGAGGGTGAAGAGGACCAATGTTGGTTTGGTGTGATTGAGGAAAAGTCCAGGAAGCACTGAATGTGCCCTTCTGCCAGCACACCCAGACTGTGTATGGGAAGCAACTTCCTTCATACATGCAGTAAAAAGAGGAACACAAACAAAATCACTGTTCTTTGATGCTACTTAAACACTACATATAATGTGTTATTACTGAACGCATCCTTTCACAAGAAACATTTCCAATTTTTTGTTTTTTAGTAACTTATATGGTATAAGGATAGTGTATGTACCATTTGCTACTGAGTTTTATAACAAAAGAGATTTCAACTTTCCCATTTCTGGATGTTAGAAGATTATAAAAAATATTAAACTATGCTCAAATTTCACAATGATCACTTGAAGTACCAAAAAATTGTTGTTGTTTAGTTGTTTTAAGTTGTATATGACTCTTCATGACCCCTTTTTGGAGTCTTCTTGGCAGAGATACTGGAGTGGTTTGCCATTTCCTTCTCTAGCTCATTTTATAGATGAAGAAACTAAGGCAAACAGGGTTAAGTGATCAGGTCTTCCTGACTCCAGAGGCCAGTGCTCTATCCATTGTACCAAAGCAGATATTGTGAAAGCTACTGTGTATTTGCTGGAGAGACTCTCCATAACATTTTTCCTCTAAAAGGTTATGGGAAGTAATATAAAAAATTTTTACAGCAAGTTTCTCTGATAAAGGCCTCATTTCTCAAATATATACTGAGTACAGAATTGAATAAAATTTATAAAAATAAGAAGCATTCTCTAATTGATAAATGCTCAAAGGATATAAAGAGGCAGTTTTCAGAAGAAGAAACCAAAGCTATGTATAGTCATATGAAAAAATGCTCTAAATCACTATTGATCATAGAAAGGCAAACTGAAACAATTTTCAGGTACCATCTCGTACCCCTCAGAAATAACAAATGCTGGAGGGGTGAGGGAAAAAAAAGGCACACTGATGAAATGCTGTTGGAGTAGTGAACTGGTCCAATCATTCTAGAGAACAATCTAGAATTATGCCCCAATGAGCTATAAACCTGTGCATGCCCTTTGACCTACTACTAGCCAGTATACCAAAGAGATCAAAGACAAAGTAAAAGGATCTACATGTACAAAAATATTTATAACAGTTATTTTTACGGCAGCAAAGAGTGGAAAACCGAGAAGATGCTCATCAAATGGCGAATGGCTGAACAAGCTGTGGCGTACAATTGTGACAGTGTACTACTGTGCTATAAGAAATGATGACCGGAGGTGGTTTCGGAGAAATATGGTGAGAACTATATGAACTGATGCAAAGTGAAATGAGAACTGGGAGATCATTGTGCACAATAATAGCAATGTTGTGATGATGATCAACCGTGAAAGACTTGGTTACTGTGATCAATAAAATGACTGACGACATTCTAAAGGACTCATCATGAAAAAATGTTATCCACCTTCAGAGAGAGAGAACTGATAAAGTCTGAGTGCAAATGGAAATATACTTTTCTCATTTTATTTATCCTGTCTTTGAAATATGACTAATATGGAAATATGTTTTTACATAATTTCACATCTATAATTGATATTATATTGCTTGCCTTTTCAGTGGGTGTGGAAGGGAAGAAGAGAACTTGGAATTCAAAATTTAAAAAGAAAAAGAATGCCAAAAATGTAAAAAAAAAAATAGTTGAAAGGAGGAAGGTCCTCTTCGCTTTTGAAGAGGACCATGGTGTTATGGGAATCTGAAGATCTTCCCTGCCCCTAGGCGCTTTGCTAAAGTGTCTACGTGACTGAGGACCCTTGGATATTTGAAAGTATACTCTGTTCCCTAATAGGCTGAATGTGGTCACGTGGAGCCTGTGGCGCCAGG
>CM053581.1:551150348-551166517 GCA_028627135.1 Pseudochirops cupreus | reverse complement strand
TTTGAGTTGCTTTCCTTTAGAAAAGCAGATCTAAGAACCTGTGCTAGTAGCCGCCCTGGGTGTGCTGGGGTGCTTGCTGATACACATGGCATCAGGGAAATGATGACGTGACTTGCAGATGACTTTGATCTGAGTGAGGGAGGGCTGTGCAAGGTCACCAGTCTCAATTTCTTCTCCAGCGCCATCTGGGTCCAGTGACCAAATATTCATCAGGATGACTGGAGATAACTCAGGATGCTATGGGAGATGTGAGCCCTTTTCAGGTACTCACTTAGAGTGAGGTAACGCCCATTCAGTGAATAGGCCTCTTTAAGAAGTGAGTGAAGGGATGCTTTAATTAGAAAAAAAAATCAAGCTGGGAGGGGAAGACCCTCACGGTTGCTGTTCCAAAAAGAAAGTTACCACTGACATCAAATACAATCTATGAGCTTCAGAGTGAACTGGGTTTAAGGTTTTGTGAACGAAAATGGATGGATTAATGGAAGGATGGATGGAAGGAAGGAAGGAAGGAAGAAAAGAAGGAAGGAAGGAAGGAAGCAAAGAAGTTAAGTAGGCAGCTTCTGGCCATCAAATTTTAGCTTCCTTTGGAGAGGAGAAGGAGAGGATGAGCTGAGTTACCCAACTAGCTGGGTTCCCCATTCAGGCAGCTTGGTCTACTCACAGGTTGTGCTTGTCCATTTTCAAAGAGGACCATGGCATCAAGAAGATGATGACATGACTTGCAGTTGATTTTGATTTGAGTGAGGGAGGCCTGTGCAAGGTCATCAGCCTCACTTTCTCCTCCAGAGCCATCTGGGTCCAGACAGAGGGAAAGAATATGATATATTTGCAGGATAATAAAGTATAAGGAGATAAGCCTAATTGTAATAAAGGACTTATGTTAGGGAATGTGAGAGAGAAGTTTGGATAAATAGGGGGAAAAGCCATGACTGCCACGACAAGGAGCTTGGCCTTTATCCTATAAAGTGCAGCTATCAGAGGCTTCTGAAAAGCAAAATAACCTGTTCAAAGATAACAGACGACTGATTAAGGAATAGAGTGCATAATGTGGCACTCAGAGACTTGCTGCAGGCTGATCTCCAGGCCTGGATGGGAGCAGTAGCTCTGAGAATTGATATAACAGATATGAGGCATATATAAAAATAGGAGAGATATGAGAGACTTTTCAAGGAAAGAATGGCTATTACTTGGAGACACCAGCTAAAGGGAATGAAGGAGCTGGCTAAGGGTTTTACAATATGCTATTGGGGAGAAGGGTCCCCTTTTCTTGCTTTAAAAAAGTCATATCCCCAAACACTTGAAATAAAGAGAATCAAGACTAAGCTATAAGCACCAAAGCCAGGAAGTTACCTACTAAGTCTTCATGTCAACCTGGTTCATTTACACTGGAAACGCTGCCCTTCCAGCCACCACACAGGCTCAATCCGGCCCCCACACAAACCACTGTCTATGCTGGGCTTCCTGTTGCCCACAGCAGTTAAAGGCTAGTGCAGAGGACGGTGTCATCACACCAGTCCCTAACATATTACATTGAAATGATCACGTAAGTTAAATGAAGGCAGTCCTTTGCTTTCTCCTAAGCAACATTTCTCATTATAACCATTTTTATCTTCCTTTATTAAAAAAAACTGAAAGATACAAATTTACATTAAGACAACATTACTATTGGAAAAAGTCAGGTAATCCAAACAATCCAATTATGACTGCAAAAGTAGCTGTAATTCTGCCACACCCCACATATATAAAAAAAACCACATATATAAAAAAAGGTACTAAATAGTTTCCTGTGCCACATAAAATGCTAACTGCTGCAAAACCAAATTTATGAACGTAAGATCTTTATAATGCATATTCTTCTCCACAGAAATTCTACCTTTCAATAATATAATACATTCTACCTTATAATAATTTTAAACATTAAACATACTAACATTAAACTGAACTCAGACAATGAGAAGATACATTCTTCCAAAACAACCAAGGGGATGTAGCTGGAAACGAGAGATCCGGGTTTCTAACCCCTGCTCTGCTCTTACCACCTGTGTGACCTTGGGCAAATCACCTTGACACCTTGCCAGGCTTTAGTGTCAGTTTGGAAAAAGAGGAGTTTGGACCAGATGGTCTCTAAGGACCCTATGATAAGCCTAGGACAGCCTCTAAGGCATGCAGCTTTAACTCTGATAATGGGGGTCAAATTAAAAAAACCAACCAAGTTTTATCTTTGTTCTCTCAGTACAATGATCCAGTAATGCAAAAGTCCAGAAGGAAGCCAAGCTACAGGGGCGTGCCTAATTCATTCTGATAGCTGAAAATGAGACTGCAAGCTCTTTCTACAGAGGCCTATACTATTTACCATCTTTAGACCTCCAGCACCTAATACATTACCTTACTGATAGGAAGTACCAAGGACTTTTTAAAAGCTGGACTGAAAGATTATAATGGTGACAAAGCCTATTTTCATTATTTTAAACTAAATAAAGAAAAAGCTAGAGTATTTTAGCCAGTTACTGACAAATCACATCCAAAGACCTGGAAGGAATGATAAAAAGCACCTAGCTTCATGTTCTCATTTTGCAGAGGAAGAAACAGGAGCTCATACATGTAAAAGGATTGGACCAGGCCATATGAGTGAGTTTGGGGATAGGCAAGCCTGGAACACTCAGAAGCTCTTGATTCTTAATTGGATACTTTTTCCATGACACTACACATAGTGAAATCCAGTAGGGTCTTGGTTAAACATTTTCTGTTCTTTCAGCTGAATTCTGTTTAAGGTGTGTTTACTTCCAATTCAAAGACATTTGTTATGGGCACAGAAGAAGAGACTCACTATCATCTTCTTTTACTTCAGCACATAGCCCAGTGGCACAAACCCCATAAAGTCATTTGAGTTATTCAGTTGTTTCAATACTGTCTGACTCTTTGTGACCTCATTTAGGGTTTTCTTGGTAATGATACTGGAGTGGTTTGCCATTTCCTTCTCCAGCTCATTTTACAGGTGAGGAAACTGAGGCAAACGGGGTGAAGTGACTTGCCCAGGGTCACACAGCTAGCAAGTGCTGGAGGCCAGAATTGAACTGAGAAAGATTAGTTTTCCTGACTTCAGCAACCACACTGGCATACCCAGGATGGCTGCTAGCACAGGTTCTTAGATCTTATATCTTAAACAGATAGCTGTTTAAGGGGTTAACAATCTTTTTAAATCACATTCACTAAGTCAGGGGAAAAGTCAGCCTCTGAAGTTCAGAGAAAATACAAACAGAGAAATAAAGACCAACAGACAGGGCTCTGACTGCCTGAATCAACCATACACTTTACATACATCCCTGGATTGAGAGAGCCTTTACACCTGAGCAGTAAGGGAGCTCTGAACATACAGCCACTCAGAATCTTGACCAGGAAATTACAAGATCCTCCTCCTCATAAGTGAGCCCCCAAAGCAACCCAACTAGGAATATATATACACTTCTCAGAGCTAGAAGGAATCACAAATCTCCTAAGCAAACCTCCCCTAAGCAAGCTTCCCTTAATGTGCAGGGAGGATCTTATATCCCATCAACATTACAAGGCCCAACAATCTCTCCACTGCACCATCTAGCTGCTCCTAGTTATTACTAGCCAAAGAGGAGAGAAAAATTTCTTCCTAGTAATCCAGGGCATGGGAAAAGAAAGAGAGGTAAGGGGCAGGACATCAGGCTGGAAAAGATTTAGAATATGGTAGTTTTTCAAAATGCTGTTTTCCTATTTTAGAGTTGGTGTTTTTAAGCAAAGAGCTCAACACAGAAACAGAGAGCAAAACAGGTAGAGGAAGGATATGGAGTGAGCAAAATGGGAGTAACTAGGGATCACTGAAGGAGCAGGCTCAGAAAGTTCTTGAGGCTAGAAGAGGCCAGAGTCTACTCAGAGTGCTAAGACCCTGGGCCGTCTCAGTCACTGCCTGGGAAAACTTGCCCAAAAGAAGCATACTCCGGACTATTAGTCTTCTCACAAAACTCTCATCAGAAATGACAGTGACATTTTAAAAAAAATCTAGCTCCAAAAGAACACACATCGTCAGAGAGGTCTGTCCCCAGATCAGTGATCAGTTAGAGCCATCCCTTACTTAGCATTCCAGTTCTATAAAACTTAGCTTGCCCAACAAAAGCGCCACCCCAACTCTAAAAAAAAAATTACCCACATATTTGTCAAGTCAGTTGTGGAGCAGACTTGCATCTTGAAAAATAAATAAGGTAAGGAAGGTTAATAAAATACTGTGCATCATTGTTTCTAATGACAAGACATCAACTCCCACCTATCAGCAATGTCACAATATGAGTCATTTGCCTTAGGTTTAAAACAATGAAGCTCTGGGAGAGGAAAGGGGGGAAAATACACGTGCCTTTTGTCACTTTAACATTTAAAAGGAGCCTATATAACAAGTATTTTTGTCATTTGCTCCTTATTGTAGCTGATTAAAAGGAGGCCCATGTAATGGCCTTGTTTCTTCCACCCTACCCCATTCTCTAATTGAATTTTGAGAGGCTTTGGTGGAGGTGTTCTGAAAACCAGTCACAAAGGACTGCATTAAATATGAGAATAGAAAGCTGCCTTAGGGATCCTTACTGATTTTTTTTTAACCTTCAGTGTTTATCCAATTTTTCTCCCTTGGTTAGCGTTCAAGGTTTTCGTGCACAACACTAGCTCCGTGGGCTGTGGTGGGGGATAGAGAAAAAGGAGTATGGACATCATTGCCAGATTATAAGAAATGTAACAGCCCGTATGAGGATGTATGCACTAAGCTGTGAACACAACCCTCCTGAAACAGAAAAGGGAAGCCTGGAACGCCATTGAACACCCAGAAACATTCACTTTGGTGCTACCTTATGTTATCTGGGTAAAACTAATGGAAATGAAATCTTTCAGCAGAAGCTATGTGTGAGTTATAAAGGGCATCATTTAGCCTATCATAAATTTCTAACAAACTATCAAGTAATTTTCTTTATCTTGTGCTCTTAAAGGAATGAAAACAACTATTCATTACATAACTACCATCCTTCCAGACATCTGTGATTGTTCAGGTTTCTTGAATTCAAGCCCATTTATCAACTTGTTTTCAAGGTGCGTTGTCAAGTGTTTTCAAAAGAAAACAATGAAAAATACTCATTTTGGTCCCAACTTCATAGACGCACACATTTTCCCAGCCAAACCACCTGTATTCAAGCCATCTAATAACTGAATGACTAATACAGGGAAAGGTTTTGTATAAATACTACCTTGCCTAAAAAGCCAGACATTATGAATACTTCATTTCCTAATAGAATCAAGTATTCTGAATAGAACCCATGAACTTTGCACTTGGCAATGATCTGGGTCTCCGAGTGAAAGGGTGTAGGAAGAATAATTTAAGTACTATCAAGAAGAAAGAAAAATTAGGAGTTGAAGAATGGAGATGGAAAAATACCCAAGTCCAGCCTTGGCTCTGAAATCTGCGTCAGAGACCAATGAAACAAGCATCCTGGGAGGTGAGCCCAGCTGTGCCCAGCTTTACATAACAAGTCCCAGGATCATTTAGAGCTGGAAGGAACCATCATTGTGATGGAGGCCCACTCCTTCACTGGGCAGAGGAAGAAACAGAGAGCAGTTAAGTGACTTGCTGCAATTTGGTGGTGGGAGATGTAGTGCTGCCTTCAAGGAGCTCCAAATGGGCCAGTGTAGTTAGATCCCAGGGGCATGAGAGGAGTAAAGATGATGAAGCCTGGAAAGACAGGGAAAGTTCAGATCCTGAAGAGCTTCAAACACCAAAGGGAGGATTTTACATCTGCCCCTGATGGTAACAGTGAGGCTCACTGATCAGAGAGGCAGTATGATCAAATCTGTGCTTTAGAAAAATCACTTTGGCGACTAACTAGGCGATGGACTGGACTAGGAAAGCAGGGAGATCTGACAGAAGGCTGTTACAAACATTTAAGCAAGAGGCAATGAGGGTCTGAACTTGGGTTGTGGCTGTTTAAGTGAAGTAAAGTGGGAATATACAGAGATGCTACAAATGACAAGACTTGGCAACGGGCTGGATGTGGAGTGAGTTAGAGCAAGGAGGCAAGGATAAGGCTGAGGTTTCAAGCTTGGGTCACTGGGAGGATAGTGGCACTCTATATAGACAGTAATAAGGATGTTAGAAGAGGGAAGGCTTTGGGGGAAAGATAAGTTCTGTTTGACTTTGGGACACCTATGGGACATCCAATTGTAGATATTTAGGAAGCAGTTGGTAATGCATGATTGTAGCTAAGGAGAGAGACCTAGGCTGGGTATTTGAAGAATCATCTGCAAAGAAATGATACCTGAACTCACGGGAGACAAGGAGGAACCAAATCAAATCAAATAGTCTAGAAAGAAAGGAGAAGATGGCCGAGAACAGAACCTGGGAAGACACCCATGGTTGGTGGGCAAGACATGGATGAAGAACCAGAAAAGAGACTGGGGAGACTGGTCAGAGAGATAGGAGAACCAGGAAAGAAGCGTTGTTCTGAAAACCTAGAGAGGAGAGAAGCATCTGGGAGAAGAAGGTAATCAACACTATCAAATGGTGCAGAAAAGTCTAGAAGGATAAGGATGGGGAAAAAGTCATTGGATTTGCCAATTAAGAAATCGTCAGTCACTTTGGAGAGAGTAGTTTCAGTTGAATGATGAGATCAGAAGCCAGATTTCAGAAATCTTAGAAGTGAGTGTACAGAGAGGAAGTGGAGACCAGCAGTGTAGACAGCTCTGTCAGTAGGGTCGGCCACAAAGAGGATGACAGCCAGCAGGGAAGGTAGGATGAAGCCAGAGTTTTTCTAAAAGACACAGGAGATATGGGCATGTCCATAGGTAGTAGCAGGGAAGGAGCCAGTAGGAAGGGTGAGAGTGAAAACAAGAGAGGGTGGGGAGGACCGTGGGAACAATTTGCTGGGTAAGTCTGGAAGGGATCAAGGTCCAGAAGAAGAGGCTAGATGGCCACATGTCAGGGACACTGTAGAGGGGCTTTCTAGTCACATAAAGGTTGAATTCAATAATCTTCAAGTTCCTTTACAATGCTAAGATTGTGTGAGCCAGAGTACAGTTTGTTTTTAAGCTGCTTTTGTGGAATCTTGGCCCAAACCTCCTCCCCAGGGCCTCCAGTATCTCTAAAGCACCTGGGATTGCTTTGACACTTTAGGGCTTACTAAGGAGGCCCCAAAGGTAGTTGGAAGTTTAGTGACTCCGGACATTGGTCTTAGTGACCCAGCTCTGAGAAGAAGAGAAGATAAGGCTCTAGAACCTAAGGAACAGGAAGAAAAAAAACAAAACAACCACCAAGGGAAGATGAAGACGAGTATTTACATGCCACTCAATCACCCAATGTATATACAAACCGAATTTTGTTTAATCACCTCCATGTCAGCTTTTACACAGAATAGGGGAGGGAACGCTCATAACTCACAGCTAAAGCCCCTTCCCCCACAGTCGGGTCGCAGAATGGGGCTGCTGGCTTTTGTATCCCTCATAGCATCTAGAACAGTCCTAGACACATAAGTGCTCAATAAATCCTCACTAAGTAAATCCAAATGAGGATCACACACACATTCCAGAACTTCCGGATATTTAAAAAACAAAAACATTAAGGCAGAACCCTTGGACAATATTTACAAATATTTTAAGGATGCCAGTGCGCTTTTCAGGGTTATCAATGCTGAGCCTGATATTGTTCTGAGAAAAGAACTACTCTTTAAAAAAAATGATTTTGCTTTAGAGAGAAAAGCAACTTTATATTAAAATGCTCAGCTACAAAAACATGACAAAAGAATTCTAGTATGTGTCTTAAAACACACACACACACACACACACACACACGCACACACACACGCACACACACACAACATACAGCTGAAGGTTTTTTCTTTTAAAACCTGAGGCTATGGATAAAGTTGAAAGCAATTTGAATGGTACATGTTCTTTGTGATTCTGGAGCCAATTTAAGGAAGAAGCATTAATAAAACTGAAAATTATATTTACCATTTCAAAGTCGGCTCACATTTTCCTTCACTATACCACAAACTTTTCTTTTTACATCATGGAAAACTCCACAGATGTTAGAAGAAGGAAGGCTCAAGCTGCTTTTCTATGTAATATATCTGAAAATGTGTCATTCTTACAGCCATGTGAAAGCCATTCCCTTTTGCAAACTGTACTAGATTTTGTGAACAACATGTAACCAGACAAGAGACAACACATTTCTTAATTTATCCACAATGGGTCTTTGCCAGTTGACAAGATCTCCATCAAGACAGTCTAACAATGCTGACAATTTCTCCAACTAGACAGTTGGGGAAAGGAAACCGTCCATTAAGATGCCGATGAGATGTTTGGGTTTCAATCTATCATCTGTCTAATTTGGATAGATTGTGGCATTTCAGCTACCCAAGTCAAACTGGTTTACTATTATTATTCTTCTCCTGGAAAGAAATGTGCATTGTGTGTCTTCTTAAAAATTTGGAATAAACAAGACCAGAGCCATATGAAGCATGTTTTCATGATTCGTGCTCTAGGTTGTCTAAATAATGTGAGGGTCACCTGTGAGATAATGAAAAGGATCCAGAGACTGAAAAGCAGCATCCTTCATCCATCTAGCTGATAAAAGTAACCAGACCGGTGGCCAGAACAGACAATTCTACAGGCAGCAGATCACCCTTTCCTGCCCACCCCCCCTCCCAGTACTGGTAGACTAAAGAATGGGATGATGGGAAAAATGGTTGTATGTCTGAAGCAGGTCAACTCATCTGAGTAAACTCTGCAAAAAGAAGGAATTCAGAGGGAAGAATGAGCTCACAGAGAAAACTAAGGCTATAGCTCCAAAAGCCATGATAAACCAAATTAAACAAAATTAATTTACTGGGTATGGGTCAGGGATCACACTGGGGCACGTGATGGCATAGGCTGGCATTGGCGGTGCCCCACACCTCCAGCTAGGGGGTCTTTTTTTGTTTTGGAGGGTGGCCTCTGGTAGGATTTGCTGTTATCTTTTCCTGGTTCTTAGGTGCTCCTTGCCCCTCGACTGTGGGAAAGGAATACAGGCTCCCTGAAAATGATATGCCATCCTTCTAGGCATTGGACTACCAGGAAGGCCAGGGAAACACTCTGAGGGACAGAACAGCCTGAGAAGGACGTTCCACAGTTCTCTGCAGCCAGCCCTGGTCATCTATGACGACACAAAGCCCCAGCTTGCTTGCGGTTCTGCTGCCTTTCTCTTGGGACCACCTCTGGCTCTTCCCTCTTGTTCCAGAATCATCAGGCTAGAGTCTTGTGCTAGATCCCTTTGGCTTGGCCAAAAGACAGGGGGCCTCTGGGCTTCTGCCTTCCATTCTGGAGGGGATGGCAGCCCTGTCTTTATGCATTTTCATTCCCACATTCCTGCTTTGGTGGAAGACATGGAGTTAAGACAAACTTGTGATTAAGAAGAAATATAAGTGTAATACCTACAATGTCCTCCCTTGCCCAATCTGGGGCACCAGGAAGTTTCTAGATTAGCTGAGAGTGAGCCTGGGTTTGCTGGTTCACAGCCCCCCTCCCCCGGCCTTCTGTTTTGTGTTTCTTGAAAAAAAATTTTTGATAGCTCTCTGGGAGGAAAGGGGAAAATTTAGGTTGTGTAAAAAGAAAAAAAAAGACATCAGTAAAATTTATGTTAAAAAAAGAATGACCCTGAGATGGCAAAATAGAAGCTATATCAGTTGAAATGGCAGTAGTGAGAAGAAGCAAGGACACTTTGGGATCATGCATAAAAAAACCTCTGAACCCAAGAGCCTAGAAAGCCCAGGGACCAATGGGAGGTAGGTAATGTAAATGATGAAAGCTTTGGGCCAAACAGAAAATTCCTTCTTTTGGGCTTCGAAAAGGAGCTGGGATCTGGGGAAGCTGATTTAGAGCAGTGAGGCCTAAAGCCCAGGGATGGGCATTCACACAGACACCCACACCGCCAAACTCCTTTACTTCTTGCCTCTCTTCCAACTTTCCACAACCTGCCAACACACTCAGATATTCCATCCTTAAAAATAAAACCCAACTCTGCCTTGATCCTATCATTTCCTCAAGCTACAGTCTTCTCTCTTCCTCCTCTTTCTTTCATGGCCAAACTTGTACAAAGAGAAAGCGAGACCTGATGCCTCTTCTTCACGACCCACTCGGTCTGTAACTCACTGCACTCCAGCCTCTCTTCTGCTCTTATGCTGAAGCTCTCCTCTCTAGAGTTATGAATGGCCTCCTTAATCCTAAGCCTAGCGGCCTTCATGTTTTTCTTTTTCTCACGTTCCTTGAATTTTCTGGACATTGTGATACTGTCGACTACCCTTTCTCTCCTCATGGCACTATATTTTCACAGTTTTCTTTATGGTTTTCTCTGACAACTCTTCAGAGGAAAGACCATTAACACTGGAGTCACAGAACCTGGGTTCAAATTCTCTGTGACATTCAGTACCTGTGTGACCCTGGACAAGTCACCTAACATCTCTGGGTGTCAATTTCCTCATCTGAACAACGAGGAGGTTGGAAGAGATGGCCTCCGAGGCCCCTTCCAGCTCCTGCATTGCCTCTGTTGCCTCCTTCTCCGCCTTCCACCCTTTAAACACTCATGTCCCCTGAGATTTTCCTCTTAGTCTTTTCCTCTTAGCCTTTATACTGTCTTTCTTGGCACTCTCACCTGCTTTGGTAGTTTAACTTATCATCACTACCCAGATCACTCCCAATTTTTTTTATCTCCATCTCCTACTGCTTCTCCACAAGGTTATGATTCAGTATTTCCAATTCCCTAATAGCTATGTTTACCTGGATGTTTCACCAGTGTCTCAAACTCAATAGATCCAGAACAACTCATCTCTCCCTCCTCAATACAAAAAAATTCTTCCAACTATTAACTTCTTTGTTTCCTTCAGTGCAAGCCCATTAATCACCCAGGCTCAAAACTCATATTATTTTTGGCTTTTCCCTGTCCTATATCCTTCGCCCAACCAAGCAAGCCACCATAGCTCATCAATTCTACCTTCATTCTCTCTCAAGTCTTCCATTTTCCTTAATTCCCACTATAGCTACTTTTAAAGACCTCATCCTTTCTCAACTGGGCTGCTGTCACAGCCTGCAGATAATCGGCTCTCCAAGCCGTCCTTCACAGCGCTGCCTCGATGGCTGACCGCATTGTGACTCCTCTGCTCTAAAACCTTCCATCATTCTTTCCTGCTGAATAAAGTATAAACTCCCATATTCCAAGACCTTCCCATCTGCCTCTGACTGACCTCTTCTGCCTAATCTCATATTCTCTCTTTCACATGATTCATATTTTAGCCAACAGCATCATCCTCTGCTTCTCTGACTCCCTGCTGCCTCTGCTCACATCGTACTTACTTCCCCATTCCTATGGCCGCCCCATCTCTCTCTCTTCAGCTTCTTCCTTTTACACTGTTAAGCTGGCTGACAGGGACTCCCCTGTCCCTTTGTCATTTCAAAACAGCAACAAATGCACCAAATATACTAAAAATAGTCAATGACAACAAAAAACTCCCAAAAAGATGAAAAAAATATTATGGGACCAAAGAAACATGAAAAAAGAAAGAAAGACAAAGAGAAGAAGACCAGACTGCAGGACACAGAAGTAAGACTGAATGTGGTGAAACGAGCTCAGGAAGGACATGAAAGATGAAGGCGAGGATGCAGTGGTCCGCGCCCAGCAGGAAACACGTTTTCAGCAATTACATTCCGAACGGGCTGCATCAGGCCCTCTTGGTTACTTTGGCCCCATCTCCAAAGTTGGGAACAGCAGTCTTAGCTCTGGTTAGAAGGAGAAGCCAAAGCAGATACTGCCAAGAGACAAAAAGGAAAAGTACATTATGTTTAAAGGCGCAAAGACAACGAAACAGCATCAATGTTATTGATAGTACTTAAATATTTTTTTAGGGGGGAACGCAACAACTTTATTGAAAGAAAAGTGCAGCGAAATTACTCAAAAGCTTGAAAGAAACTTGAGGGAATTTAGACACGTCCCCTCAAGCGCAGGACCAAGTGCAGGGTGGCTTCTTTCTGGATGGGGTCGTCAGGCAGGATGCGCCCGTCTTCCAGCTGCTTTCCAGCAAAGATCAACCTCTGCTGGTCTCGGGGGATGCCTTCTTTATCCTGGATCTTGGCCTTGACATTTGCAGGGGTGTCACTGGGCTCCACTTCAAGGGTGATGGTCTTGCCAGTCAAGGTCTTCACAAAGATCTGCATTGTCAAGTGGTGGCGACAGTGACATACACACTGAACAACAGAGTCAACTCCTGTCCTAGGTGGATCTGATAGTACTTTAATATTAAACACTTACGGTGTGAAGTGAAGATAGTGAAGATAGTGGGGCAATTACGTGGCACAGTGGACCGAGTCCTGGGCCTGGAGTCAGGAAGACCCAAGTTCAAATCCAGCCTTAAACACTAAATGGCTGGGTGACCCTAGGCAAGTCACTTGACCCTGTTTGCCTCAGTTTCCCCATCTGTAAAACAAACTGGAGAAGGAAACGGCAAATCACTCCAGTATCTTTGCCAAGAAAACCCCAAATGGGGTCACAAAGAGTCGGACATGACCAATCAACTAAACAATAACACAGGCGGAGAGAGAACTGTCTTCAGACTCGGGCAGACCCGGCACCTCTGACGTACACTAGCTGTGTTATCCAGGCAGCTCTAAGGTGACAGGTTGTAAAGCAGGCGCCAGTCTACACTGAAGAAAGGAGCGTCTTGATCGAAAGTTCTGTCAGCTGAAGCACAACACGAAAGCTAAATACAGACCCGTCACACAGCAAAGTTACCAAGTTTGAAAGGAAAGGCCAGGACGGAAAAGCACCCAGACGGTGGGCCACTGACAAGAGGGGACTTTTACGCTTCTTTTTCAGGATTCAACAAATGTATCAGAGAAATAAAAAGAAGGAAATTAGAGATGAATAAAATGTTGGAAAACCTGTATTTGACAGATAAGTTATACAGAGAACTGGATGGAAATCTTACAGAGTATACAGTTTTGGGGCACACAATGAACTCTTAGAAAAACTGATTATGCTGCTCTAGAGCATAAAGAGATCATGAATAAATATAAAGAGATAGAAAGCTTAAAAATATCATTTATAATTCATTACAGTAAAAAAAAATTAACAAAAAGAATTAAAGATACAAATTAAAAATAATATCCTAAAAAAGAATAAGTCAAAGAACAAATTATAGAAATAATTTAAATTATGTAAAAGATAATGATAATAGTCACGCCATCTAGCAAAATCTGTGGGTTATAGTTAAAGCGGCTCCTTACAGGGAAAATTATATGCATGAATGCTTAAATTAAAAAAAGAAAAAGCAAAGATTAACAAGCCGAAAATGCGGACTAAAAACATTTAGAAACTTGGAAAAAGTAACGATCCTTAAACAAGCAAACATGGGAAAAATAGAAAATTAAAGGAGAAATGAATAGCATTTTAAAAACTGAATAAATAAATCAGTTGTTTTTGAAAAGACCAATAAACCATTAGCTAATTTCATTTTTAAAAAGAGAGAGGAAAACCAGATTAAGGCCAAAATGAGAAGGGCGGTATCACAATTAATGGAGAAAAATAGAAAAATTACTGGAAACTATTATGCCTCATTATTTGCCAACAAGACTGAAAAATTTAATTGAAATAAAGAGTATCTACGAAAGCACAAAATACAAAACCAATAAAGCAGAAAACCGATTATCTAAACGACACAATATCAGTAAGAAAAAAAAAGCAAGCCA
The DNA here is from genome assembly GCA_028627135.1 of Pseudochirops cupreus. Lineage (NCBI taxonomy): Eukaryota > Metazoa > Chordata > Mammalia > Diprotodontia > Pseudocheiridae > Pseudochirops > Pseudochirops cupreus. The sequence continues at coordinate 551,152,750 of CM053581.1, read as the reverse complement.
TAGATGAACTGGGAAAAAAAATTCTATAGGACCAGACAGGTTTAGAAGCAAATCTCATCCAATACTTAAAGAATAAATAATCCTCATATGACATCAGCTGGTTTCAAAAACAGAAGAAAGAAGCATTCTACCAAATTCTTCTGTACCAAATGCGGTACTGATACCTGAACTATGGGAGTGAGAAAGCAGAGAAACAGAATTAGAGATGAGTATCACTAATGAATATTGATGCAAAATTTTAAAATAAAATGCTTGCAACAAGAGATGAGGGCAATACAGCAAAAAAATTATTCCTTATGACCAATTTAGATTTACTCCAGAAAACAAGGATGTTCAACATAAGGAGAAAGTAAGTAACTTCAGCAAAACAGCAGGAAACAGAATTAACACAAAAATAATCTGCACTTCTATATATTTCCAACAAAAAGCCCCCCAGGAGAATAGAGAAGTGTCACTCAAAATAACAATAAATACATTAAACATCTAGGAGTTAACCTATCAGGGGAAAAAATGGGCTTACGATACAAAACCAAAGCAATTTCACAGAAATGACAACCTAAATAGTTGAGTGTCCGTAGCTGGGCCAGGTCAACAGAGAAGAGAAGAATATCGACTTACTATGAAGAGTTAACATTTTACCAATAAAAACATCGCTGGGACACTGGATAAAATTAGACAAAATGACAGCAAAATTCATACAGTGGGGGAAAATCCTGAAAAAATAACAGGAAAAATTTTTAAAGTTATAGAAGGGGAATGGTATTAGCAGATTTCCAATCATAAAGCAGTGATTATCAAAACGGAGACCAGAGAGTAGATCAGCAGGATGTAGGATGTGCCATGTAAGCAAGTCTGTGACGCAAACACGTGTCTAACAGCATAGGCTTCAGTAAGTCCATGAACAGGTTGAAGGAACTCATCACTCCACAAAAACTATTGGGAAAACTGGGCAGCAGTATGGTAGAAAATAAGTGTAGGCCAGAATCGTGTGCCATAATTTCAATAAATTCCAAATGGATGGACAATCGAATAATTATGGAAAGGAAAAAGGTTCTCACCTATCGGCGCAAGAGTGAGAGTTACAGAGGACAAAGTAAGTTATTCTGATTACATAAAAGTAAAGAAAATTTGGCACAAAGAAGAGCAAAGCTTCCGGAATAAGAAAAGATATGGACTGGGGGGAATAGGGGAACTTTTCATTAAGCACTTCTGATAAGTTTGACATGCAGGGAACTGATAACACGAGAGTGAGAGCCATTGCCCCAAATAGTTGTGTGTGTGTGTGTGTGTGTGTGAGAAGAGGCAGTTTTCAAAAGAATAAACATAAAGTATCAACAGTCACCTGAAAAAGCTTTCAGAACGATCAGAAAAATGCAAACATAATAGCCCTGATGCTGGAAAAATCTAGCGTTACTAGGGTTGTGGCAAAACAAGCATCTTAATTCAGACGGTCTTGAATGGAATAGGGAATCGTAAAAAACAAGTTATATATTTGTTGGCTCTTTACTAGGTTTACATAAGAATAAGGTTATTGGCAGGAAAAAAAAAAGGTCTATCTGCACCAAAGTGTTCCAAAGGATCCTCTTGGTTGGAAACAAATTCGGTGCTTGCTGACTGAGGAACGGCTGAACCAACGGGGGCAAACTGATGGAACAGAACGTTACTGTGCCACAAGTAATAACGAATATGAAAAACGTAAATACGTGTGCACAGGAGTATGCGAGCTGACTAATATATACAATGAAGTAAGAACGATTCACACACTCGTTCCCCCTCTGGAAGCGAGGAGCCGGGGACAACACTCAGGTTAATTCCTGTGCGCGTCCTTGGCACCTCCTTCCAGCTAAAACACGCAGACTGCCTTTCTTTTAGCAAACAGTAAACTATAAGCGTGCAGGTGAGAGGCAGCTGGGATGGTGGGTGGAGAGCCGGCCTGGGTTCAGGCTCCACTTCTCACACCTGCTGGTGTCTCTATGCTCTGGGGGACTTTCTCAGACTAGACTCTGCAGAGAAGGTGCCCAGCCTGGTGCTCCTCATGCCAGGTCTGATCCTAGCATTCCATGCATCCCTCCTTTCTGGTGTTTGGCTCACAGTCTCCAGGAAGTACGCCTGTTTTGTGGTGTTGATGTTTATCTGCTGCCTTGGCACAATTTATCTATCAAAAGAAAAAGTTCCTTCCTTGTTTCAAGGCCTAACTTGGATGTCAGTTACCTTGTAAAGCCTTCCCTTCCCCCCTTCTCCCCCTCTCAGATGAGTGTGATCCATCCCTCACCCAATCTCACACGATACTCTCCCTTTGCCCCTTGGCTCCATTCATTCAGGTCTTGAACCCTCATTCCCTCTTTCAAGCTGGACTGTGGAAGCAGGGCTCATCATACACCCCTCCTTGTGCTTTTTTTTTT
>CM053581.1:551062278-551149848 GCA_028627135.1 Pseudochirops cupreus | reverse complement strand
GTAGCCGAGCTGACTTTAGTGGGAAGTATCTTTGTGTGCGTTTTGGAGTTCTAGGATTGGTTTAGAGTCCTATTTTATGGGTATTTTGGGGTGGCTATGTGAGAGCTGCGATATGTTGAGGCTGCTACGCCGCCATCTTGGCTCCGCCCCATGGAGGGAATATCTAACACGGAGTGTTAGAAAGGGCTTTGACGATCATCTAACCTAATGCCCTATATGTTATGTTAAGTGTTTAAGAAATGATTACTGAGAGACAGTGTAGAGTACTGAATAGAGTGCTTAGAATCAAGAAAAATGGGGTGAAATCCCACTGGGCAGCTCATTTGATTTCCTTAGCCCTCCGTTTACTTATCTGTAAAATCAGCACATTAGACTTGGTGGTCTTGGAGTTACTTCCTGGCTCTAAATCTCTGATGATATAAATCTGTTCCGGTCCCCTGAAGTTCAATAATTCATTGAATATTTCTTAAACCCTCATGATAATGTTGAGAGCACTCTGCTACACATTGTGGAAAGCATTATGTTTTAATAGGATTTGATCCCTACTCTCATGGAGCTTACAGTCTAGTAAGCATATTATTGATATTTCTCAGATATAACTCAACTCAAAGGGTAAGGCCAGACCAGCTTCTGGCTCAGCCTCAACCCTCATCCTTATCTGAAGCCACTTTCACTGCTGCCAGCTGAGCTCTTTCTAGCTTTCTTTGGAAATCCAGAGCCAGGAATTTAGACTCGGTCCACTCTTTGCTTGTTTTAAAAAGAAAACACTTAAATGCTCAATTTGAGTTCTGATCATTTGATGGATCCATGAGTTCCCCTCTAGCGGTAAAGAGAATAACCCTTCTATGCTTTCCCATCCACAGCCACAGAATTATGGAATACTGGAGCTGGAGGGACCTCTCTCCATTTTCAACTTCAATCAGTTCAATTTAGCTAGCATTTATTAAGCCAAAGTAGATAGAGTGCTCGATCTGGAGGCAGAAAGACTCATCTTCCTGAGTTCAAATCCAGCCTCAGATGCTTACTAGCTGTGTGCCCCTGGACAAGTCACCCAACCATGTTTGCTTCAGTTTCCTTGTCTGCAAAATGAGCTGAAGGAAAAGGCAAAGCATCTTTGTCAACTATCTTTGCCAAGAAAACCCCAAACGGGGTTGTGAAGAGTCAGACACAATGATGTGCAAGGTACTATATTAGATATTAGGAATAAAAAAGATAAAATGATGTATTACAGCATACTTTTTAAAAAAAGAACATGAGGAAGTATTATCGGAAAAACTGTTGGTACTGGAGTCTGGGGAACTGAGTTCAAATCTTACCTCTGATACTATCTGTGTAATGTTGAGCAAGTCACATAACCTTACTTGGCCTCCATGCCTGCATCTGTAAAATGAGGTTGCATGGCCTCTGAGGTTCCTTCTAGCTCTAGGCCTATAATTCTATGACCCATCATTTTTCAGTTTTCTCTTTCGCTTCATGGAATATGGAACCACTCACTGAATAGGTCTTCTTTTCACCTCTGGTTTCTTTGAATTAGTCATCAATAAACCCTGCTATTGATGAGTGAGACACTATAGGGCTGGGTGGTGAGCAACCAGGAGAAGGTGAGTCAGGTGCTTTCTGAAGGTAAACTCAAAAGTCATATCATAACCTCAGGAGCCATGGGTGATGGATTTATCTATCTATCTATCTATCTATCTATCTATCTATCTATCTATCCATGTCTGTCTGTCTGTCTGCCTGCCTATCTGTCTATCGTCTATCTATCTGTCCATCTGTCTATCTATCTATCTATCTATCTATCTATCTATCTATCTATCTATCTATCTGTGTCTGTCTGCCTGCCTGCCTGTCTATCTTTCTATCATCTATCTATCTATCTATCTATCTATCTATCTATCTATCTATGTACCCCACCCCCTCTCTCTTTCTCTCTCTCTCTCTCTCTCTTTTTTTTAACAAGAGCTAGACATGAAAAAGTACCTAGTTTAAGTAATACATCTAGACATGCAGCTTACTAATGATCTCCTTTTGTGGAAAAATTGCTAGCAGATTTTCTGAAAGTTTCAAATCTATTATGAGAGTAAAAAGGGAAAAAAAGATATTTGGAGTAGGACCGAGGGAGTCATCATGAGTCAGCATCACAAGTTGACTTAGACACCAAGACAGAATTTGGGATTAAGCTTTTAATCTATTCATTACAAAATATGATGGGTTGGGGGTACGGGGATCTTTTTGCTTGTTATAAATATGTTTCATGCACTTTCCTTTCAGGTAAAATGTAATTCTATCTGTAGGAATACTGAATTTTAAAAACAGCACCAAGTGTGATACAAAGGCATTAAGGCTTTGCTGTTATTTGTGGTGAGTAGAATGTAGATAAAGCATATTTCTTTGAAATGTTCTTAATTTCTTCAGGTCAGGCAGTAAGTTTCAGCTGTTTGGTTTTTTTTTTAAATTATTATATATTTTTCTAAGAGAACAAAGAATGTCAATTGTTCAGAGTATGCTGTGACTTTGAATAGACAGCCTATGGATCAGTACATATATTTGAGGGATGTACCACCTACATAAAATAGGTGTGTCCATTGGGGTTGTCTGGCTGTATGGACAGACAGTTCAAAGGGATGCACTGATAGATATCACTGGAATCTTGCCCATTCCTTTCCTTTTCCCTTCCCTTCCCTTCCCTTTTTTCTCTTTTTTCTTCTTCTCTTCTCTTCTCTTCTCTTCTCTTCTCTTCTCTTCTCTTCTCTTCTCTTCTCTCCTCTCCTCTCCTCTCCTCTCCTCTCCTGTCCTCTCCTTTCCTCTCCTCTCCTTTTCTTTTCTTCTTTTTTTTTTCCTGAAAACAATCAGAATTAAGTGATTTGTCCAGGGTCACACAGCTAGTAAGTGTCTGAGGCTATGTTTGAACTCAGGTCTTTCTGACTCGAGCACCATCTAGTTGCCCTTCATTCCTTTTCAAGGGATATTGCACCCTGGCCTTGAGGGACACAGGAGACGGGCTACTAGCCTGGCTGCTCTGTTCTTCAAGAGAGAGGCCTGTTCTCATCCTAGGGGAAATTTCCCCAAATTTCTGAGAAGGTAAGCTGGAAATCAAGGTCATGCTGGCTTCTCCAGTATATCTGCCACTTCCAAAGTCTGTCTGTCTTTACATGTCTGGAGTTGTTCTTGGAGGAAGTTTGAAGCTATGTGTGGCCTTTCTCATAGAAAACATGTCTCTCCTCTCCGAAGTTTGCATACCAACTCTGTTCCTTACATGTTAAATCTCATTTAACATTGTACCAATCTGGAGTCATGCAAAATGCTCCAGACTTGGCTTAGAACTCAAGTTACATTCCTCCTGGACAGATATTCCTTCTGTGTGGGTCCAGAATTGAAAAGAAGGGAGGGAATAGTCTGGGCTACATTTCAGAAACTACACAGTGCCCTCAATAACCCCAAAGACTTATCATTTTAACACCAGCATATCCCCAATTCTGTGTTTTCAATCTCGGAGGTGACTCCAAAAATCAAACCTTTTGAGCTTACTTTCCTCAACTCAGAATTTCATCAGAAAACTTGGAATATTGCTTTTGTCTATATTCTCCCCAAAAGTGGAGAAAAGGGCCCCTGGTTCCTATGCAAGCACTCATGGTAACAATGCATAAAAAGTACTATGCAATCTTCATTTCACCTCACAGAAAACGGTAGCAAGTGCATAAAGAACTCACAGGAATGAAACTATTTTCATCTAGCACTTAATCATATGCTGACTTGTGACATCTCATATGTGTATAATTATTTTATGCTTCTATTGTTGACTATCTTATGTGTTTGTGTTTTTCCCTAAGTATATAACATTCAGAGACCACATATTGTGCTTTTGTGTATCCCACAGAGGGCACAATCCTAGGTACGTAGAATATGATTAATATATGATAGGATCAATCAATCATCATTTATTTATTAAACACTCTCTCTGTTCTAGGTACTATGTTAGACACTGGGATACAAAGACAAGGGTGCTCTCCAAATGCTTATACTCTAACAAGGGAAACATGTGTAAGTATGCACCGTATACACGTATACAAAATGAGAGGCAGCTGAGGGGCTCAGTACATGGAGCTCTGGGCCTGGAGTCAGGAAGACCTGAGTTCAAATCTGGCCTCGGACACTTGCTAGCTGTGTGACCTGGGCAAGTCACGAAACCTCTGTTTGTCTTAGTCCAAGAAAATGGCAAACCACTCCAGTGTCTTGGCCAATAAGACCCTATGGACAGCAGTGGCGTGCTATGGTCACAAAGAGTCAGACCCAACTAAACCACTGAAAAACAACAAATGCAAAATGAACACAAGGTACTTGTTGGGGAGATGACACCAGCAGTTGGGGGAAGGGAGGGGAATCAAGGAAAGCTTGAACAAAAATAAATTCAGTCCAAATAAACCATGATTCATATGTTCTCCTAGCTCTTCCAGTCCTCTCAATCCTACAGAAAAAAAAGCTATGTTAATTAATGGTGAACTAGATCTTCATCATAGTAGTCTCTGTGGCTGATTGGCTCAATTGGTTAGAACCATACCTTTAAAAGCCAAGCTTTTCACACACACACACACACACACACACACACACACACACACACACACACACACACACACACACACACCCCTTTCCCAGTTAGTTACCTTCCTTCTGTTCCAAAGCCAAAGGATCTACCTCTACCCAGCCACCATCTTGTAATCATGTGCCCTTGGACCTGGGTCCCAATCCCAGATCTTACCACTCACTTTGGGCAAATCATTTCCCCTTTCTGGATCTCAATTTCTGTAATAGTAAAATGAGGCATTCAGACTAGTTGACTGGCAAACTGTGTTGCAGATCAAAATCTAGGCTCCTGAAAGGCTACCACTCTATCACCAACCACTGAGAAAAATACTTCAAAGTACCCACTCTGCTGCTATGGTCAGGAGGTCAGTCTTTTGTATACAAAAAAAACATATTATTTAGGGTTCCCTGCACCCTAATGAACTGAAGGAGTCCAGGCAGCTTCCAAAGCTAACTAATTTACAAGGTGGGGCAACTTCTGCCCTTAGAAGAACACAAAGCACAGGCCTGGGCCACAGCTGCTGCCAGGTTGTCACAAACCCAGGTTTCTCCACTAAGAAGCAACCACAGTACATTGGAAAGAAGGGTCTGAGAACCTTGGATTAAATGCTAGTTCTGCTCCTTACTACCAGGGGGACCAGGCCAGCAAGGTGATGCAATGGATGGAGCTCCAGCGTGGAGTCAGGAAGACTCCTCTTTGTGAGTTCAAGTCTGGCCTGACTCTTACTAACTGTGTGACCCTGGGCAAGTTACTTCATCTTTCACCTGTAAAATGAACTGGAGAAAAAAAAGGCAAACCACTCCAGTATCTCTGCCAAGAAAATCTCCCCAAGAAGGGATCAAGAAGAGTTAGATGTGACTGAAAACAGCTAAACAAACACGGAGACCTTGGACAATCGTCTCACCTCTCTTTGATTCTTAGACAGTTTTTGCTTTTACAAATTGAAGCAGATAATCTGGATATTTTTAAAGGTGTCTTTTATATGTATATAGACACACGTGTCTATATACACACACAATATGGATATGTATGCACACAAACTATGTGTATATAACATCATATGCAAACATATATGTATATATGCACACACAGATATGTACCCCCACAAAAATATATGTATATGCACATACAATATATATGTATATACCACATATACACATATATACATATATAATTGTGTGTGTGTGCGTGTATGTGTGTGTGTGTGTGTGTATGGCCAGTAAATGAAAGGAATTCTAAAGGGAGAAGCAGCAGCTCAGAAGACCAGGGAAAGGCCTCCTCAGAAGGTAAAATTTGAGCTGAATCTTGAAGGAAGCAAAGGAAATGAATAGGAGAAGGTGAGGGAGTGCAGCATTACAGGCATCCCTGGGGGGAGAGCCAGTGCAAAAGCATGGTGGTGGGAGATGGAGTGCTGAGTTCAAGGAACTACAATTTGGACAGTGTCTTTAGATTACAGAATGCATGGAGGAGAGTCAAATGTGAGAAGAATGGAAGAATGGGAAGCGGGCAGGTTCTGAAGAGCTTTTGATGTTGACGAGTTCACATTTTATCCCAAATGTAATGAGTTCCTTAAGCTTACTGAGCAATGGGGCAGACTGGTGGCTTCTGAATGGTTTGCCTTATAAGGTAGTGAGCTCCCTATGTCAGAGGTCTTCATGCAAACACTGAATGGTCCCTTGTTGGATATGTCATAGAGGGGATTAAAAAAAACCCCAAAACATCACTTGACAGATAGTCACCGAGGTCCTGTCCAGTTCTGAAATTCTGTGCTATTTCCAGGTTTGATTTGTTCCCCTGCTTGGAAGGAATCTCTAAGATAGATACTGGGTTTCACTTGGCCATGGTAGCCATGGTAGTGATCTCCTTGGACTTGATGGTAGATAAAGTCTCAGAATCATTTTCAGTTAGCATTTATTAAATCCCTACTCTGTGCCAGATGGAGAAAAAGAGTAATGGGGATCCGCATGAAGGGCTGGTGCACCCCGTCTACTCAGAGCTACTTTCTAGTTTGTTCACACTTTGAGACATAAGCGTCACAATATAGATTTGGTGAAATTATAGGTTAATTAGTCCCAACTTAGGATGACAATGCTGCTAAACTTCTTATGGTCATCATTTCCCTTATCATCTCATCTCCCAGAGACAGCGCCAGTCAGGGTGATTATCCTACTATGGGGAATGATAGCTCTCAGCCTTATGGAGCCAACCAAGAAACCACAATACTCATTGAACTCTATGGAAGCAATGGTGGCGCCTATGGTCTGAGTGGGCATGTGAAGAACAAGGGATGAGAGAGGCCTGGAGGAAGCCCTGCTGTAGATGACCATAAAATTTCAGAGCTGCTTCGGGGGCCATAGAGGTCACTGAGTCCATGTCTGCATTATACAAATAGGGAAACTGAGGCCTATGGGTGTGTATGTGGGGAAGAGGCTGGCTTAGGGTCACAGGTAATGCGGGAGAATTAGAACCAGACACTGAACCCAGGTCCTTTGGCTCCATCACCATCTTTCTCTCTCCACGACAACAAAGGGCTTAACAAAAAATTCAATAAAGGCGAAAACAGGTTTAAAGTTAAATAATGCACTGCAAAAAGGGAACCTGCGAGGTAACCACAGTAATAAACCACATTTATATAATGCTTTAAGGTTTATAAAACACTTTCCTCACAACAGACCTAAGAGGCTTGGGCTGGGGTGGGGTGGGGGGCTTTGTTTTTACAGGCTAGGAAAGGGAGACTCTGAGACTTTGACTGGAGTTTTCCAGGGCCAGCAGTTAAGTTCCTGAGGTCAGATTCAAACACGGGTGAGCCGTTTTGCTTTTGCCTTTCTGTGCCCAGTGCCTAGCACAGCAAACACAGCAGGTACTAAATAAATGCTGGATTCAGCTGGGTTCCTGACTCCACACTCCAAATCCTTCCTGCTGCAGCGTGCTGTCCTGCGGTGTCACTGTCACACAGCGTTCGCTTCTTTTGGGAACAACATGTCACAAAGGAGGCAGCTGGGTGACTCAGGATAGAGCTTTGACCTGAATTTGAGTCCTGTCTCAGGCGCTTTTGAGGACCGTGACCTGGGGCAAGCTGTTTAACCACTGTCTGCCTCAGTTTCCAACTCTGTAAGATGGGAATAATAACATCTATCTCCTAGGGCTACTGTGAGGCTGAAATGAGGTAATATGTGAGAATGGATTTGGAAGCCTTGAGGTACTGTATAGATATTGGATATTATTAGTAGTCATCAGATGGAACCTTCTGCCTTCAGGGCACAGGAAATTCTGTACGCTTGTATGCTTTCTTTCTTTCTTTTTTTTTTGGAGGGGAGAAGGCAAGGCAATTGGGGTTAAGTGACTTACCCAAGGTCACACAGTTAGTAAGTGTGTCAAGTGCCTGGGGCCAAATTTGCACTCAGGTCCTCCTGACTCTAGGGCCAGTGCTCTATTTATTCACTGAGCCACTTAGCTGCCCCTATATGCTTTATTTCTAAGTTATATTAATTGGTATGTGTAGGACAGAGAATTAAATGTAACATGGAGAGTCAATTTAAATAACTGGAAAGTAAGAATTGTCCAAAGCTGGGTAGCTTTTTGGGGTCTCTTTGTGCGTAGAGGACATTAAGGTAGCTGGCTACAGAACTCTACTTTGTTTTTTTAAAGATTAAATTATTTATTTTTAGTTTTCAACAATCACTTCCATAAGTTTTAAATTTTCTCCCCCTCCCTCCTCCCTTCCTTCCCAAGACAGCTTGCAATCTGATATGGGCTCTACACATAGATTCCTGTTAAACATATTTTCACATTAGTCGTGTTGCATAGAAGAATTATAATGAATAGGAAAAACCATGAGAAAGAAAAAAAAACAAAATAAAAACATAAAAGAAAATAGTCTGCTTCATTCTGCATTCTGACTGGATAGTTCTTTCTCTGGATGTGACTGGCATTTTTCACCATGGGTTCTTTGGAATTGTTTTAGGTCCTTGCATTGCTGAGAAGTGCTAAGTCTATCAAAATCAGTCCTTGCACACTGTGGCTGTTACTGTGTACAATGTTCTGCTGGTTCTGTTCCCCTCACTCAGCATCAGTTCATATAAGTCTTTCCAGGTTTCTCTGAAGGCTGCCTGCTCATCATTTCTAATGGCACAATAGTATTCCATTACATTCATATACCACAACTTGTTTAGCCATTCCCCAGTTGATTGCCATTCCCTTGATTTCCAGTTCTTGGCCACCACAAAAAGAGCTGCTATAAATATTTTTGTACATGTGGATCCTTTTCCCATTTTTATGATAAAGCTCTACTTTCAGCCCTATTCCTAACCCCATTCCTCATGGTACAATGGAAAGAGCTCTGGCTCTTAAATTAGAAGACCTGGGTTCAGATTCTGCCTCTGATGCATGCTAGCTGTGTGCCCTTGGGCAATCAATCAATCATTATTTGTTAAGTTCTGCCTTATGTTCAGCCCTGGGGGTAAAAATATGATGAAAGACATGATCTTTATGAGCTTATATTCTAATGAGATGGAGAACATGAACATAGTATATACTGAATAAATATATAACACTTTGTTATAATAATTATCTCTTTTAAGCTTAGAGGACAACATAATGGTCCCCAAAGTCTATGCCATGTTCTACTTTATGATTTTAGAGAGTTTATTTTAGACAAAAAGTAAGCATTCATTCACAATTGCTCCCAGCCCCCAGTTAGGAAAATCCCTAATATTTAAGAAGAGATTGGACTTTCTCACTAATTTCACACTTAGATCTATCTCAGGTTAGCCCCTGGCCTCTTTTGTGGTGGAGCCAAGATTCAGTTTACTGTAATGAAATCGCAAATTATATTATTGTATCTGGGGATAGACAGACACCAGGAGAGGAAATTGAGATGAGTCTCCTTTTACATGAAACTTTCCCAAGTCTGAGTCTTCTGCTCCAAGGCATATGTAAAGCCAATGATAGCCTCAATAACTCCCTTATCTGCCACAGCTCATTTCTACCTTTGTGCCTTAAAGGTGTGCTGAAAAGCCATATGTTCCAACGTCTGGAATTCCTTTCCCTTCTCAACTTGCTTGATAATTTGTCAGATGTCACTGAAGGCAAATGTTAGCAAATTTCCTGGTCTACTGAAACATACTTCTTATCTGCTGTCAATTCATTTTATCCAATGGCTTTCAAAGACTTTTTGCACTTCGTATAAATTTTTTTTATTGATTGCTTCATTGATTGATTGAGGCATGTTCTCACCTAGTTATGATATCAAAGCTAAAATGGGATGGAGTGGTTTCAACTCCATGTGAAGAGAATAAATACAAGTAAACATGAAGTAGTTAAATGTAAGTACTTCATTTTTCTCAATCTCAGTTTCCTCATCCATAAAATGAAGGGCTTGAATTAGATGACCTCTGAGGTCCTTCCCAGCTCTAGATGTAGGACCCTATGATTCCTTGACATGCTCCAGTTCCTTGGATTGTTCCAGGACAGAGGTGTGTTTGCCCCACCCTGAGAATCTGGTCAAGAATGGTTAATAGTGTGAAATTCAAATGGTGCACTTTTCAAGCTCTAGGGAACTTCCTTTGGGTACACTTTGTCCCTATCCAGTTTTCATGGGCTTAATTTTGTGACCATGAGATTCTATTTCAATGAGCCTGTGCCTGCAAACTCATCTCTTTGTTCTCTTGACTCCTTATTTCCATAGAACCAGCTAAGCACTAGACTTGGAATCAGAAGATGAGCGTTCACGTCCTGGCTCTGCCACTGTGATTATACAAATGCCACAGCCTCTCTTCACCCCAACTTTTTTCATCTGTAAAATGGGGATATTAATACTTGCATAAAATTTTGAAGAAAGAACATGGTAAACTTTAGAGCACTATGTAATTTTCGTGCTCATTATCATCATCACCATCAATAATGTTTCCTTGAACAAAAAATGGTGCTATTTAATGTTTCTTTTTGGCTCTATTTTGCCTAATTCTCCTCCTTCCATGCCCCTATCCTTTCCTTTCTGAAATTACACGGCAAAATTCATTAATTTGTACATTAGCATTTTAAAAGCCAACAGAAGTCAGCAAAATAATGAATTTGTTCTGCTTTCAAACACCTAGCAGAGGGTTCTGCCCCGACCCTTGACTGTGTATGCTTCACAAATTCCTGTGTAATATTGCAAATTTAACCCCAGCTGAGGGAGACTGGAAATTCTTCCCTACTCAGACTCAGTTCTCCTTTATTTCTTTATCCCACCATAAATTGGTTTATTTAAAAGTAGATTCCATTCCATTTTATATGGGAGTAGTTTTTCAATGTACCATCTTAAATAAAGACCTGTTACATCATGGGATTTCAGATGCTTGGGAGTTTGCACTCTTCATTTGTTTCTTTTCAAGACCCTTTGAGATTCTTCTCCTAGGGACCACAACTAACCATCAATCAATCAGTTCTTCAGTTGTTCAAGCAAAACTTTCAACCAAACACTTACAGCCTGCCCAGCTCTACCATGGGTACTCATCCAGTCCCTATCCTTCAAACCCAGTTTGAAGGAAGTTTACTTTCCATTTAAGGGTGGTTGGGTTAGGTCTCTTCTATTTTTGTTTTTTTGGAGGCAATTGGGGTTAAGTGACTTGCCCAGGGTCACACAGTTAGTAAGTGTCTGAGGCCAGACTTGAACTCAGGTCCTCCTGACTCTAGGGCTGATTGTTCTATCCACCTCGCTGCTCTTTGAGGTCTCTTCTAGATTTAAATCTATGGTCCTAACAATCTTCACTTGTACTTTTTGCTATGGTTTCAAATGTCATCTTTCCCCAAATAGATGAGGAATATCTGAAGGGAAATCCCACCTAATTTTCTAAGGGGCAGAACAAGAGAAGAAAAAGAACACTAGACCATCCATCTATCCATGCATCCATTCCTGCATCCATCCATCCATCCATCTATCCATCTACCAACCATCTATCTCTAAGAACCTATTATGACTTGAATCAGATTATCCATTCTTAGAAGCTGGCATCTCAAATCAGAAGTAAGTTGTCCAAAATTCAAAAGAAACTGGCTATATATTAAAATATAGGGAAGATCAATTTTTGAAAAAACTTCAAAATTTCAGTCTGAAGAAATTGGCATCCACTCTTGGCAGTCTCAAAGCTTGAACATGCTACAAGTTACAGAGACACATTGGGGAACTTAATAAACACTTTTTGGACCAGATTGGAAAGATGTCAGCCTTGAGCTGACTCCTCCATGGCCATGGAGACAATGAGAGAATGAAGAAATGGCTAATTTCTTCATTGTCTTAAGATCAGGCTTTAGCCTATTCACATAATTTCTCCCTTCTTAGTGTAGGATAGAGTCAGAGAACATAGAATTTTAGAACTGAGATACTAGAGATAACTTCCATTATACAGATGAAGAAAATGTTTTCCTGGAATAGAAATTGACTTAAGAAGACACAGCCAGTTAGTTAGCAGGATGCAGACTGCCTGATGACTCTCTGTCTAGCCTTGTTTTCATGAAAGGAGCTGAAATTCAGCACAATTGTGCGGACACCAAGAAAACAAAAATCCCAGAAGGTCCTCCCCTAGGCTGATGTTTTAATAGAGTATAGAAACATCTCATTTTATATTCTACTCTTGTCATTTTCTATTTTTTTTTTTTATGGAGTTGGGCTCAGTTATCTTGTATCCTTTTTTTGGAATCGGTTAAGAATCCCATGGTAGAGTGAGCTGTGTAAATCCAGTTTGGGTAACTGTATCTTAAATCACTGTATTTCCACCCAGGATATGAAACATCAGGCTGCAAGACACAGGGCAATTCAGATGCAATTTGGAAGGATGAGAAAATATATCATGCGGCCTTGAAAACACATTACCTCCTGCCATGTTCCCTTTGGCTAACTAAGCTATTCAGACAGAAGCTCTCCCTGAAAACTGCTCCAAGTTAGATCCCACCAGTGGCAGAGTTTATCAGAGTAGCCAAATTCTAAAGAAACTGGGTCACTGAGATGAGTGTAAGTCATCTTCATTCTTCAGGACTCTTTCCTACCCATGTGTCTACAAGAAGCAGGGAGAGGATGTTATAGTCCTGCTGATCAGGGGAGACTCTTGCTTCATGCTAGGTATGAAGTCAGGCTTAATTAACCTGAATTAGGTCGCGTCATATCAAACGTCAAGTGTTTTCCCCTCCGTGTCCCTTCAAATTAACAATTGTGCTGGTGGATTAGTTACCACTTATCCCTGTCTCAAGCCTACTTAGCCTGGGTTTGATAATTTCCTTGAATGAGATGGCAGTCTGATGCTGAGGGCTTTATTTTGATCTGAGAATGTTGATCATTTAGTAATGAGCAGGATTTAAATCAGGGTCCAGGGAAAGGACACAGAGAGTTTTGTAAGATGCTAAGTTTGGGTTTCAAACACTTACTGGCTGTGTGACCTTGGGCAAGTCATTTAACCTTGCTTGCCTCAGTTTCCTCATTTGGAAAATGAGCTGGAAAAGGAAATGGCAAACAAATCCAGTATCTTTGGAAAGAAAACCCCAAATAGTGTCATGGAGAGTTGGACACAACTGAAAAATTATTCAACAAGTCTGATTGTGGCGGTGGCTTAGTTCAAGCGTCATTTTCTACATAATATAGATTTAGCACTGGAAGAAATTTCAAAGGTCATCTAGTCCCACTCCCTCATTTTACAGATGAAGAACTTGGGGGCCTGAGAAGTAGCTTGCTGGAGGTCACACCATTCATTCAGTCATAAAACATTTATTAAGCCTCTCTTGTACCAGGCACTGAGCTAGGTGATTAGGGTTATACATGAGGTCTTCTCTGATATTCCTAGCAGCCAATACCTTCCCTTTCCCAAGATCACCTTGTATTTATTCCCTTTAGTCTTTTTTTTTATTCCCTATAGTCTTGTCGATGAAGGGAAGCTGAGATGTGTAAATTCAATTGTCTCCTCTAACGGCAAAATGTAAGCTCCCTGAGGGCAGGGACTGTTTCATTTTTGTCTTTATTTCCAGCATCAAGTACAGTACCTTGCACACAGTAGGTACATTTATACTGGGTACAAATGCTTGTTTGTTGACAGACAGAAAGCCAACCTTGGAAAGCTGTATTCACATCTTGTCTCAGACACATACTGGCTCTGTGATCCCCAAGCAACTCTCTATGACTATAGATTACATTATGTGCATCAGTGAAAAAATTCACCAGGTTGCCTAGAAGCAGATAGATAGTTCAGTGGATACCATGCTGGACCTGGAGTCAGAAAGAACTGAGCTCAAAACCTGTTACAAAAGTTTTCTAGCTATATAACCTTTTGTTTGACTCAGTTTCCTCTAATGTAAAATGAGGACTAATACTAAAACTTATTCCATAGAGTTGTTGTGAAACTCAAATGAGGAGTACTTGTGAAAGTGCTTAGCACAGTGCCTGGTATACAGTAAGTGCTTAATAAATGCACATTCCCTTCCTTTCCTTCCTTCCTCCCCACAAATGTGATGAAATAATGGGCTTTGAATATTCTCCCAGCTCTGCTCCTGATTTTAAAACTTTCCTCAGTTGTTGTTTTATCCTGGAACTTCCCTCAGCACTGGGGTCCTCCTTATCCTAGAAAATCCAACCATTCTATGTGATCCTCTTGCCCTAGAATATCCATCTACTAGACCAGCTCCCTTTCCCCATTGATTAGTTCCTTTTGTATTTTGGCTATAATATTCCTGAGAGTTTTTGTTTTGGGATTTCTTTTAGAAGGTGACTGGTGGATTCTTTCAATTGCTACTTTGCCCTCTGATTCTAAGATTTTTGGGTAGTTTTCCTTAATAATTTCTTGAAATATAATGTCTGGGCTTTTTTTTTTATTATGGATTTTAGGTAACCCAATAATTCTTATATTATCTTTCCCCAATCTATTTTTCAGGTCAGTTATTTTCCTATGAGATATTTCATACTCTCTTCTGTTTTTTTTTTCAGTCTTTTGACTTTGTTTTATTGTTTCTTGATGTGTCATGGAGTTTTTAGCTCTCACTTTTCCAATTCTCATTTTTAAAGAGTTATTTTCTTCAGTATTTTTTGTGGGGTTTTGCTTTGTTTTTACTAAACTGTTAATTCTATTTTCATAATTTCTTACATGGTTTTCATTTCTTTTCTCAATTTTTCCTCTATTGACCTTATTTCATTAAAAATGTATTTTTTTGCTCTTTTAATCTCTTTGTTTAGCTCTTCTAGGAATTCTTGTTGAGTTTGTGTTCAATCTGTATTTTAGTTTGAGGCTTTGCTTGGACATGGTTTTAAGTAATTATCTTCTGAGTTCGTGTCTTGAGTTTTCCCGTTACCATATTTGGGTCATTTTGTCATTGTTGTTTGCTCATTTTTGACTTTGGATTTTATATTAAAACTGAGTTCTCCTTACCTCTTGAGGTGAGGGGTAAGATGTCTGGCCTGAGCTTCTGTTTTTTAATGTCCTTTTGCTACTTACACAGCTCAGTGGGGTTTAGAATTTTTTTTTTAGCTCTTCCAAGGTGGTGAGATCTAGGGAGAGCTCTGCTCACTGCCTTTCTGGTCTGTGCTCTGGTTCTTGCCAGGTAAGCCATCTACTTCCTTATAGTCATGCTCACTCTTCTCTTTGCCCTGAAATTGTGACCCAGAATTAGGTAATGAGTGCCAGAACTGCCTGATGGCATCAATTTCTATTCCCAGAGCTAGTAAAGGGGTCCCTTGGGATCTCTTTCTGCTCAGGCATTTAATACCCTTATAATCCATGGGAATTGAGTTACTTCCTACTTCTGCTATCACTGGAATAGCCAAATGTTGCCATCACCACTGGCATCACTTCTGCCATGCACAGGCTAGCCCTTGCCCCAGTGTCTGTAGAGTTTTCTTTCCTAAGTTGCCCTGAGCTGGAATAATGGCTCACTGTGACTATTGATTGGCATTCCTGCTCATAATTTGGTTTGACATATTTTGGGGGTTCTTTAGGACAGGAGTTGTTAAGAAAGATTGGGAAAATTCTGCTTTCACACCAATGTCTTGATTCTCCCCCAATGAATTCTTTTTGGGGCCTCCATTGTGTTGAGAAGTACATGAAGACAAACTTTCATTCCCCTCCTAGCTCTGCTTCTCACTTTCCAGACTTTCAACCCATGCTTCAGTTACTGTGTCCTCTAGGAATGACCCTCAGCACCTGAGGCCTCTTTGTCCAAACATCTCTGCAGCCTTCTCACCCTAGAATATCCCTCCACCAAGTCACTTTCTTTTCCCATTTGGGAGTTCCTCATGTATCCTCTATTTCGTGAGAGAAACCAGTTCAGTCAACCTTCATTCTCCTAGCTTTGCTACTGACTATATTAACTTCAAAACTAGACCTCGTGCTGGGTCCCTTCATCCTTTCTTCCAATTTCCAGGTCCCTTTTGTGTATTGTCTTCCCTCATTAGAATGTAAGCTCCTCAGAACCAGAAGAATATTATGCACAGTAACAGTAACATTGTGAGATAATCAACTATGATTGACTTAGCTCTTCTCAGTAATATAATGATCCAAGACAATTCCAAAAGACTCATGATGGAAAATGCTATCCACCTCCAGAGAAAGAACTGATGGAGTCTGAATGCAGATTGAAACATACTTTTTTCACTTTATTTTTTTTCGTGGGTCTTTTTTTCCTGTTGGTCTGTTTCTTCTTTCAAAACATGACTAATATGGAAATATGTTTTACATGATAGCACTTATGTAACCTATATCAAATTGCTTACTGGGAGGAGAGGGAAGGAGAAAGGGAGAACATTTGGAACTCAAAAAAATTTTTAAATGAATGTTAAAATTGTCTTTACATGTAATTGGAAAAAATAAAATATTATTAAAAAAAGAATTTAAGCTCCTTGAAGACAGGGACTGTCTTTTTTTTTTTGCTTCAATTTGTATCCCCAGCATTTAGCAGAGTGCCTGGCATGGGGTGAGCCTCAATAAATGCTTACTTCTTTGCTTCCTTACCCCTTTCTTTCCTCTAACTGCCAACGTTTGGCTGTGTGATTTAGTGGGCAGAGCGAAAGAAAAGTGCTCAGAGCAACAAACAGAGGGCACACGGTGTGGTTTCTGCTATGTAAAATTGCAACCATGGGAAATGAACCAATCAATTATTCAATCAACAGGCATTTTTGCAGTGTCTGCTTTGTGCCAGGTGCTACATAAGATGCCTGCTATACAAATACAGAGACTGAAAAAATCCCTACTCTCAAAGAGCTTACATTTGAAGACAGCTAATGAGTGCAAATAGAAGCACATAAAGAATAAACAAAAGCACATCAATAGTTAGAGACTAAAAAATCCAAAGTAGACCAAGATTCTGTCTCTAATCCCTAATGCCTGTGTGACCTTTGGCAAGTCAATTCGTTTTCCTAGACTTGAGTTTCCTCCTCTGTAAATGGAATGCTTTCCATTAGATGGCTTCTGGGACCCTTTCCAGCTATAGATCTCGGAACTCATGAGAACAAGGATGGTGCAATGTGTCCAGATCTTGTTTTTAGAGTCAAAGATCTGGGTTTGAATCCTGCCTCACACATTTACTAGCTATACAACCCTGGGCAAACTGCTTCACTTCACTTCCCTGGGTTTCAGTTTTTTCACTGGTAAAATAAGAGGGTTTGACTCTCTGGCTTTTCAAGTCCCTTCTAGCTCAAAACTGAAAACTTTAAAAGCTGGTATTGTATGTCCAAAAATGGCATCTGCACTAACCATATAACCCCTTTCTTTCCCATGTGTTCTATACTGTGTGTGATAAGGAAATAACTTCTTTTGGGTTGAAGAGTCTCTTGTACTCTCTGACCTGTGCCTACCTTCCTTTTCTAGTGAGAAACAATATACCTGAAATGCCTGTCCAGAGCCGGAAGGCCATGAAAGGTGGGCAATCAAAGAAGTTTAGATCTAGAAGAATATTCCTGAAGAGAAATTGTTTAACACCTCCCATTTCACGGAGGAGGAAGCTGACATCACTAGGGATACTTGCTTGGCATCATGCATGCAGCATGTTAGAGGCTAAGCTGGGAATGGAACCCAGGTGTGTTGACCCAATAGAGCACTTCCTGTAGACCAGCGGTTCTCAATGTTATGTTCAATTTGTAACAATGAAAATACATCCTGCATATCAGATATTCACATTATGATTCATAACAGTAGCAAAATTACAGTTATGAAGTAGCAACGAAAATAATTTTATGGTTGGGGGTCACCACAACATGAGGAACTGTATTAAAGGGTTGTGGCATTAGGAAGGTTGAGAACCACTGCTTTAGACCATCTGTCTCCTTACAGTTCCTCCTGGAAGAAGAAGCTGAGCCTGTAAGCTTTTCTGTTGGGTGATAATGAGGGAATATAAGAATACTATAATAAAAAATCCCCAGTGATTTTTTTTTGGACACCATCATAATTTGATCCTATAAACTCACTGAGGATGAAATCTACTTAAAGGAGTTCATTTTCATTTAAAATTCAGTGAATGTCACTAAATATACTGATTGACCATAAGTTCATCATTAAAAAGAGACCATTAATCAGGCCTTGTTTATTTCCATGCCTCATTTAATTAAATGTTACCCTATTCATTTATAATTGAACCCTAATTCAATGGAAAAAGTTTGCTGGTTGAGGAAAATTCCTTTATCAATGCAAATTAACCCATGCTTTGTATCTTAAAGTTTTATAGACTATAAGATGTGCTCAGGTTCACACAGGGGATATATAATCCAGCCAGGACCTGAACCCAGGTCTTCTGTCATCGAGGCTGCCTCTCTATTCTCTTCTTTCAGTATTTTTATGGCCTATCAAATCCTAATTGACATTCCAATGGAATGTCTGGCATTTTGCTGTTTCACAAAATCAACAAGCTGCTGGTAAACCTTGTTTGAAATAGACTTTTAAGGTTGGAACTCTCATTGTTTGAAACTGTAACGAGATCAGATAATGATATTATATTGTAAAAACTGGAGGTAATAGGGACCCACTGGAGTTTTTTGAGTAGAGGAGTAACATGATCAGAGCCATGCTTTAGGAAAGTGACTTTGGTAGGTATGTAGGGAATGTATTAGTGAAAGGAGATACGTAAGGCTGGGATCCTAATTAAGAAGCTACTGAAGTGGTACAGAAAAAAGTGATGAAGATCTGAGTTAGGTTGGTAGCCAGATCAATGGAAAGAAGGGGTCAGATATGAGAGATGTCTAGGCCTCAAATTCCTCATACAGAAAATGAGGTAGGATATCTAAGAGTTCCTTCCAGGCCTACATCCTATGATTCTAAGTGAGCTGACACATAGGAGTCCTTCATTTTCCAGAATGCTCTTTGGGGATCCAAAGAATTCAGTTAATTGATCAGTGTGTTGCTAAGGAGAATCAATCCTCCATACCCTCTTGGTTCTCTGGTCTGGCATGCTTGCTTCACTTGGATCAGGTTTAAATTTAACATTTTTTCCCTACCTAAAAAATTGCTGAGTATGTTTTTTTTTTATCTGCTATCAACCCAGGGATCCTGTTCTCTGCAAAAAGTTCAGCTAAGGATATTGATTCCAATCTGGGGATATGAAGAGGAAAGCTGAGAAAATTATCTAGATAATTCAAGATCTCAAATTGTAATCTCACTAGAATTTTCCAGAAACTATTATAGATTCTCAAGAATTTGTGCCTTTCATTCCTTTCTTTGGCAGATGCCTTGTCAAGCATAAAACTCATTTAGAACAATATTAATGGTTAGTATTTATAGTATTTTAAGGCAAGCAAAGCACTTTACAAATAGTATCTCCCTTGATTCTCTCCATTTTACAGATGAGGAAACTGAGCCAGAGAGAGGGTAAGCTATTTGCCCCTTAGAATATAAGCCCCTTGAGGGTAGAGACTATCTTTGTTTCATTTCAACAAAACAGGCAGCTCCCCCCTCCCCCATACTGATAGACCTCTATAAGGATACACAGACACACCCTGAAACACTAAATGAGAATACACTGCCTTAGTATGGTGAGACCACTTCAAATGCCTTAACCTCCTGCTGACACATGCCTGTCCCCAACAGGGGTACAAAGACAGACAGACACATCCCATGTAGGCTTGTGTGCATGTTATCACCACTAAAACAGATTCCTCTAGATCTCTCCATACACATTCAGTACCTACAATTCATTACATCCCATTCCATCTCATTCCATCCCATCCTGTCCCATCCCATCCCATCCCATCCCACAAGCATTATCTGAGTATTAGTATGTACTGGGTGCTGGGGATTCAAAAACAAAAATTAAGCAACCCACAGTCTAGCTAACATTCAACTGTGTGTGTATATGTGAGTGAGTGTGTGTGAACGTTAATGTGTATGTGTGCACGTGTGTACATGTGTGTTTGTAACATAGCTTGCACACAGATAAGTCCACTTCCAAACTGGAAGTGATAGGAATAAAGGAGAGATGATCCCCTTCCACACGGCTATAAACAGCCCCACTCTGTAGCTAGATTTGTGAGTGTAAAAGCACGCTTGTCCCTCCATGAAAGAGAGTGCTGTGTAATGCATAGTGCACTGACTTCAGGTTAGAAGACCTGCGTTCCCATCTCACCTCAGATATGCCCCTGCTGTGTGGCCCCAGGTAAGTGGCTTAACCTCTCTGGGCATCAGTGCATCTAGAAATGAGAGAGATGACCTGGAGGCTTCTCTAACATTCCCTTCAGCTTTCACTCTATGATACTATTATCTTTATTCTGTTCACCTAGCCTGCCTAGAGCAGCATAAATGCAGCATGCCTAGTAGGACCATAGCTAGCACTTCTGTGACTGTCTAAAAGGACAGGTAAAACCACCCATGATGGTACCTACAAGAAAGGAGTCAGATCGGCCATCAGCTGGACTCTACAACACACGCTGTTTGTCTTTCTGCATGATTTTTTTATTCTGGGTTTTTTGGTTTTTAAACTTCTGTCCCAGCTCCAGCTAACCCCAGCCTAGTTCAATGTATTTTATTTCTTGGTCTGGGTGGCAGGCATGCACTGGGGGTGGCTTTTGTCTCTCCTGCAGCAAACACAGCCTCCCCAAGTTGTTCTTTCCAGAAAGGTGGGTGCTTTGGTGCCAAAAGCTGAGTTAGTGGGAGTGAGAGCTGGGGGCTGGCACCCTGGGCCAGTGTCCTCATCAGACTCTCTTTCCCTCCTGCTGTCTGTTCCTGCCTCATGCCTGAGATCTCCTGGGTTTTCATTTGCCTCTGGACTGATTGTCGTGGGCCCTCTGGATCTTACTTAACTGCATGAGGCCAATAAAGCATAGAGTTTCTTTTAGCCATAGGGGAAAAACAGCTCAGAAGCACGGTTCCTATTCACTTCCTGGGGATTCTAAGGATTGAGTTTGTGTGGAGGTATGGGTGTTAGAAGGAGCTTTCTCCACTTCATTAATAGTCAAGTTGGAGAGCAAAGCAATAATTATGTGTACCTCTTGGTGGTACTGCCAATGCTTTAGGAGACAAGAATAAAGTGTCTTTTCCAGTGAACTGCCTATGAACTGCTGGGAGCGAGGCTATTCCAGCCAACCTGGCCTCTTCGCCTTCCCTAAACTCAGCATCCCATCTCTGACCTCCAAGCATTTGTACTACTGTCCTTCTTTCCTGGGATGCTCTCCCTTCTTATCTGTATTGTAGAATCTCTAGCTTCCTTCAAGGCTCAGCTCATGGAAAGAACAGAGAGGCAGCATGGAGTGGTATGTAGACAGTGGGCTTGAAGCCAGGAAGACCTGAGTTCAAATCCAGCCTCAGATACTCACTAGTTGTGTGACTCTGGGCAAGTGGCTTCTCTCTGCACTACAATTTCCTCCCCTGGAAAATGCACTACAATTTCCTCCCCTGGAAAATGAAGGGGCTGTGCTTGGTGGCTTCTAAGATCCCTTACAGTTTCAGATCTATGACTCTCCGAGTGATCCATCCTAGATCTAGAATGGGACCAGGGACCACTGAGTCCTGATCTTACAGATAAATAAATTAAAGCCCAGGGAGGTGAAATCATATGAATGATAATCATCAGAGGCAGGCTTCCTCCCCAGAGTCAAGGCCACTGTACCACACTCTGCCCACCCTCTCTAAAATATCACACATTTGCACCTCGGTTTCTTCATCTGTATCCTGTCCCTGGGAAATGAAAGCTCCCTTGCAGGTAGGGACTGTGTTTCATTTCTGTCTTTGCATCTCCGGAGTCAAGCATGGTGCCTTGCTCATTGCTGTTCAGTTGTGGCACACTCTTAATGAACCCATGGACCATGGCATGCCAGTTTGTCCATGGTGTTTTCTTTGCAAAGAAACTGGAGTGGTTTGCCATTTCCTTCTCCCATACATTAAGGCAAACAGAAGTTAAGTGACTTGCCCAGGGTCTCACAGCCAGTAAGTGTCTGAGGCTGGATTTGAGCTCAGGTTTTCCTGACTCCAGTCTCAGCACTCTATCCACTGAGCCACCTAGTTGCCTCTGTCTCTCACACAGTAGGGCTTAAGAAATGCTTACCAACTCAAAATTGAATGGGATTAGTCTCTGTCCAAGCTAAGAGCTCTAAATTCTTAGCCATTTGGTATTTAGAGGTTTTATTCTCTTTAAGAAAATAACACATCGTTTTGAACAGAGGTCACATGATTGAAATCACACAGTAATTACACAAATATGCATTAAAAATGCTATAAACAGGCGCTAGACACATCTCCCATTAGGGTAGCAGTAGAAAGCTCCATTCTCCAGCACTTGGGTGAAGCCTGTGCATCTATCACAATGGACTATGGGAGCTAATCACCGAATCCAAGGAGGCACCATGGGACTCCAGAGACACAGCCTTCCTGTTTCTGATTTCTTAATTGGCCCCTAGTGCTGTTTGCCTGTTTGCTACCAAATAGATCCCACCTAATATCCAATTCATCTTAATTCAATGAGCATTTATTATGTGCCTACTGCATATGAGGCACTGGGGGTAGAAAGATAAATTCTATGAAGCTGTGTCTATTCTGCATGTTGCTGGAATGTGTAAAGAGACATGACTCCTGAGATGGGTTGTGTGGGTAGGGAAAGCTGCTGCTCAAGGGATATTGTGAAATTTGGAATCAACAGAATTTAATGACAAGTTAAACCTGGGAATGAGGTAGAGGGAATATTAAAAGATGAATCTATGCTTCTAACTTGGGGGACTGTGAAGATGGTGATGGTGTCAACAGAAACAGAAAATTGGGGGCATTTATGAGAGAAGATGGTGAATTTGGTTTGGGACATGTAGAGATTGAAACACTGCCTGGATGTTCAGGCAGAGACTGTTCAACAAACAGCAGGAAATGTGTTCCTGGATTTCAGGAAAGAGACTAGGGTCAGATGTATAGATTTAGGAATCATCTGAATAGGACTGAAAATTGAACCCATGAGAGCAAAAGAGATCACCATGGAGTGAAAAGGTCAGGAAAATAAGAGGGAAATAGAGTCTGGGATCTGGGTTCAAACCTTGACTCTGCTCTAATTAGCTTTGGTTAAATCACTTTGTATCTCTGGGGCCTCAGTTTTCTAATCTGTTAAATGCGGCAAAGGAGTAGATGATCACTTAGGGCCCCTTCCAGCTCTAAAATCTATGGTCCTAGATCAGATCTCCATATATACTTGTAGGATGGGAGAAGTATGATGCAGTAGCCTTTGCCCAAGATGGGTCCTCCCTCAGAGAGAAGGAATGGTCTGATAGGTGGGAGACGACTAAGGAGAGAGCAGTGTCACAGAATCTAAGGAAGGAAAATGTACTCAGGAGGGGAAAGTGATAGGGTCAGCAGTGTAAAATGCTGCAGAAATGTCAAGGAGGATGAAGCCTAAGAAAAGACCATTGGATTGAGCAATTAAGAAGTCACTGGTAACCTTGGAGACGGCAATTTCAGTAGAGAGGTGGAATTGAAAGCCAGGTGGGAAAGGGTTGAAAAGTGAATAGGCCGTGAGGAAGGAGAAGCAGCCAATGGAAACCACTTTCTAGAAACTTATCAGAGAAAGATGGTAGAGACATTGATGGGTGGTCAAGGTCAAAAGAGAGGAGGAAAGCAGCACAGCCAAACTAAAGGAGACGGCCCCTTTGTTCGACAGCATGTGCTGTGTTCCACATCCGTAACCCCCCCAAACCAGGCTCTGTTCAAAGCCCAGTAGGCCAACTCTGACTAACTGGCAAACGTATGCTTTGTATTCTCAGCACATAACATGACGCTAGCTGAGTTCAGTTGAATTATTGCTCTTACAAATTTTAAAAACCAGATTTGCTCTTAGAGGAACCAGAGTCCCAGAGTCACCACCTGTGAGACCTTGGGTAAGTCCCTTCATCTCTAGGGGCCTCAGTTTCTTCATCTGTAAAATGGGGGATTTGTCCTCAGTGATCTCCAAGCTCCCTTCTCACTTATGATCTTGAGCTTCTGTGGTCTTAGTAGTCACTGGTTCTTAGGATCATTTAGTTAATAGTAGTTGGACTATCAGCAAGCAGTAGTTTGTTTGGCTGGCAAACACAGGTTTTAAGGTGCCAGCAGGGCCTTGGCCAGTCTTCATCCAGCCAATGGAATTCTGCTTTCTAACTCAATCAAGGCAGTTAGAGGGCTCAGTGGATAGAGTGCCAGACCTGGAGTCAGGAAGACCTGAGTTCAAATTTGCCTTCAGACACTTATTGTAGGTACATGACCCTGGGCAAGTCACTTAACCTCCGTTTGCTTTAATCCACTGAAAAAGGACATGGCAAACCACTCCAATATCTCTGCCCAGAAAACATGAAGAGTTGGCTACAACTGAACAACAACTCAATCCAAGGAAACTTTTTTTCCTGCATTTCATAAGGGAATACTTGGTAGAAATAATTCTTTATAATTAAAGAGCTCATTGTGCATCCTTTATTTTCTGTGATACCATCCTGGGCTACCCAGGTTGTTCAGAGATCCACTTATCCACGTACATGTTAGATCTCCAAGTAGATCACAAGTCCTCAAGGGCACAGACTGTTGTATTTTATCTTTATATCTCCAGTGCCTGACACACACGAAGCTCCTAATAATCACTTGCCGAAGGATTACTATTATTTTAGCTGGTCATGGTCATGCTGCCACCATGTCATACTCTGTCAGAAGCAAAACGAGTGTTAAGGCCAGTCACCTTTGGATAAGGAGAAACATGACGTGCACACGGGATCATTTTTTCACCTTCTTTTGTGTCTCATTCTGTTCAATCCCATGGCAACCACAATTTGCTGGAGGAAAGAGGAGGCAAGGCTAACGTGCTGTGGTTATTTAAAAAAACAACCAAAAAACAGTTTAACCCAGAAAAGAAGGGTGGAACAATTACCTCCAGTTTGCCCATCCCTCCTGTTATAATGTGTTTGCACTTACAGCCTCAGTGTTTACTCCCAAGCTTTGAGACCATTAAGTATGATGAATAATCTATAATAAAGCATCTTCTGCTTTGCCTTTGGCTCTGGGATTCTGATGAGCTATGGCTGAGCCAATAGGATCTCTGATTTATTCTGCCCAGTCAAAGAAAGACTCTTTACCCGACACGAGTCCTCCCTCAGATTTTATTGATTAATCCCTTGAGGCCAGGGAACCAACAATCTGATAACCATGAGCACCTGGTAACTATTGTTGACTGACTAATGAAAGGAACAAGGGACCACTAAGATTCCAGAAGCCTAACATCAAAGGTTAAGGAGGTACCATAAGCAATCACTTAGTACAAATGCCTCATTTTATAGATGAGGAAACTGAGGTACAGGGGAAGGGAAATGAGTTACCCAAGGTCACACAGGTACTGACTGGTGACTCCAGGATTCCAAGCTGTCTCCTCTGACAGCAAATCTAGTGTTTTAAATTTGTGATGGCAGCAAGTCAATTCAGCTAGCATTGGGTCAGGTGCTGAGGACACAAAGAATGAAGAAGGGGCAGCTGGTGCCACTTTCTGAGGCAAGGTCCAAACTTAGCTGTCCTGTTTTGTTCTCATGTTTGTATCCCCAGAACCTGGCATGATGCCTTATTCCCAGGGGATGCTCAAGAAATTTAAAACAAATGGATTGAACTGAATTCTGGCTCCCAAGCCATTGAATGCTACTAGAAGAAGTTATGAAACCATGCCGACTGACTCTACTTTAAATTCATGCTGTCACCCTCCACCAGAGCCTCACCAGCTTCATAGCAATCTTACATACTCTTTGATTGACTCCCTATCTCCTTCTCCATTGGCAGCTGTTCCAAACCTCATCTCTTCTGGAGCAGATGACCTTGTCCTCCAAGACGGAGACCATCCTTCTTCAGCTCTCTCATACCCCCCAAACCTCTCTTTGTCTTTGCCTCTTCTCTTCTGCTGTAGTCTAAGACGATCAGGCAAACTTCTTCTTGCCTGAGATCATTTTGGATCGTTTTATCCAGCCACATTAAATATTCGGTTTAGCTATATGAATATCATTAGCAAAGAGACATGAAAATTAATATAACAAATCAATTTAGCAAATACTTATCAAAAGAATACCTTGGTATGGAAATGTTTGACGTGATTGCACATGTATAACCTGCATCTGATTGCTTACTATCTTGGGGGGGGGCAGGAGAGAGAGAGGAACAGAATTTGGAACTCAAAACTCTTTTTAAAAAGTTAAATTGTTTTAACATGTAATTGGGGAAAAATAAAATAATACATGTTAAAGAAGAATAGCATGACAGACAATGGGTGGAGGTAGGGTACAAAGCTTATGTAAGATGTGGTCCCTACCAGACTGAGTATATAGTTTAACGGTGGGATCGGTGGCAAGCACAATATTACATGATGTACGTATTGTTGCTGTTGAGTTGTTTCAGCCACGTCTGACTCTTTATGGTCCCGTTTAGGGTTGTCTTGGCAAAGATACTGGAGTAATTTGCCATTTTCTTCTGCAGTTCATTTTGCAGATGAGGAAACTGAGGCAAATAAGCTTAAATGACTTGCCCAGGGTCACGTGGCTAGTTTTTGAGGCTGGATTTAAACTCAGGTCTTCCTGACTCCAGGCCTGGAGCTCTATTCACTGTACCACCTAATGCATTGGAGAACTGCAAAATAAAGCAATATGTGAAACCCAAGGGAGAAATTAGTTCTCAGGAAAGAAAGCAGGAGATTCAATCTAATCCAATCATGTGCCAGGCACTGTGCTGGGCAACTAGGGATACGATTAATACAAGAGAAAGACAGTCCCTGTCCTCAACAAGCTTATAACTTAAAGGGGGAGACACATAACAAAAGGCAGGAAAGTAGAGGAGAGCATTTGGGTGTGGGGGGGAACCAGACATCAGGGAGAACCTGGAGTGGGGGCACCTTGTTCCATGAAGTTGAAATCAGGTAGGGCAGCAGATTCCAAGTGAAATGATTTGAGAGTCCAGTTTCTGCCTTCTATAAAGGAAGACATTGAAGAAAGATTGGTACTCTACCATCCAGCCCTCCAAACAGAGGGAACAGGAGCCTGGAGGAGGTGGAATCAACCAAGGCTTGAGCTAGCAGCATGGCAATTTAATTAGGAGGGTAGGTAGGGGGCACAGAGGAAAAAGTCAGGGAGACTCATGCTCCTGAGTTCAAATCCAGTCATAGACACTTACTAGCTACATGATCCTGGGCAAGTCACGTCACTCTGTTTGCTTCAGTTGCATCATCTATAAAATGAACTGGAGAAGGAAATGGCAAACCACTCCAGTGTCTCTGCCTAGAAAATTCCAAATGATCTCTTTGGGATATAGAACTAGAAGTGATATTGCTGGGCCAAACAGTATGCACAGTTTTACAGCCCTTTGGGCATAATTCCAAATTGCTCTCCAGAATGATTGGATCAGTTCACAGCTCCACCAACAATGCATCAGCATTCCAATTTTCCCACATCTTTGCCAACATTTATCATTTTCCTGTTTTGTCATGTTAGCCAATCTGATAGGTATGATGTGGTACCTCAGAATTATTTTGATTTGCATTTCTTTAATCAATATGATTTAGAGCATTTTTTCATATGACTATAGATAGCTTTCATTTCTTCCTCTGAAAACTGCCTGTTCATATCCTTTGACCATTTATCAATTGGAGAATGCCTTGTATTCTTATAAATTCAACTCAATTCTCTATAAATTTTAGAAATGAGGCCTTTATCAGACACTGGCTGTAAAAATTGTTTCCCAGTTTTCTGCTTCCCTTCTAATCTTGGTTGCATTGGCTTTGATTGTGCAAAAACTTTTCAGTTCAATGTAATAAAAGTCATCTGTTTTGCATTTAATAATGTTCTCTGTCTCTTGTTTGCTCATGAATTCTCCCCTTCTCCATAAATCTGACAGGTAAACTATTCTTTTCTCTCCTAGTTTGCTTATAGTATCAGTCTTTATATCTAAATCATGCACCCATTTTGACTTTATCTTGGTATGGGGTGTCAGATGCTGTTTTTGCCATAATATTTTCCAGTTTTCCCAGCAGTTTTTGTTAAATAATGAGTTCTTATCCTAGAAGCTGGAGTCTTCAGATTTATCAAACAGTACATTGACTATTGACTGTTGTGCCTTGTGTACCTAACCTATTCCATTGATCCACTACTCTATTTCTTAGCCAGTACCAAGTAGTTTTTTGCTTTATAAAACAATTTAAGATCTGATACAGCTAGGCCACCTGCCTTTGCATTTCTTTTCATTAATTCCCTTAATGTTCTGGACCTTTTGTTCTTCCAGATGAATAAGAGCTTCCATTCTAAAGGAGAGGGGAGATACTAAATCTAGACGGATGAATATGAACAACAAAATTTGAGAACAGACAGTGTGATTATACTCAATTAATGTTGGCAGCCTTGGGGATACCTGGCATGCTGGGTTTTCTGGAGAGTTGAATTTTCCAGATCACTGATAATTTACCCCTTTAAGCACCAAAGCCTTTTAACAAAGCTTTTTTGGTGGATATCTTTCTAAAAGATATTTACATGCTTCCTTGCCCTGTCAAATGGAATATTTTGAACATCAGTTAGCCTTTTCTTGATGACTTAAGTTAATTATTATGAGTGTCAATCATTATTCCTTCCTATTAGACCTTTTGAGGAACTTAGGACTGTTTGCCCCTATGGGAAATGACTTTGGGCTGTGTAAATTCCCTTTAGTTCTTGGGGCTTAAAAAAAATGTTTTCCATTCCCTCCCTTGATGTCAGTTGTCACTTTTTACTTGTCATTGCCCCTTTCCCATCTTTTAATTGGCTTCTTACTAATTCTGTGGTCATGGAAACAAGATAGCAAACTAGTTAGAATTGTATGTAAAGTAAGAATGAATTGGGTACAAAGAAAGGCCTGACTGTGCTCTCTCATAAGTGCAATTATTTTTAAAAATTACGCTATGTTGGGGCAGCTAGGTGGCACAGTGAATAGGGCACCAGCCCTGGAGTCAGGAGGACCTGAGTTCAAATATGACCTCAGACACTTACCGCTTACCAGCCGTGTGACCTTGGGCAAGTCACTTAACCCCAATTGCCCTAGGGGCCTTCCCCCTCTAAAAAGCACACTCACAAAAAAAACCAGGATAAAAATTATGCTGTGTTATAGAAAGGCTTGTTTTATTCTCTAAATTAAAAATAAAATAAATGAAAAGTTTTAAAGGAAGATTTTTTAAAAGTGCATGGGTTTTTATGCATGGATTTTGTGACCCCTTTATTTTGCTTCTCAGGATTTGGGGGGCATTTTTCCTGAATTTGGGCTGAGCTCTAGCACTGAAGCACTGAATTTGGTATCAAAGGACCTGGTTTCCTGGCAAAGCCACTTCCCACTTGCTTGGCTACTTGTGTTATTTTGCATGAGTCATTTAATGTCTCTGAATCTCAGTTTCCCCATCTGTAAAACCAATCAATCAACAACCATTTATAAAGGATCTAACATTTGTCAGGTATTGGGTGCCGAGGATACAAATGTAAGGAATGAAAAAATATCCTTATTGTCAAAGAGCTTATATTTAATTGGGTGATACAATATGTCTATGCAGGATAAATGCATATATAATTAATACAAAAGAAATCTGTAATTCTATATAAGCTAATTAGGGATGGGACCACTAGCAGCTGGGAATCAGAAAAAGAGAAATTTGCATGACAACTTTATCATATTATTTAAAAGAAATAGCAAGTTGTACATAACAGATTTGCGGTTTCATGTGCAACAATCTTTTTAAAAAATTATACTTTGCACTGGAAATATAGGGGTTGCCCATCAACTGGGGAACGGCTAAACGAGTTGTGGCATATAAATATAATGGAATACTATTGTGCTATAAGAAATGGGAAGGAGACGGACTTCATAATTACCTGGAGAGGCTTATACAAATTGATGCTGAGTAAGAAGAGCAGAACCAGGAAAAATTTGTACACAATCACAGACACATCGTATGTGTGACAACCAACTTTGAGAAACTGGACTCTTCTCAGCAACGTACAGTTGTAAGACAACTCTACAAGTCTCAGGATGGAAGGAGATATCTACATTCAGAGAAAGATCTAGAAAGACTACATGCTATCATTCTTTTTCATGTTTGGTTTTGTTTCTTTTCCCCAGTGATCACTCATTGGTTACAACCCTTCTATACAACCAGACTGTTGTACAATGTGAAAGTATCTGCAGATCCTATACCTGACTGCACGCCACCATGGGGGGGGGGGGGGAAGGGAGGGAAGAAAATCTGAAACCCAAGGGATCGTGGAACTGAGTCTTGTAAACTAAAAGTAAATAAACAAGTCATTGAGAAAAAAAATTATACTTTGTTATAGAAATGCTTGTTTTATTCCATAAATTCAAAATAAAATAAATAATTTTTAAAAAAGAAAAGACTCTGTGTCGAAGGTGATTCTTGAGCTGCATCTTGAAGGAAGAGAGATTCCATGAGGAAGAAGTAAAGAAGGCATGTTTTCTAGGTATGAGGGATGACCAGAGCAAAGGCCCAGAGGTGGGAGATGGAGTATGGTGCATGAGGAACTGAAAAGCCACTGTAGCGTACAGGAAGGGGACTCTGGTATGAAAAGACTGGAAAGATAAACTGGGAAAAAATTTTAAAACCAGACAGAAGACTTTGTATTTGATCCTAGAGGCAACAGGGAGCTGTTGGAATTTACTGAGTAGGGAAGTGATATAGTCAGATCTGCCTTAAAGGAAAATCACTTTGTCAGCTGTGTGGAGGATGGACTGGAATGGAGAGAGACCTGGAGCAAGAAAGCACTTTGGAAGCTGTTGTGGTGGTCAAGGCAAGGGGCGAGGAGGACATGGGATAAGGTTGTGGCTATGTGAGGGGAAAGAAGGAGCTGGATCTAAGAAATAGGAAGGAAGGAAGGAGGGAAGGAGAGGAGGGGTAAGGGAAGAAGGAAGGAAGGGTAAGGAAGAAGAGAATGGAGAAGGGAAAAAAGAAGGAAAGAAGGAGGGAAGGAAAGGAAGGAAAGATGGGAGGAAGGAAGGAAAGAAGGAAGGAAGGGTAAGAGAGCAAGGAAGGGAAAGAAGAAGGGAATGGAGAAGGAAAAAAGGAGGAAGGAGGAAAGGAAAGATACATTCAGGCTCCCCTCTGTATCCTATATATTCTTACTTTACACACAGTCCTGAGAAGTTTTGTTATCTTGTTTCCATGACCACAGAATTGATTAGAAGCCAATTAAAAGATGGGAAAGGGGCTTTTATGAGGCACAAGGATGAGTGAAAAGTGACAGCAAATGGGAAGGAAGGAAAGGAGGGAGGAGGGAGGAGAGAGGAAGGGGGAGTGAGGGGGAAGACAAACATTCATTAAGCAGCTTGGATGCCGGGCACTGTGCTCAGCACTTTCCCAATACTACCTCGTTTGATCCTCACATCAGTCCTGGGAGGATGCTGCGCTGTGTTGAATTCCCTCCCAGGGATGTAGGTACTATTATCATTCCAATTTTACAATTGAGAAAACAGAGGCTGAGATTTCCTCGGGTTGCACAGTTAGCAGGCGTCTGAGGATGGATTTGAATCCAGGTTTCCCAGACTCCAGGCCTGGCTGCCTCACATGAGGGTAGAAATGGGGATACTTGGTAACTGGTTGAGTATTTACATTAAAGGAGAGTGAATAATTGAAAATAATTCTGAGATTCTGCACCTGGGAGACTGGTGCATTGGCGATGCCTTTGACAGAGACGTTTGGAAGAAGGATTGGTCTTGAGAAAAAGATAATGAATTCTGTTTTGGAGATATTGGGTTGGAGCTGTCTCTAGGTCTTCTTGTCTGAAATGCCCTATAAGATGCTTTTATGGGGTCAAACCTAAGGGGAGAGGCAGGGGCTGGATATGTAGAGCTCTGTCATTTGCATAGAGATGATAATTAAATCTATGGGAAGGAGACTGTGGAGAGAGAAGAGAGATGAGGCCCCATGACAGAGTCTTGGGGAAGACGGGCAGCTAGGGGGCATGATATGAATGATTAGCTAGCAAAGGAAATGGAGAAGTATCTACCAGACAGATAGGAGGAGAAAGAGGAGAGAGCAGTGTTATAAAAATCCAGGGGGGATAAAGGACCTAGGAGAAGAGAGTGGTCAGCAGTGTCAAATAGATCAGGGAGAGGGAATATGCTAGCAGCTGGGGATGATGAAGAAAAGATTTATTCTGAAGGAAGTCTTTGAGCTGAGTTTTGAAAAAAAAAAACTAGACATAGAGGTGAGGAGGGAATTGGGTACAAGATACAAGCTGTGTGAAGTCACAAAGATGAGAGATAATGCAAGTGGAAGTATCTTGTACAAATTCTGTATGTTTGAATTATTATTAGTATAAACTTAGTGTTAATAAAAGCCTAGATGCTGGCAGCTAGGTGGCACAGTGGGTAGAACACTGGTCCTGGAGTCAGGACCTGAATTCAAATCTAGCCTCAGATGCTTATCAGCTATGTGACCCTGGGCAAGTCACTTCATCTTGTTTGCCTCAATTTCCTCATCTGTAAAATAAGTTGGAGAAAGAAATGGCAAACTACTCCAGTATCTCTGCCAAGAAAACCCCAAGTGGGGTCATGAAGAGTCATATATGGCTGAAATGACTGAACAGCAGAACAACTTGGGTGGAGGAAATGGGGAGCTAGATAAGGGTAGGTTTCATGGAAGAGAAGTCATTGGACTGAGTCTTGGTGGAAGATAGAGATTCCAAGATGAGGAGACTGTGCATTCTAGTCAATAAAGCCGACTGTGACAAATGCAGGGAAGTAGGAGGGGAATATTTTGCATGGGGAATAGTCCATGTAGGAGAATAATGTGAAACCTTCTCTTAAGTTACTTCTAGTCTCTTCCCATTCCAAATACATCATCATCTTTCTTATATGTCATTTTGATCTTACCCATCAATCTACTCAGAAAGCTTTCTCCTCCAAAAATGGCTTTTCTATCAAATTCATATTCAAAATCATGAGCTTCAGTACCCTCTGCCAGTTGTTCCTGGCTCCATTTCCTGGCTGTCAACCTGTGAGCCATCTATACAAGTCTACCTAGCACCCTCTCCACTTGTCATTCTCTTCTACCACTGAGCTTTAAGACTCTATTTCCTCAAATAAAAAAAGTTTTCATCTTGTAGGAGACAGAATGCTAGACCTGTAGTTAGGGAAACCTCAGTTCTAATCCTTTTACTAGGTATTTACTAGTTGTGTGACCCTGGTAAAGTCAGTCTAACTGCCTCAGTTATCACATCTGTAAAAATGGGAATAATGATAGCACTTACCTCCCAGCATAAAATGAGACATTTCCAAAGCACTTTGAAATCCTTAAAGTGATACATAAATTCTAATTACTATTACTTCTACTAGTACTATTAGTACTAGTACTACTACTACTACAAATGACGCGGTGGCCTTTGTAATATTCTTTGGGGTGATTTTATAATGTTGAAACATTGTTGTAACTTCAATCTGTAAAAATCTCATTTGAGTTTGGGCACCTATGTATGTGATATCGGTTTGTGAAAAGTCACTCTTCTCTCCCCCCACAGCTGTAAAGCATTACCTCTGCCTCTCCCCTGCCCCCAGCCACAAAGCATTAATTCTGTGCCTTCCCTGCCCCCAGTCTAGAGGTGTGTCCTCTAGAACCATTTACTCTATAGCTGTGATAATGAATTCTCTTAAAGGCACTACCTCCTTTTGTTCTAGTAACCAGCCAAAACAAGACTCATCCATTTGCAAACTGGATGAGGTACTTCTCAAAGGAATTTGACCTCAAATCTGACTGATGGTTGACTTTATGATGTTTCACGGCTAAAACTACACCTTTTGCTCTTCCTCCCCTTGGATTTCTCCCAGTGAATTATGGGCGGGGCACATGTGCAGTTAATGTGAAGGGTGCTTGTTCCTCCTAGTCACTCCCTGACTCCTCCCAGGTCCCTCCCTAACTCCACCTTTGTATACCTAATTAGCCTAATGAATTTAAGACTGACAGTTGTGTATCTTTAAAAACTTCCTCTCTGGCCCCTAGAACTTTGCAGGTCATCTTTCTAGACCCTGCCCGTTGAAGAGCATCACACTAACTTGGTAACTTTTCCTTTAATATCTATCAGCTTGCAGGTCTCATTACCCCACCCCTTGCCTCAATGTAACAATAAACTTTCGTAAAACTGCCAAGATTGCTTAAGCCTGGTAATTCTTTCAGACTAATAAGAACCCTCAAAGGATTTCCTAGAAATCCATCCCTCCTAGAACCCTCAACACTACTACCGCCACTACTATTACTACCATCATGCACTACTACTACTACCACTACCACCACCACCACTACTACTACTACTACCACTACCACCACCACCACCACCACTACTACTATTACTACTACTACAGCTACTACTACTACTACTACTGCCGCAACCACTGCCATTGGTGCTGTTCACCCTTAATTTTCAAAGGACTGATGACATCAAACCCAATCTCAGACACTCACTAGCTGTGTGACTCTGGGCAAGATACTTAACCTCTGTTTGCTTCGCCCACTAGGGTAGGAAGTGGGAAACCATGCCAGTGTCTTTCCCAAGAATACCCCATGTGGCTTCACAAAGAATTGGGCAAGACTGAACAAGTAAACAACAGACAAGGAAACTGAGGCAAACAGAGGCAGTGTGACTTGCCCAATGTTATAAAGCCAGTAAGGGCTTGAGGTTGAGTTTGAGCTCAGGTTGTCTGGACTTCAGGTCAGGAGAGAGATCCACTGACCCATCAGCTGCCACTAAAGAAAAATGTTTAGTTTTGATAATAGGCAGTCCCTGCTTCTGGATATATCCTAAAATCTGAACAGTATGCTAACACCCTGCCAGGAAACTGAATTGCTTCCATTTGAATTATCTTAGGAAGATTCTGAAGATCACCTGGCAAGATAATATATGGAACACTGGGGGGTCTTTCTCAACCTGGACTGCCAAGTATTCAAATTCAATGGCAGAGAGCACCACTCCCGTGGGCTGGCCACATTGTTTGAATGCCAAATGTATGCTTGTCTAAAATACTATTTTATGGAGAACTCACTCAAAGAAGACACTCACATGGTGATCAGCAGGTGCAATACAAGGATACTCTCAAGGTCTTTCTGAAGAACTTTGGAGTTGATTGTGTGACATGGGAGTCTCTGGCAAAGAACCACCTAGACTAGCGTGCCCACATCAAAGAAGGTTCTGTGCTCTCTGAGGAAAGCAGAATTGCAATAGCTCGACAGAAAAGTGAGATGTACAAATTTGAAGACTCCACCCCAAATGTTCATATGGACTATTTGTGTCCAACCTGTGATAGAACTTTGGTCTGATCAGCTACGGTTGGACACACAGTAACTTGACTCCAACATAGTGATGTCATTTTGGTCCTTTTGGAGAATGAAGGACAACAACCAATAGGAAAAAACAACAACAATACTTTTTTTTTTTTACCAGTTCTGTGATTTCATAGGTATAGTGATATCCTTATGGGCAACTTCTGCCAGTGCAGAGCAGAATGGTACTCACTCCACAAAGTCCAGTCTTTATTCATGGAACCAAAGAATTGCAGGTTAAGAAGGAACTTCACAGATCATCTAGTCCAACCCTTGACCCCAACAGTTCTCAAAGTCTGGTCTTAGATCCTTTCAGGGGGTTCATGAGGCCAAAACTATTTTCATAATAACACTAAGACATTTTAATTTCTAATATGATAAATATCCATAGATATAACCAATATAAACAAAGGTTCCTTGGGGAGAAAGGGATCATCAATAATTTTAAGAATGTAAAGAGGTCCTGAGACCAAAAAGTTTGAGAAACATTGTTCTACCAAATACAGAAAATCCCTCTAGAGCCAAGGTGTCAAACTCCCTTGCAAACTAGGTGGCCAAATGGAAAATGTTTAACAAAATCAACAAAAAATACAATGTAACACAAAGTCCAGCTTTGGAGAATTACCTGAAGCACTTTCAGGGTGAGTGACTTGCCAAGGGTCACACAGCCAGTATGGGTGAAAGGTGCTCTTCCTGACTGAGGGTTAGCTTTCTGTCCATTTTATTACTCCCTCACTTAGTGGGAAAGGACCAACGACAAATAATGCTCTACAAGTGATTAAAGATACAGGGTATCCCCAAAGTCTCAGTCCAGCTGAATTATTAAAGCTTAAAACTGCACTAATTTGGGGGAGGCCTTGTATGTGAGAGACCAAGAGGAATGATGCAGAATATTTTAAAAATCTGGGTACAGTGGCCTTTGTTAGCCCAATCAGAGAGCTGTTGTTACTGAAAACAAATGCTAAAATTTTTGGCCCAGAATGACCTATTCATTATGTAAGTGCCTGAGGTACAAGGACGCTTTAGAAATTTAATATAGGAGAAATGAAATGGTTTTGTTTGGCTCCCATCTTCTTTAGAGCAAGACAATTAAGTACAGTGGTAATATGAAGCCCTGTGCTTCCAGGCTTGCCACAGGACCAACATTTATTACAAATGCTCAACTGCATTCTGTGCTTCTTGGATGGAAACACAAGATCTCTGGCTTGAAACAACATGGAGTTATGCAAAAGAAGTAAAATCCTTCCAATACCATACTCCTCCCAGTTTTGCATTCTCTCTCTCCCACACGATCCTCCTGCCTCTACACCAGGTCATCCTATTCTTTGCCTTTTATTTTTTTCATTTTTAACATTTAAAATCATTCTGAATTCTGGAATAAGTTGTAAGGACTTTAATCTGACTAGACTCCTTTCATTTCCTTTGTTCAAGAAAGACAGTTTCCCTTTCAAATGAGATAAATCTGCTAAATATTAAAAAAAAATCTATTGAAGATATTGCCTTTCAAACCATGTCTTTTATTCTTTGGTCCCTTTACAAAAATTAACTTGGAGTTTGATTCTGCAAAAGCAAGGAATTTGCCTTGATCTGTAAGATTGCAGATTTAGGAAATTTCTTTTTCTTCTTTATTTAATTAGGGTGAATTGACTGTCTGTATGAAGCACTAAGCTTTGAACTCTCTAGTGTGAGATCCAACAGTGATTAAAGGCAGTAATGGCAGTAATTCAAACTTCCCTACCCAGACAGCACAGGAGAAGTAAAAGTACAGATGTTGCCAGGAGACCTGGAACCTAATCCCAACTCTGCAGTTTACTTATTAGGTGACCTTTGAAATGTCATTCACCTCTTTTTTCCCCCATTTACCTCACAGAGATCTTGTGAATCACCAATAGGGTGAAATTAAAGTGTCTGAACCTTATAGAAAGTCATGACGATGTTGATTATGATGATAGATGTATAGATGAATGGAAGGATGGATGAGTGGATAGACAGACAGACAGACAGACAGACAGATAGATAGATAGACAGATGGACAGACAGACAGACAGATAGACAGACAGACAGACATAGATAGATAGACAGATAGATAGATAGATAGATGATTAAAGGTTTGCTGTGTGTTAGGCATGATGCTGATTGCTGGAAATACAAGCATAGGTAAGCAAGATGGCCCTCCAAGGACCTTACATTTGAATGGGGAAAGATGATACATAAAGGGAAATTGGAAAGAGGTAGATTATGGTGTGGAGATGAAAATGAAGTAGCTTGGATGTTTGCTTCCTGAAAAGAAAAGGCAAAGACTCACCTATCAAAGCCTAGTAACCTCGGGGGCAGAATCCTAGGTTTAGATGGTTAAGGAGATGAGGATAACAGCTGGAGTAGAGGCAGCATGGGATGGAGATGACCGGAAGACCAGTTAAGGCAATGTGACATAGTGGAAAGAGCACTGAGTTAGAAATCAGGAGAGGTGGATTCCAGTTCTGGCCCTTCTACTGAAGGGTTGTGTGACTTCGGAAATCTTTAATGAAGGTGGGACATTCCCTTTCCTGCCTCCATACATTTGACAAAGGCTATCTCTCCAATCTGGAATGAACTTCCTTTCACTTCTGCTTCTTAGAATTCTTAACTTCCTTCAAGACCCAGTTGATGTGCCAGTTCCTACAAGGAATCTTTCTTGACTCTCTCCCTGCCCCCTTCCTCCTCCTTCCTCCTCCATGTTGTTAGTGTTCTCTCTTGCTCAAAATTAGCACGTGTTTACTTAGCTCTATAAATTTTGTGTATCTCCAATAGACTGTAAACTACTTGAAGGCAGGGCCTCTTTTTTCTTCATTTTTCCCAGCACCTACTACAGTGTAAGTGACTGAGTCCAATAAATAAGTATTAAATTTAAACCTTAACCCTTCCTCAGAAACTCATCTGTAAAATGAGCTGGAAATGGAAAATCACTCCAATATCTTTGCCAAGAAAACCCCAGATGGAGTAACAAAGACAGATACAACTGAAATGACTAAAGCACAACTAGTTAAGAAGCTTCCTCTTACATCAAGCAGATGCCCCTCCCCCTCTTTCTGTAGCTTCCTCCCAATTGCTCTGGGATCACACAGAATAGTTTTGATCCCACTTACATATGCAAGCATGAAGACAACTATTAGCTCCTCTCCCCAAGTCTTCTCTTCTCTAAGTTACATACACCCAGATCCTTCAACTGATCCTCATGGCATGACTTGTAAGCCCTTTGAAATGGTCTACTGAAAACACTCCACTTTATAGATGCCCCTCCGAAAATATGGTGCCCGCCATTGAGTATAAAGCCATCCAGAATATTACCAGTTAAAAGCCATCTCTCTCTGCTCTGAATCTCTATAGCACTTTGTTCTCTCCTCTCATATGGCAACTATCATTATGCAAGTATTCTAGTTATTTATGTAAATACCCTAACAGCCTCCTCCATCCACTCCTACTCCAAATTTAAGCTCTTTAAGGACAGGAAATGAATTTGTCTTTGTATTACCTATAACACTTTGCACAGGGATTTTGACACAGTAGAAACTTAATAAATGTCAAATTTATTAAACAGCTAGCATAAGTCATATTGCTAGTACCACATTAAAAGATACATTAGGTATAAAATAAATTCAGCATTGATTGAACGCCTATTACAGATAAGGCCTTGTGAGTCACGTTACACAAGACTTTTTTTTTTATTGTTCACAACTGTTATATCTGAGGGGTCCATGACTGGACTCATGGCATAATTGAATCCATGCAATACTAAGCCATATAATAATTTGGATCTTTTATATATAGGACACTCTTGATACACTTTCCACAAATAGTTCTTAAAACTGCCTATTCCTTGGTTTTAAGTTAGGCTATAAATCTACCAGGTCCCCATCATCTCTGCCTTGTATATTCATGGCATTAAATAAATAGGAGTCCTGAATGGAACCCTTCCATTACTGTAAAGGTAATTTATTCCCTGGGGTTGATTTCTAGCCCCTATTACCACTGCACCTGGGAGCACAGAACCAGATGAAAGAAGGCAGAGCACAGGGATGCAGCTCTCCTTTGGAAGCTTTTTAAATATCTGCTTCTCTACAAGAAAGTCAGTGACTGAATATAGGCACTGGTTGCCTGACTGATGTGCTAATGGCCACCTTTTAGAAAAGGCAGTGAAACTACTATCTTGCTTTCTGCAGTTCTTTTAAAATTTGAAAGACAGTCACAAAGAACAGGCCATGCTAACTTTTGAGTGGCCCTCAATTTCGAAGAGTGACCAGGACATGAAAGCCTATGTTTGCTGGTTCAGAAAATCTGAACCATTAAATATCCCATTTGTGTATATTACTAGAATATTAGGTGGTGTGTTTGACACAGAAAGAGAGAGACAGCTACACACCGATGCAAGTAGAAAAATAGACAGGCAGACAGAAAGAGAGAAAGAAGGAGTCAAGGTGGTGGGAAGGTACAGGGAGAAACAAATGGAGACAAAAAGCATGAGGGTGGGGATATGTGAGACGGAGACAGACACACACAGAGACAAAGATGGCAGGAAGCACGCTGAAAAAAAATAGAAGGGAAAAAAGTAATTGGAAAAAAATCTTTGCAGCAAGTTTCTTTGATAAAGGTCTCATTACAAGGAACTGGTTTGAGTTAACAAGACTAAGAGCCATTCTCTAATAGGTAGACGGTCAAAGAATAAGAACAGACAATTTTCAAAAGGAGAAATCCAAGCTGCCAACAAGTATATGGGAAAAAATAGTCTAAAATACTAATAATTAGAGAAATACATATTAAAACAACTTAAAGGTTTCATTTAACACCAATCAGGCTGGGAAAGATGATGGAAGATGAAAATGACAAATGCTGGGAGGCTGTGGGAAACTAGGTACCCTAGTATATTGTTAATGGAGCTATGAATTGGGCCAGAAATTCTGAAAAGTCCTTTGGAACTATGCCCCCCAAATTACTGAAATGTGCATGCATACCCTTGGACCCAGCCATATCACTGCTAGGTCTATACCCTAAAAGGATCAAAGAAAGAGAAAACAGACCTATTTGAATAAGAATATTTATAGCAACTCCTTTTTCGGTAGCAAAAAAAAAAAAGGAAACTAAGGGGACGTCCTTCTATTGAAGAATGGATAAACAAATTGCGATGTATGAACATAATAGAAAATGGTTGTGCCATAAGAAATGATGAAATAGATAATATCAGAGGAAATTGGGAACACCTTTTTGAACTGATACAGAATCAAGTGAATAGACGTAGGACAGCAATTTATACAATGATAACATCATAGAAGCAAAACAACTTTGAAAGACATAGAACTCTGATCAATGGAGTTAAACCAGGTCCAAAAGAATGTAGATGAAAATGCCCATTCACCTTCTAAAAGAAAGGTGATGAACTTAAAATGTAAAAATAGACAGATACACATTTTCAGACATGGTTAATGTGGGAGCTTGTTTTGCTAGACTATGTAGAAAGGTATTGAGGGATTTGGTTTCTTTCATTTTTAATTTGCTTGGTGAGGAGGTGGATAGTGGGAGGGACAGATTAAATACTTATTACTGAAAAATTTAAAAAAATAAAAAAGAGGCACTCAAAGAATGAGAATGATAGGGAGGAGAGAGAAGGGGGAGACAAACAGAGAGAGGAATGGAGAAAAAGGGAGAAAGAAAGAAAGAAAAGGAGAAAGGAAGGAAGAGTGAGATAGAGGAAGACAAAGAGAAGAAGAGAAAGATAAAGACTGGGGGAGATGGAAAAAAAGAGGTAGGCAGAGAGGCAGAGAGACAGTTAGGCAAGAAAGAAGGGCTCACACAGATAAGGTCACACATTTGGTGGGAGAAAGATCATTGATGTGTTCCTGGAGATGCCTTTCTGGTGATGCCCATTTTCCACTTCTCTCTAACATTCTCCCATCTTTTGTGCCCTTGGCTGCTGTCCCTCAGGTCTCCCAATCCCTGCCATATGTACCCTCTTGAATGCTGTTGGGCAACTAGGTGACACAGTGGAAAGAGTACTGAGTCTGGAGTCAAGAAGATTCCTCTTCCATGAATTCAAATCTGGCCTCAGATACTTACTAGCCCTGTGACTCTGGACAAGTCACTTCACCCTGTTTGCTTCAGTTCCTCAATCTGCAAAATGAGCTGGAGAAGGAAAGGGTAAATTGCTCTGGTATCTTTGTCAAGAATACCCCAGATCAGGGGTTATGCAGAGTCCCACAAGAATGAAAAAAAGTCTGACAGATGCTGTTGAAATGGGAGCTGGCCAGGGTGCTGACAGATGGCCTTTGCTTGCTTTTCCTGACCCATGAAATCCTGCCTCTCTACAGTGTCCTTCACTCTTAACTTCTTTGGGAACATTTGCCCATCACAATCACTTGTCTGATGACCTTCATCATACCAAATTCTAAGTGATGGTGCCTTTGGCACTTTAGCCCCCTGATTAGCTTCATTTTGAGCTCCAGCTTGGGGATAATCAGCAAAGTGGAGAATTCTAGCA
This sequence comes from Pseudochirops cupreus, assembly GCA_028627135.1. Taxonomy (NCBI): domain Eukaryota; kingdom Metazoa; phylum Chordata; class Mammalia; order Diprotodontia; family Pseudocheiridae; genus Pseudochirops; species Pseudochirops cupreus. Next base: position 551,108,029 of record CM053581.1, on the reverse strand, counting down.
ATGAGTCAGAGGTGGGAAAAGTATCTCTCCATTGTAATTTTCTTATAAGAAGTGGAGAGCTTATAAAAATCAGGATCATCTTGGTCTTAAGCTGATGCAATCCCTTTGTACTTCTAATTTCATCCCTTCCCCCAGTTCTTTAAACATTTATTAAGTGTATGTTTGTAAGGTACTGTGCTAAGTTATACTGAAACCATTATTATGATATACACATGTTGTAAAGGTCTATTTAAAAGTACAATTCTCATACTTTTCCAAGAGGGACTTTCCTTGGGAATCTTTCATTGTGAGAAGTAGCAAAGTGCATTGGATGGGGTGGGGGGAGGCTAAACCTGGAGCCATGGGGTTTGAGTTGTAATCTGGTTTAGTTACTTACTAGTAACTTAGACCTCGTACTAGTATTAGTAACTATCAGACCTTAGGCAAGTCACTTAATTTCTTTGGTCTTCAGTTTCCTCATCTGTTAAAATAAGAATGCTATACTAGATGACCTCTAAGTTACCTTCCAACTATGAACTACGTGATTCTAAAATTTGAATTCAGCAAGACCTAGGTTCGAATCTTGCCTCTGACCTATATGACTATGGGCAGGTCCTTAGCCTGTTTGAGTCTCTATGAACTTTTTAAAATGCATCTGCAAGGCTTATGGCCTGCTTCTTCAGTAGACAGAATTCTAAACTCAAGTCACAGATCTTTCTAAATTGCCTTATTATTACATAGGACTAAATATGGGACAGCTAAGTGGTGCAGTGGATAGAATGCCAGGCCTGGAGTTAGGAAGACCTGAGTTCTAATCCATTCTCATTGCCTCTGTTTCCTCATTTGTAAAATGAGATAATAATTTTAAAGTGTTTATTATTATTATTGCTATCAAGGTTATCCTATCAGACCTCAATTTTACTTCTGATACTGGCAGCTAGGTGGCACAGTAGACAGAGCACTGGGTCTGGAGTCAAGAAAATGAATCTTCTTTAGTTCAAATCTGGCCTCAGACAGACCCTGGACAAGTCACTTAATCCTGTTGCTTCAGTTTCCTCATCTGTAAGATGAGTTGGAGAAGGAAATGGCAGACCAATCCTGTATCTCTGCCAAGAAAACCCCAGATGAGGCCACAAAGAGTCAGATATGACTGCAACAGCTGAACAACAACAAAATATAAAGATATAACTCATTTTACCTAATTGAGATGTCATTGAAAAATTAAATTTAAATTAAAGTCTATAAAAATTAAGCTATATCTTATGTGTCCTAGGGAAGATCAATTTCGTAGGCAGATGCATTCATGTCTTATCCATTGGATCTTCTCTTTAATGGTACAGATCTATCCACATTTTATTCCACACAACTCTTATCTACGTTTTTCTGAAAATCTTCATTAGAGGGCCCACCCAATGTGGTTGGGGCTTTCCTTTACAGCTTTGACTTTGCTGGTCATGAATAGAGCATGTAATCTATCCACTATCCCCTCTGTTGCTATATGACCAACTCATTGGATTTTCCAGGCATGTATCTTTTTGACGATATACTTTCTGCTACTACTTCCATGCAATTTTTTTATTGGTGATATGTTACAGCCTATTCATTATTCCACAAAATGCAATCTCAGGGTTGAAAAGAACCCCAGAAAGCATCTAGTCCAACCCTTCACCTAAAGCATGAGCCTTCTTTTCAAAATAACCAACCTCTAGTTGAAGACCTTTAGGGGCAGTGAGCTTACTACATCAAACAGTGTCCATTCTATTCTGAGGTCTCCAATTGTTAGGATGGTCTTCCCTATAGTAAACTAAGACCTGCTTCCTGTAATTTCTGCTGCTTGATCTTCATCTTGTCTATGTAGTCAAATCATTCTTCTTCCATGTGATATTCCTTCAAATATTTGAAGATAGCTCGCAAAAAGGAAACACAAAAAGAGTTGATAAACTTTTTTTCAAGTTCTGATTTTTAAGAAAATATCTTTTAGGCTCTGCCTGATTTCTTTTAGCACCCAGATACTATTATATCTGGGACTTTCAAACTATCGGTGATATTGATGGAGGTAGAATACCAAGCTCTCTTAAGAAGGCCATTACAGACTTGCCTAAAACCAGAAGACTAACCTTGGCTAAAGTCGAGGTATTAAGCATAGCCATGTCACACAAGATTATCATGGTGACTAGCAGTCCAGACATATATGACTCTGCTGGTCATTTAGGGGTCAGCATCTTGAAGGAAATATACATGCCACATCAGGAAGGATTCCTCAGGATCCCCAAAGTGTTATTATATGCCCTGTCTAAATCCCAGAGACTTGGCTGGGTCAGAACCACACTTGAAAGGTAACAACAATTGCTACAAAGCTAGGCACTAGAATCCAGTTCATAAGTATGAGTACGGAAATCCATTTGTATCCTCCTTAAATCCCCCACCACTTGACACCTCTATGCATTCATAATGTGACTATGAACAGTGAAGCACTGTCTCTTGCAGCAGTGCTGAATCAAATCTCAGCCTTGCTCCTGCCCTTCTCCAGAGCCCCTACTCACTCGTGGGTGAATTTGCAAGCTAGTAAAAAGAAAGAGTTGCCTAAGAGCACCTTCTGTATCATGCATTATCAGCCAAGAAGGCTGAGAGAAATTAGCATTGTACTGGTATATCCCAAAGATGCTTTGGTGTCCCAAGAAAGTAGACACAGTTTTGAGATCTTGGATAAAACATTGCATTATTGTTAGAAATACTAAATAATTGCAGTAATGTTGTTCCCAGGATTAAAGATTCAATTGGAAATTCACCAGTACCTTATCTAAGTCTTCCATGATCCCTGTGAGTTACATAATTATAAGGAGGATTAAACAGCAAGGGCCATTGCTATTCCAATGAGGAGAATCTCACTAAATACCAATTAATGTGTCTCTTTCTGGATGGGTGTCATGATACCTACAGTGTACATTCTATTTGCAAATCAGAAATTCAGAAATAAAGAGTCAGTCTGATCTAGTGAAAAGATTTCTGAGTAAGGAGTCAGAAGACCTGGAACAATTTCTCACTGTTTGGGGCACAGGTAGTATGGATCCACCCATCAGATAGACAATCTGATGCTTTGGCCCAACCTCCCATACTCCAACTCTGCAATGTACTATGCGTGTGACTTTGGACAAATAACTTGACCTCTCTGGGCCTCAGTTTCTTCATCTGAAACATGAGGGGATTGGCCTTTGAGGTCTCTTCCCACTTTAAAGCTCGTGATTCCCTGATTTGCAGTTTTCTTTTGTTATCTTCCTGTATAAGCCCTTTGGGTAAAAGAAAAACTGGGCATTTTCCATTTCCGATTGCTTGCATCTTAACCACATTCAGAGAGGCTGCAGGGAGTGATGAGAATTTGGACATAAATTCATTTACGGTGAAAAGTCCCCTGTGAGGGTTAAGCTGTTCATAGAAACCCCAGAGTGAGTGTAGGCTTTTGTTCAAAGGCACTACTGGTTAGTGGTAATTTTGGCAATGTTTTTCCAAAAAACAAGTCTCTTTTCTCCTCAAAAGTCATCATTATTCATCACATAGTAATTATTATGTAGTCATAGAATAAAAACTGACTTTATTGAGAGCTTTAACATTTGCAAAGTGCATATATATGTTGTTTCACTTGAGTCTCACACCAACCTTGGTGAGGTGAGTACTATAAGTATTAGTGTCTCCAAGGAAACTGAGGCTCAGAGAGGTTAAGTGGCTTGCCTATGGTCATACAGCTAGTAACTTTCAGAGATGGGATTTGAGCCCAGATTTCCTTGACTCCAAGTAAAGCCCTGCATCTAGTGTCCGGTGCTATCTTCTATATGTGTGTGGCACTGTGCTGGATGTCTGACATATAAGTGCTTAATAAATGTTAGCTGACTGACTGATACACAGTAAATACACAGTAATTTAGTGGGGAGGGCCCTAGAAAACAGGGCAGTATGGGAAGTAGTAGTAGAACTGAGCTATGAAAGAAGCTAGGGCTTCTAGAGGTAGAGGTGAAAGGCAGTGCCTATAGGGCATAAGGGAGAGAAAAGACATGAGGACAAGAAATGGAAAGTACAACAAACAGGCTAGCTGCACTGAAACATGTAGCGCATGAAAGAGAATAGAGGAAGTCTGGAAAGTTGAACTGGACAGATGGATGCTTACACAAAACCCAAATGGAAATCTTCAATGGATAGTAGAGATTATGCAAGTTGGCACTGGTGATTAAAATGAAAACTCAAAATCCAAGCACGTAGAATACGTACAAGAGCTCATTTTCAGTAAGGAAGAAAATGCACCAGAAGGTGTGGCAACTAAATCTACCTTCCATTCAGTTAAGTACAATGAGGGCTGTCCCACGGAGCATGCCCAGAGTTGCCCTTTCTGGTTCTGGTCAGACATATGGTGGCTAAGCACTTGGGTGAGTTGGAGATGATGAACTCCCAGGCTGCTTCTGTCCACTTCAGCTCAGTGCTGAAGAATGTGGATGCTTTGAGATGACAAAGCAATGCCCTCACTGGAATCAGAGGAACTAAAGACTCAGTGGTACTGATAGTGGATAGGGTGCTAGACCTGGAGTCAGAAGAATGGAGTTCAAGTCCAGCCTCAGACACATACTAGCTATGTGACCCTGGACAAGTCAATAACATCTGTTTACCTCAATTTCCTCAACTATAAAATGGAATAATAACAGCATCTACCTCAGGGATATTGTGAGGATCAAATGAGATAACATTTATAAAGTGTTTAGCACAGTGCTTGATACCTAGTAAGTACTACATAAATGCTTATTTTCTCCCCACCCATCCCTCTTCTCCTTTAAAAAGAAGAGGCAGCTTCTAGCTCAGTCTCTTATTTCAGTTCTCCATGTAGCAAGTGGTGTGGCCTTTAGAATCTCCATAAAGGGATTGGGGAAATGGGTTGTATCATTCATCCACTTCCACCTCCCACTACTTCCACCTGAAGTACAGATTCAATTAGTCAAATTTATGTCTAGGTCCCTGGATGCCTTTTCTACTTGGTGTTTCCTTTCCTGATCATGCATACTTGAGGTGGATTGTGCCATGCTTGGAGGTGACCTTATGAACTTGAGTGGTTTGCTAGTCCTGATGCCACTGAGTTGAAGCTGACTGATGGCAAAGAGAGAAATACCCAGTGTTCTTGGAGAAAGTGATCACCAACAAAGGGCCTGACCCAAGCTTGGCCCACTTTATTAGAAGATAGAGACCAGAAGTTGTTTGTACAGTGCAGAGATGAGTTGAAATGTAAAATGCCTAATCAGTAGTCCTGAAAACCACTCCATATTTAGCAGATTTTTAGTGTCAGTATCCTGGCAAAATATGACAGTAGTTAGAACTGCTGCTTGTTTAAGTTTGCATATGTCAGTTAGTGCTTGTGAGAGTCTTTTGTATTTTGTTATTTCTTTGGTGCTAAGGAAGTATCTGTCCCATGACTAATTCACATCATACATTAATTACCTTTTTACTTGCCCTTTGGGGGAAACCCTAGATGTCAGATGTAAGTCAAGACCTAAGAAAATTTGCCATTAGAGTGCTAGGGTTGGGCTTTAATGAGCTAAACAATATAAGAAAAGTGAATTGGCCCACCCTATTTAAAAACTGGGCTCCCCAAGGCTTAAACCCAGTCTGGACTGGATGTGTGGGTCTAGATGGAGATTTAATGGATTTAAATGTTGCATAAGAAAAAATGTTATATAGGGACTTAAAACCATACTTGCGGGAGGAGAAAGATGACACTTCATTGATTTGGTTAAGAGAAGGTAATGAGAAAAGCAGGAAAAGGTAGAAAGCAAGGAGACCGAAGTAGGTAAGAAACCAGGAAGAGGCTATGTACTTACTGTGTGAGAGCATTCATTTATCCAGCTCTCCTCTCTCACAGACAGGAGAGTGTTAAGACACTAGTGATCATGGTTTGGTGTGGAAGAACGGGATCAAACCTCTAAATGTGCTTCTTATGGAGTGTGGAGTAGTCATTAAGTGAATGAAGAAAAATTGGCATGCATATATATGCCCAAGAGAGACAGACAAAGAGGTAGGGAGACATGGAGATGATGGGTTTACAGCAGGAGGAGAAATCTGAGATTATTTGTTCTAATACTCTCATTTTAAAGGTGAGGAAATGGAGGCCCCAGAGAAGTTATATTACTTTCTCTAGGTCATAGAGTAATAAGTGTCAAAAGTGTGTGTGGATGTAAGACTGAGACAGAGAGAGACAGAGGGAAAGAGACAGAGACAGAGAGACAAAGAGAGAGAGAGAGACAGAGAGAAAGAGATTTCTTCTTCCGCTGATTGTCATGGAAATGTTTTCTGTCAAGCTCCCCTATCTGGTGCCTAAATTTCCTTATATGAGTATCTGTTTGTAGTATAAACGCCTGTGGGCCAGCTTTATAACATGCCTAGTTTGCTAATTATCTTCATCAGGAGAGTATTCTGATGCTTTCTTACAGTCCATGGATAATTCACAGTGATGAGTAGTTAAGAGCCCTTTCCACCTCAGCACACAACTGGCATCACACTAAAGTCTATCAAGTGGAAATGGCATGAGCATCATGCATATTCTGCTCCCCTGCCTGGTACCCATATTTCCTTATTACGAGTATCTGTTCTTATTACACAGTGATACTTTCACACACTCTCTCTCTCTCTCTCTCTCTCTCTTTCTCTCTTTCTCTCCTTCTCTCTCTCTCTGCTTTTGCCTACTCTGTTGCTTTTGAATACCAGAGTCAGTCAGGGCTCCATACTCCTCACTGGTCAAATTCGCTACCTTGAGTTAGGGTCTCAGTTCCCATTGCTTACTGGACATGGTTTGTACATTCGCATATAGACATCTGAGACTGGATTTTATTGTTTCTTTTCTTGAATTTTGCTTCCTAAAACTTTGGGGCCCTTCTCACTGCTACTCTTCTTTCTGTGTTATATCTGCTTTATGGTAAGCTCGGCAGGTAGAAGTAAAAGAAATTCCTTTTCTCTTCCTTCACAGTGATGAGTGATTAGGAGCCCTCTCCACCTCAGCACACAACTGTCATTACACTAAAGCCTATCAAGTGTGAATGGCATGAGCAAATGCATTAAGTGAGCGTTCCTGCGGTCTGCTATTTGGGAACAGGAAATAGACCAGTTTGGTGAGAGCTGAGGGCTTCGATGAAAGAATAGTGGGATATAAGGTTAGAAAGGTAGCTTAAGATAAGTCTGTGAAGGTCTATGAATGCCAGATAAAGGACTAAAGAATCCTGTAGGTATTGGCAAGCTACTCATGAGTTTTTGCACAGGTTAGTGACATGCACAGTGATGTATTAAGAGAATTAATCTGGTGGTCACTTAAAAATGGATTCACAGGAGAGACTGGAGATGGGCAAGCTGATTAAAACACTATTGCCATAGTCGATGTAATGAGAGTGTCTTAGCTACTTTCCAGTTGGTGCCACCTTGAAGATAACCAGAATAGCTAAGTGGTAACCCTGAAGGTTTGTATTACCTTGGAAAAGAGTTTAACAATGCACTTTGTGTTGTGTGCTGTTGCTACCACTACAGGTGGCATATATGAGAGATGTTATAAAAGCTGGAATGATAGGGCTTGACAACTGATTGGCTATGAAGGGGGAGAGAGAACAATAAATTGAGGGTGGCACCTAGGTTGTGAGATCCATGCATAGTTATTTTCAGAAGGAAAGTAGTCAATGGAGAGATAGAATGATTGAAGATATAAGAAAGAAAGTCTTTGCTTTCATGAAGCAAGACCCTGGACAAAGCAAGAAAGAATGAGTTTAGGAGCAGAAGCTGGGAGTCAGTCTTGAGAAGGAGACACTTCTTTTCCTCTGTGTGTGTAGGGACAAAAGAGAAAATGGAGGAAGGTAGAAAGGCATTTTGAAGAAAAGCTGAAAATAGTAAATTCAGGTCTGCAGAGAGTTAAGGAAGAATGAAAGGGGATAGACAAGAATGACTAGAAGAAACCTTTTCAAGGCTGCCATTTGGGGACTATTGAGTGAAGGACAGGTTCCCTTTTTGGAATAAGCCTATCATTTAGAACTTGAGCATTGAATACCATTGTCAGCCAAAACAGCCAGAAAGGTCTATGATTCACTGAGGCATTATGATAAGACTGCTGATCTAGCTCCAGTGGGCGTTAGGGGGAAAAGTTGCCCATGGAGCATTTTTTGAACAGAGGGCCATGTAAATGCTAACAAATGAAAAGCACCTTATGATCACTGTGTAGGAGTGTGTTATCAGAAATGGGGCTTCAGCAGCAAAGGAGAAATGAAAAGATTCCCCAGCCCAACTAGATTTTCCTGAAGCTTTGATCTTTGACTCTATAATCTGTAGCAACTTCTGTTCAAATCAAAAGGCCAGCTCATCTCCTGTGGAAACCTAGATTTGAATGTGAAAAGCCAGAATAATAATTTTAAAAAGCTTTGAAATAGCTCTTTTAAAAAACCACACAGATATCTGGTCATGTTTAATACACATTCCTGTGAAGTTTACTATTTTATTTAAAACAAACATTGTCATTATTTATCACTTACCTAATTCAATTCAACAAAAATTTATAAATACTTACCCTGTGCACCACACTGAGAATACAGTCAGTCAACAAACATTTATGTACCTGCTATGTGTCAAGCACTGTGCTAAACACTGGATACAAAGACAAAATCAAAACCCTCTGGCCTCAAGGAACTCAAACTCTACCAAGGGTAGGGTGGAGCAGGGATACAGCATGTAGACAGGTAAGTAAATAACAGACAATTTAAGGAAGGGCAGCTAGGTGGCGCAGTGGATAGAGTGTCAGGTCTAGATTCAGGAAAGGACTCGTCTTTGTAGTTCAAATCTGGTCTCAAACATTTACTAGCTCTGTGACCACTTAACCCTGTTTGCTTCAGTTTCCTCATCTGGAAAATGAGCTGGAGAAGGAAAAGGCAAACCACTCCAATGTCTTTGCCCAGAAAACCCCAAATGGGATCATGAAGAGTTGGACGTGACTGAAAAATAAATGACTGAATAACGAATTTAAGGAAGGGTGGAACTCCGATAACTATAGGTGGAGGAGGGGGGTTAGGGAATGTTTCTTAGGAAAACTGGCTCCAGAGCTGAATTTATACTTGTAAGACTATATCTGCACCACCAGATTATTCAGATAGTTTGTCCAGGATCAGAACAAATAATTTTTAATTCTGTTGAAAAAGGGGTAATTGACCATTTTGGTAAATCACAGAGCTGGAAGGTGCCTCTAAGTTTGTGCTTGTGCCTTCAGGCATGTTTGTACCACCTAAGACAAATGGCTGCCTCTTCTATTTTTAAAAAACTCTCTAGGAACTGAGATTCCATCATCTCTATTTGTAGCCGATTTCACTGTGTTCAGTCATCATTCCTGCCAGGAAAGTCTTCCTTCTGTCTAATTGGATTCTCTCCTGGTGCATCTTTTGGCATCTTAACTTCTTCTGTGGAGATAAATCCTTTTCATTTTAACTATGATGCAAAATTATTAACTTAGATCATCATCAGTCCTGAAGTTGCTATGTGGCAGCCAGTTAAGTATTGGGGAAGCCAGTCCACTCCTATTCACCTCTATAGAACATATTTCAATCAATCACTCAATTAAGACTTAGCAAACAGTTGTTACCAAAGTACTGTGCTAGATGCCCTGTGGAATACAAATGCATTGGGTTTATCTTCTCTTTAGGAAATAAATAGTTCACAAGACAGTGTGGAACACAACAGATGATGACACCACTCCAGTGTAGATGCTAGTTGAATGGGAATGTTCGGAGCATACCTGATGAGACACGAGGCAAGCCATTGGGAGAGCTAGGATGCAGCAAGATTCAAGCTCTGGAAGAAAGAAAGAAAGGAGAAAGCAGGCATGGTGCCAGAAAGCTACGCTCAGCTGTGTCTAACCACTGCTGCTGCTAACAGGAGCCTTTTCCTCTTTCTGCGCTGAAAGGAATGGCTGAAAACATCTTCCTAGCTGTGGTTCCTCTTCTGGGAAGCCATGTTTGCAAGGAGTCAATGTTTTTCACATCCATTGTAGAGTTGTAAGGTTTTAGACTCTAAGTCTAAGGATTTTGCAGTTGAGTAGGTTATGAACACCCCTTTACCCTCCATAGGTCAGTGCAATGTGCTAATGTACTAGAAGAAAGGAAGGCAGAGAGTAGAATCCTAAACCTTTTTTCCTCTTTTTTTTTTGGTCTTTTTGGCAGGGAAATTGAGGTTAAGTGTCTTGCCCAAGGTCACACAGCTGGTAAGTGTGTCAAGTGTCTGAGGCTGGATTTGAGCCCTAGACCTCCTGACTCCTGACTCCAGAGCCAGTGCTCTATTCACTGCACCACCTAGCTGCCCCTTCCCTTTCTTCTATTAACTTGTCAATGACTCCACTGGGTTCTTAACAAATACTTCCTTGATTATAATGCTAGATTGATAAGATAACATAAGAAGCAGAGTTAGGGGGACTCACAACCATTATCTCCAAGATGGAGAAGATAAGTTTGGGAAACGGATGGTAAGGATATTCACTATTTGATTACTATTTCTTGTTAAATACTTTTCATCCTGTTTAAGCAAATGTTCTTTTGCATTGCTGTGAAGTCCTTTAATCATTTCTCTGCTCAGGGGAGGTTAAGAGAAAAGTGGAGACATTGAACCGAACTGGGTTCTGGGAAACTTATTGGTGGAGGAGCGCACACAAAGAACAAAGAATCACTAATCAAGGGTGATTTAAACAGACCTTCCAAATACTCTGTTTCAAAATCATGCTCAAAATGTTGCCCACTTTCATTGAAAAATCTATGAATATTAACATATTCAGGTAGGGTAATAATGATTCACAGTAATGTAACTTTTCTTAAAATTAATAAAATGTTTTTCTCACAACAATCCCATGAGCTAGAGAGTGCAAGAAAGAAACTGGGGCTCAGAGAGGTTTAGAAACTTGCCCAGAGTAACACAACAATTAAATGTTGGAGGCAGGATATGAGTCCAGGTCTCCTAGCTGCAAATTCAGTATATTCTCAAAAGGCAGAACTAGGGATAATGGTAAAGTTGCAGAGATGCTTGGTTTAAAGATAATCTCTTAGATTATGTACCATAGAGGGACATCTCCAGCTGTAGCAACATCTGGAAATGCTAGCCTAAGGAATAGGTTCCTTTGGGAAGTTTCCCATAAATTGGAGGGCTTCAGATGGAGTTTGGATGGTTCCTTGTTGGGGGTACTATCGTGAGGATTTCTGTTCACATATAGGCTCAACTAAATGATATTCTGTCCATTTGCGAGATTCCGTGATTCTAATCCTCTCCATCACACCAAATGAGTTCCATAAAAATGCCTTGAAGATGATAAAGCAGTGAACAAATATAAGACAGCATTAATAAATATGATGTTCATAATCAATTGATTAGATGAACTCATTTCTGAGGAACCAATTCTCCAGATATCTATAAAAGGATGGAATGCCAAATGCTTGGACAAAACCTTGAACTTCATTATTATGTTAAAAAGGAGAACAGGAGATTCTCAATAAATACTAACCCACGGGTCTAATTGTCTATTTCTATAAAATCTTTGCGAGGATGAATAATGGATTACAGGCCACCTTGATGAAAGTATAACAGGCACGCTTTGGAAAAGGAAACTCTATAGTAGATGGTATTTTTACCTTCATAAACAATTGACTGAAAGATGTAGAGGATACAAAAGCCCACTGTGAGAATTAACCTTAAAAACATCAGTTGTACCCACAGAGCAAAATGCTGCCTTAAAGACATGTCTCCCATTTGTGGGTTAAAACAACTCAAGATTCCTTGAGGGTAGTTGCAACACAGATCATGTTGCTTGCTGATCCTCTCATTATTAATATTAAGCAAGGACATAGCAGGGAGATGTATGCTCTCCAGATATTTGTCCCTGTCATGGATGATGCCCATCTCAGAGTCCAAATAGAAGAAGGATGCTCTATGAGGCCTTCTACATGCTGCATCTTGTAAATGACGTTGTGTGCACCGAACCCCAGAATGTAGCAAAGTTTCCTATTTGGAACCATAATTGGAATAACATTTTTTTAAATGAGCAAACTCAAAAGAATTCAGTCTACCTATCTACACTGAGGAAAAAATGTGGATGAAGGATTCCTACTATTCTAGCAATGATATGCAGTTGTGTGGACAGCCTGTTGTATTTCTTTACCATTACATGGATCTTGGACAGGCAATGGACTGAGACTAGAATTGAATAGGTATAGAAAAAGATGCTAGATGACATCAGGGATATTTCATGGTTCTTTTAATGTACGCAATTTGCTTCCTGAAACAGAAAACTATCTAAAAAGACATTTAGTTTTACTCTTCCAAAATAGAATTTTTTAAATAAAAAAATGGGGGGGGGGCAGTTTAGTTTAAGTGACTTGCCCAGGGTCACACAGCCAGTAAATGTCTGGGTTATATTTGAATTCAGGTCCTCCTGACTCTAGGGCTGATTGCTCTATCCACTATACCACCTAGCTGCTCCCCCTTTTATTTCAACTTTTAAAAAAAATGAACAAAAACTAAATTTCTTTCCTTCCCACCTTCTGCTATTGGAAAATAAATGCTGGAAGTTCCCTGTACCAAGGAAATAACAGAATGACAGATTTGGACCATAATAATAACAACAAATAATAATTATCATATAATAAAATTATATAATAATAAGTAATTATTATATTTCTAATTATATAATAATAAAAATAGTAATGGAATATATACTAATATGATAATAATAATAATAAATCATAAATGAAATCTGAAATTGGGGGAGAAAAGGGGGGAAGGTGACAAAACCTTTGGCTACATGCAGCCAAGCAAAATAAACTCCTTTATTGGCCATGCCCAAAATACATATGTCTTGTTCTGCAGCCTGAGTCTATGCCGTCTCTGTCAGGAGGTAGGTAGCCCACTTAATTATCAGTCCTCTGGAATCATGATTTAGTTCTCACGTTGATCAGTTCTTAAGTCTTTTTTTTTTTTTACATTGTTGCTGTTATTGTACAAATTGGTCTGCTTGTTCTCATTCTGTTCTGCATCAGTCCATACAAGTCTTTGAAGGCTTCACTGAAACCAGCCTTTTTATCATTTCTTATGCTAAGGTGGCACAGAGGATGGGGCAAGGGGTTTGGAGTCAGGAAGACCTGAGTTCAAAACCAGCCCCAGACACTAGCTGTGTGACTCTAGGCAAGTCACTTCACCTTGTTTACCTCAATTCCCTCTGCTGTAAAATAAGCTGGAAAAAGAAATGGTAAATCACTCCAACGTCTTGACCAAGAAAACCCCAAAAGAGGGTCATGAGGGGTTGGACATGACTGAAAACAACTGAACAACAACAACAACATGACCCCAAAGTATTCCGCCACATTCATATTATTCAGCCATTCTTTTTTTTTTCTGGATTTTTTTTTCATTTTATTTGACTTCTCAGAGTTTAACACAGTGTCTGGCACTTTGTAAGTACATAATAAATGTTTGCTGATTGACTGACCGACAAGAATGTAAATATAAGAATAAGGATATAAATATAAAGTTGACAAATGAGAATAAAGTAAGATCATTGTAAAGCATTGTGCAAACCTTAAAGTGCCATGGAAATGTCATCATCACCACCATCATCATCACCACCACCCAGAGTTGCATAGTTTTTGAGGCAGGATTTGAACCTATGTTCAAATTAAGTACTACCCATTGTGCTATGCTGCCTCTTTTATCTATTGCTTGGCTTTTAAAGCCCTTCATAACCTGGCATCTTCCTACCTTTCCAGTTTCTTACATTTTACACCTTCTCCCCACCCACCACTCCCACCATGGAATCTGTGATCCAGTGACAGTAGCCTGCTTGTTGGGTCTTCAACAAGACACTCCATTTCCCAACTCCGGGCATTTTCACTGGCTCTCCCCCATGCCTAGAAATAGTTTTCTCCTTATCTCTGCCTCCTGGATTGCTTAGCTTCATTCAAGTTGTAGCTAAAGGCCCATCTTCTTCAAGAAGTCTCTCTTAGTCTTCCTTAATCAGGATGCCTTTGTCTTGAGTTTATCTCCAAATGATATATGTATTGATGTGTGGACATATAAATGTGTGTATATCTGTGTGTATATGTATGTGTATATGTTTATATATGCATGTGTATATATATATATAATGTTTATTTATATATTTACATATAACTATATATACATATATATATATACATATATGATCATGTCAATATATAAATAGCTGTTTCCATGTTGTCTCTTCCTTTAAATTGTGGACTCCATAAGAGCAAGGAGTGAATTTTTGCCTTTTTTTGCATCCCCAGTGCTCAGACCAATGCCTGACACATAGTAGGTGCTTAATAAATACTTGTTGACTTGACTTGTCTCCTTTGGTCCTGCTGATCATTGAAGGTCCCTAGGTACCGAGGCTCCTGTGCTCATTGAAACATGAGCTCCTACTCCCAAAAACCTACTGTATAAGAGATATTTCATACATCCCTATACAGGAAAGAGCCAGTTTAAGAGAGTGATTCTGCAGAATGCATTGTGCAGCAGCTCAAGACTAGTCTAAGAAACACATAGATAGGTGATATCTACCAATGCCTCTTGCCAAATGGACTTGGCTACTTCTTTTCCTTCAAAGGTATTGAAGTTGTCTTTGAGCACTGCTTGGCTCAGGAGATTAGGGCTCTGACTGCTGATATGACTTTCTCATTGCCTAAGTGTCCAAAAGCCCCAGGGTGATCCAGATGCACTCAACTGCCTCAGCTGGGTACTATCACTTTATACCATTGCAGAATATGCTTCCCTAGCTTGGCTATGTCAATGTCTTCTTGTGAACACCTCAGCATGCCCCAATTGTCATTGCAGCATGAAGGTGGCCTAGGGGATGGAGTGCTGGAGTTGGAGTTAGGAAGACATGAGTTCCAATTCTGCCTCAGATTCAGTAACTTTGTGACCCTGGGAAAGTGACTTCATTTCTCTCAGACTCAGTTTCCTCATCTGTAAAATGGAGATTATAATAGCATTTACCTCTCAGAGTTGTCATGACAATCAAATGAGGCAACAAATGTAAAGTGTTTTCCTATACAAGTGCTAGCTATTATTTCATTCTATTCCAGTAACAATAGTTTTGGGGCTTGGTTTTTGTTTTCCCTTTTCCCTCTGGAAAAAAAATATCTGGAACTTTCAGTGAACTGTAAGCCCAAAGGTGACAGCAGCAGTGTGATCCAGCAGTCCAAATGGCTTACCAGGAACTCAACCGGCATTAACAGAGAGGTGCCCATCCCAGAAGAGGGGGAGGGACTCCTGCTGCACTTGGCACCGTGGGAACGAAGTCTAGACCAGGCCCATTCAGTATGTCATCTCGCCTCTCACTGTTTACACACATTTTGGACTTCTTTCCAGGCTCTTGTTGATCTTTGTTCTTTGTTCTCAAAGAGGACCACAATAGCGGGAATGTGAGGCCATGGCATGCAAGTGAATTGGATTTAAGTGAGGGAGTGCAGTGCAAAATCACCAGTCTCACTCTCTCCTCTGGAGCCACCTGAGTCCAGTGACAAGATGGAGATGGAGATCCATGAAAGAGTGAATCAAGATGTCTAACAAATGGGAGCCATGTGCCTTGAACAAATCAGTCACCCTTATCTTGAAGGTAAAGTGTTTGGGTCTGACTCCTTTTTATGTCTTCCTTGGATCTTGTAAGTAGAGATCAAATTTTCCATTGAGCTCTGGCTTTTTCATAAGGAAAGTCTGGAAGTCCTTTATTTCATTAAGTGACCATCTCCTTGCCTGAAAGATTACGCTGTCTTGCCAGGTAGTTGATCCTTGGTTGCAGTCCTAGCTCTTTTGCTTTATGAAATATCACATTCCAGTCCCTCTATTCTTTTAATGTAGCAGCTGCTAAGTCCTGTATAATCCTGACTGTACTTCCACAATATTTGAATTGTTTCTTTTTAGCTGCATTCAGTATTTTCTCCTTGATCTTGTAGCTCTGGAATTTGGCTACTATATTTCTTGGAGTTTTCAATTTGGGATCTCTTTTAGGAGGAGATCGGTGAATTCTTTCAAAAACTATTTTACCCTCTGATTCTAGGACCTCAGGACACTTTTCTTTGACAATCTCTTGGAGGATGCTGTCCAGGCTGCTTTTTTTCATTATGGCTTTCTGGTAGGCTAATAATTCTTACGTTATCTCTCCTGGATCTGTTTTCCAGGTCAGTTGTTTTTTCCAGTGAGATATTTTGCACTTTCTTCTAATTTTTCAATCTTTATGTTTTGTTTGACTGACTCTTGCTGCATCATAGAGTCCTTAGCTTCAAGTTGACTGATTCTAATTTTTGGTGCATTATTTTCCTCAATAAGTTTTTGAATCTCCTTTTCCATATGTTCAGTTTTCATTTTTAGGGAGATATTTTCTCCAGCTAGATTTTGGACTTCCTGTTCTAGTTCTCCAATTTTACTTTTTAAAGATTTGTTTTCTTCAGTGAAATTTTTTTTTCCAATTTGGTTACCATAGATTTAAATTTATCTCCTACCTCTCTAATTTCATTTTTAAAACCCCTCTTGAGGTCCTACAAGAATGCTCTTTGGGCTTGAGGCCAATTCACATTTCCTTCTGTGGTCTCCAGTGTCAGTATAGAGTCTGTGTTGCCTTCTGAATTTGGTTGTTCTTGCTCATTATAAAAAGATTTGATGGTTCTAGCCTTCACAGTTTCCTTCTTGCCCATTGTGATTGCCTATGTCCTGGATTTTTAGAGTGGGTATCTGCTTCTGGGGTGCAGAGGTATTGAACTTCTCAGGCTGGGAGGTAGGGGTTTGGCTGTTCATTTAGTGAGCTGTAGGGACTGAGTACGTAGACAGAGGCCAGGGCCAGGACTCTCAGTGTTTCCCCTCAGGTACCCTGAGGCTTACAGAGTAACCTGTGGGGGCGGGGTGGTCTGGCTCCTTCAGGTTTCTACCTCTGTTATTCAGCCATTCCTTAATTGATGGGTTATTGTTTAGCTGTTTTTCAATGATGTCTGATCTTTGTGACCCCTTTTGGGGTTTTTTCTTTTGACAAAGATACTGGAGTGGTTTGCCATTTTCTTCTCCTTTATAGATTATGAAGACTCTCTGAAGTTGCTAGTCATCCAAAGGATAATGGAGAAGTACATGGTGGGTGTGAGTAGGCCACAGTAGGTTACCCATGAAAACTTGTACAGAAATGATGTAAAGGATGTAGTTGAAGAGATGTATGGTTGGAAAAGGAAGCAGGCAGGTTAAGTGGTATAAGGGAAAAAATAATGGACCACCCCAGTGAAGTGGACAGGGATTGGATTTGGAATCAGGAAGACCTGTGTTCAGGTCCTGATTCAGCACTTACTAGCTGCATGACCCTGGATAAATCACTTAATCTTGCTGGGCATGAGTTTCCTCAGTTGGAAAATAAGGAAGCTGAATGCAAAGGTCAATAGGGTTTCATGATCCTACGTTCTATATAGGATCCACAAAGAGTCAAGTGACTCATAGAGGAAGGTCCCAGAATGTTAGACGGAATCCTGTGGGGGATTTACAAGAGGGCATAGATAAGAGCCGCACTGGATGAAAATCTTTACCACTGGAGGGAGTACCCACATCACAGAGGCCACACAGATCAAAGGAAATACTTTAGAAAACTATCATGTAGTTATATGTTTTATGATTGATTAAATATGGCGCTTGTGGTTATCATTATGTAAGGTTTGGCATCAAACCCTTGCCCATAAAATTGTGTCTATAGGAAAATCAGATTGATTTGCATTGCTTTGATTTATCTAGTAAGTTTTGACTATTTGTATAAGGTAGCAGATAATAAGCCCCAATCCAACAGTGAACAGAGTGAGAGCAAAAGACATTAAAAGGAGAGGATGGCCACTGTGGACTGGGAGGGTCAGGGGAGATCTCTTGGAAGAGTTGAGGTTGAGGTGGGCATTGAGAAATGGGGAGGATTTAGGTAATTAGAGAAGAGAGAAAAAAGCAAAGGTGAGGTGGTCACATGCATGGCACATTTAAAGGGGAAACAACGTTTTGCTGAAACACAGAATTTACATGGGAGGAAGGATGGGAAAGATGGCTTGAGAACAGACTATAAACAGCCTTGAATGTTAGGCCAACGACTTTGGACTTTACCATTTTACAGGTTGGTAACTTGCTCAAGGTCTTTGAGAAGGTGTTTTACATACTCACAATAGATCAACATGACAACTGTGTAGAAAATGGTTTGGAGATGGGGATAGATTAGAAGCTGGAAGACCAATTAAGCTGTTGGAATGGTTAAGTGGCATAGGTAATAACTAAGTGGTATAACTGGACCAGGAGTCAGGAAGACCTGAGTTTGAATCCAGTCTCAAAAACTTGCAACCCTGGGCAAATCATTTAACCTCTCCTCAGCACCCATCCCCAGGGCTGTTGTGACAATCAAATGAGTTAATATTCATAAAGGATGTGGCAAACCTTTGAGCGCTATCTACATGCTAGCAATTACTATTATTAATCCAGTCAGCCCCAACAAACTTTGATTCCCTGTTATTTGCAAAGAACTGTACCAGATCCATTGTTGAACTTTGGGTTCCACGATGCAGATGATTTTTTAAAAACACACAAGTAACCATTCATGGCTGAAAACGATATGGTGGAGAGATTCAGAGTTGAGAAGACTCAGGTTCAAGTCTTGTCTCTGAAATACACTAATCATTTCACTTTTCAATGCTCCCAAGCTATGCAATCTGAGGAAAGTCATTTTCCCTCTCTAACTCTTGGTTTCCTCATCTATAAAATGGGAACAAGAGACAGTATGGAGTAGTGAATCGAGTCAAGCAGACCTGGATTTAAGCCTTGCCTCACACAAATACTAGCTGAATGATGGGGATTTGTAGATTCACATTGGTGGAGGGAGTTTCCATACCTTAAGTTCCCTTCACTGCTGAAATTAAAGGCCCAGACAAAAACAACCCCTAAGCCTCTATGGTTGGTGTTGGAGAAATCCCAACAAGGTGCTGTCCCCCCACATTTCTATGAGCTACATGTGATAGGTTTGATCGTTCCCATTTGTGATTTCCTGGACATAAGAACCAGGAAGGAAACCCCTCCTCCCAATGCAGTTCTGCCCCTTCTGGGGGTAGCCTAGAGTCTCAAAAAATCACTTTAGGGATTGAAGGGTTAAGTGCCTTAGCCAGAGTCATCCCACAGCTAATTCTTGTCAGAGGAAGGGATTAAGTCAAAGTCTGCTTGATTCCATCCATAACTCCATGTTGCTTCTTGTTCCCATTTCATAGATGAGGAAACGGAGGCCTAGAGAGATTAAATGAATGGCTTCAGATTGTGTGACTCATTAGTGGTAAAACATAGACTGGAGGGTTTCCGACTCAGGTCCCTTCCCCTTACATCAAAGTTGATTTAAACTGGGGCTTGCAGCATTTCCCTGGTACAGCCTGACATTTGATTAAGACATCCCTATTGCTTCCGGTTGATGAGGAGTAAAGGGGAAGGCTCCTTTAGCATTTCAAGTGGAGTCACCAGGGTGAGGTTTCCTTGGTATTTTTCCAGAATGACAAATTAGAAACTGTAAGATCTCATGTTTTGAGTGAGTCTTTTCCGTTAATCAGGGCGATATGATAGGCTTATCACTCAGACTGATTGGCATAATTACAGTATATGCCACCAAAGAATATGCCAGCTGTTAATTGTCATACGTGCCCAGCAATCTCAAATCTGATGAACTTTTTGTAGAAACATAGTTTGAAGGTAAGTAATTGAAGGTTAACTCTGTCCAACTCAAAACAAGTCCAGAAAGGACTCAGAAACATCAAATCTTAGAGTTAGAAGTCACATGAGATCCAACCCCTACCTGGTGAAGGTGAAGCAAAGTAGCAAGAGGGTGATTGGTTGCTATGGAGAAATGAGTATTAAACTTGGAGTCATGGGAACTGAGTTTGAATCCTGACACTAATTACCTGTGTGACCTTGAAGAAAACATTGTGGATATGAAAATAAAACAATCCCCACCCTTGAGGAGCTTACCTTCTACTGGTATAAAAGCAGAGAGCTCAAATATATGAAAGCATATACATGTGTGTATATATTGTATACATATGTAAATGCGTATGTGTATTATCTATATACACACATGTGTATAACGTATAAATACATATTTAAACTAGACCAGTGATTTAATTTGTGTAGAGAGCACCTACTGAGGCATTCCTTCCACCAATACAGTTGAGCACCTTCTTTGGAACTTATAATCTTAGAAATTTGACTAGAGCCACTACAAATTAAATAACTTACCAAGGATCACACAGCCAGTATGTGTCAGTTCCAGAAATTGAACCCAAGCCTTTTTGACCCTAAGGGCAGCTCTCTCGGCAATGGATATCATATCAGGGTTCATGAAAATGCTTCATGCAACCTCAACTAAGCCTTGCCATAAGCCTGTGAGGTGAATATAATATCCTTCCTTTGCAGATGGCGGGGTGGGGGGGTGGGGAGGGTGGAGCAGGCAAGAAGGATGCAGAGTTATGGGCATGAATTGTTTCTAAGTTGGGACTACTTTCATGTTTGTGTCAAGGTCATTTTTTGTTGTTGTTGTTCTTCACATGGCCCTGGCATTAGGATGAGCAAGAGAGAGTTGAGTTTGCAATTGTTATTCTCAAATCAATTGCTGAATATGATTCATCCTGAAAATTGCCCTGAATCATCCTTTGTTTCTGGAGAAAGCTAAGATTCCCCAAAGAAAACTGAGAAGGGCATTCAGTGAAGAAGACAGCTTGGCTGAGTGAAAAGAGCATTAAACTAGGGAGGTACCAGAGACTGGCCCCACAGCCATGATTACTTAAGTGAAAGGACTGCTATATCTGGAGTTGGGGACCTATTTGTGTGACCATGAGCAGTCACTTAACCTCTTTGGGACTCAGTTTTGTCATCTCAAATGAGGGTGTTGCACTAGATGACCAATAAGATGAAGACTCAAGTTCAAATCGTGCTTCTGACACTTACTAGTTATATGACCCTGGGAAAGTCACTTAAACTTGCTAAGCTTCAGTTTCCTTAGTTGTTAAATGAGGAGGGTGTACTGGGTGGTCCCTGATATGCCACCCATTTAATGATATACCTTATGGTCTCTTGTAGCTATAAATCTATAATTTTATGATCACCTGTTTTTACATTTCTTTTCTTATGAGTTAAAATATATACCACACTTTGTAAGCCTTAAAATGCTACAATAATGATGTATTTATTTATCATTATTATTCTATCACTTTCAGTTTTCATGCCCAAATCAGGTGAAATGGTGGTTAGTCTTCTGATTGAGCTGCTGTGCTTTCAAGGAAGATTACATGGAAATAAGCCATCTGGCACTGAGCACTGGCAAGATGGGGGCAGGGTAGGGCAGGCCTTTTCCTAACAATTTAGTTCCTTAAAACAGGACTTTCTTTAACCATTTAGTGGAAGCTCTGAAGCCAACATTTGTTGGTGGTGTTAAAGTGCTGCACTCAATATGCTGGCAAATTTGGAAAACTCGACAAGGGCCACCGGATTGCAAAAGATCAATTTATGTCCCAATCTTAAAGAAAGGAAATGCCAAAGAATGTTCAAATGACCAAATAATTGTGCTCATTTCACATGGTTATGCTAAAGATTCTACAAACTAGGGATAGGCAATTTATGAACTGAGAATTACCAGAAGTGCAGGCTGGTTTTTTAAGAGGCTGAGGAACTAGAAACCAAATTGCAACATTCACTGGATTATAAAGAAAGTACGGGAGTTCCAGAGAAACATCTATTTCTCCTTCATTGACTATATTAAAGCTTCTTACCATATGGAGCACAACAAAATGTGGCAAGTCCTCAAAGAGATGGAAGTACCAGATCATTTTACTTGTCTTCTGAGGAACCTGTATTCAGGTCAAGAAGCAACACTTAGCACTGCAAGTGGAACAACTGATTGGGTTAAAATGGGAAAAGGAGTACAACAATGTTTTATGCCATCACCTTATTTATTTAACAGATGCAAAGCACATCATGTGAAATGCCAGGTTGGACAAATCAAAAGCTAAAATTAAGGTTGTTGGGAGAAATACCAACAATCTCAGATACATAGTTAATGCCATTCTGATGGCAGAAAATGAAAAAGAGTTAAGAAACCTTTTGGGTTGGGCACAGCCAAGATGGTGGAGTGAAAGCAAGAATTTGCTTGAGCTCAAGCCCCAGCCACCTCCAATATCTGTTAAAAATGACTCTAAACAAATTTTAGAGCTACAGAACCCACAAAATGACAGAGTGAAATATACCTCCAGCTGAAGTCAGCCTGGCAAGTTGAAAGGAAGGGTCTATGGTGCCAGCTGGGAGCAGAACACAGTGTGGTGTGTGCTGTGCTGGCATAGACCAGCAGCACAGATTGGCTGGAACAGATCTCAGGTAACTGAATCACTGACAGCTGAGGCTGTTTCCAGACTTCTTAACTCATAAATACCAAGAGAAAGTAAAAGGTCAGTGGGGAAACTCTCTCAGACCTGAGTAAGAGAAGAGTCTGGTCTGGCCATGTGGCAGTTGGAAGGCTGCTTCCAGAGCTCCATAAAAATAGATACAGAAGAGATAATTTCAAAATTAATGGACTACCTGGAAGCCATGATAAAAAAAAAAAGAAACTAAACATCATCTTTCAAGAAATTATCAAGGAAAACTGCCCTGATATTCTAGAACTAGAGGGTAAAATAGAAATAGAAAGAATCCACCAATCACCTCTTGGAAAACTTCCCTAAAAGAAAACTCTCAAGAATATTATAGTCAAATTCCAAAGTTCCCAGGTCAAGGAGAAAATATTACAAGCAGTCAGGAAGAAATAATTTGAATATTGTGGAAACACAATCAGGATAATACAAGATCTAGCAGCTACTTCATAAAGGGATCAAAGGGCTTAGAATATGATATTCTGGAGATCAAAGGAGCTAGGACCAAAATGAAGAATCACCTACTCAGTAAAACTGAGTATAATACTTCAGGGGAAAATATAGACATTCAATGAAATAGAGGATTTTCAAGCACTCTTGATGAAAAGATCAGAGCTGAACAGAAAATTTGACTTTCAAATACAAGAATCAAGAGAACATGAAAAGCTAGAAATCATAAGGAACTTATTAAAGTTGAACTATTTACATTCCTACATGAAAAGATGATATTTGTAACACATGAGACTTTTCTCAGTGTGAGGTTGGTTGAAGGAATATATATTCCTTCCTAGGTGGGTGTATGTGTGCATATATGTATGTATGTATATTTGTGTACATGTATACATAGACAGAGCACATGATGAGTTGAATATGAAGGGATGATACCTAAAAAGTAAAATTAAGAGGTGAGAGAAGAATATATTGGGAGAAAGAGAAAGGAAGCGATAGAATAGGGTAAATTATCTCATATAATAAAGGCAAGAGAAAGCTGTTACAATGGAGGGGAAGAGCAGGAAGGTAAAAAGGAACGAGTCAACCTTACTTTCATTGGATTTGGCTTAAGGAGGGAATAACATACATATTCAACTGGGCATCTTACCCTACAGGAAAGTAAGGGGGAATAAGGGGATAAGAGTGCGAGAGGATAGAAGGGAGGGCAGATTGGGGGAGGGGGCAGTTAGAGGCAAACACTTTCGAAAAGGGACAGGGTCGAAGGAGAAAATAGAATAAATGGGGGGGAGCAGGATAGGATGGAAAGAAATATAGTTAGTCTTCCACAATATGACTACTATGGATATGTTTTGCATAACTACACATGTATAACCTATATTGAATTGCCTGTCTTCTCAATTGGGTGAGGAGGGAAGAAGGGAGAGAATCTGGAACTCAGAGTTTTAAAAACAAGTGTTAAAAAATTGTTTCTACATGCAACCAGGAAATAAGATATACAGGCAATGGGGTATAGAAATCCATCTTGCCCTACAAGAAAATAAGTGGGGGCAGCTAGGTGGTGCAGTGAATAGAGCACCAGCCCTGGAGTCAGGAGGACCTGAGTTCAAAATCTGACCTGAGACACTTAACACTTACTAGCTGTGTGACCCAGGGCAAGTCACTTAACCCTAATTGCCCTGCCCTCCCCCCTCTAAAAAGCTAAAAAGAAAAATTTTTTTAAAAAGAAAGTAAGTGAAAAGGTGGTAAGGGGAAGACTGGGGGATAGAAGAGAGGGAAGACTCAGGGAAGGGGTAATCAGTATGCTTGCTGTCTTGGGGTGGGGGTAGGGGAGAGATAGAGAGAAAATTTGGAACTCAAAACCTTGTGGAAATGAATGTTGAAAACTAAAATAATTTTTAAAAATACACAGAAGTGCAAAAAAAAAAAAGAAACCTCTTGATGAGGGTGACAGAGGAGAGTGTAAAAGCTGACTCTTGGGGCTTAGTATTTAAAAAAAACAAAACAAACTATAGATCATGGCAACTGGTGCCATCACTTCCGGGCAAAGAGAGGAAGAAGAAATGAAAGCAGTGTCATATTTTATATTCTTGGGCTCAAAGATCCTGCAGACAGTGACCATAGCCATGAATTAAAAGATGCTTTCTCCTTGGAAGGAAAGCAATGGCAAATCTGGACAGCATACTAAAAAGCAGAGATATCATCTTGCTGACAAAAGCCCATGTAGTCAAAGTTCTGGTTTTTCCAGCTGTAATGTATGGCTGTAAGAGTTGGACTATAAGAAAAATTGAATCCTGCAGAATAGATGCCTTCAAATTGTGGTGCTGGAGAAAACTTTTGGGAGTCTCTTGGATAGCAAGGAGATCAAATCAGTCAATACTTAAAGAAATTAATTCATACTATTCATTGAAAGGACAGATACTGAAGCTGAAGATTAAATACTTTGGCCACATAATGAGAAGACAGGGCTCATTGGAAAAGATCCTGATGCTGGGAAAAGACGGAAGGCAAAAATGGAAGGGGATGGCAAAGGCTGAGACCAATGGTGTCATGGAAGCAATGAATATGAACGTGGACTGGCTTCAGGAAACAAAGGAAGATAGAAGGACCTGCTAGTTCTATGGTCCATGGGGTGACTGAACAACAACAAATAATAGGTGACATTTACAAAGCCCTTTACCTCCATTAGTACACTTGGTTGCTCTGATAACGTTGGAAGGTAGATAGTCAAGTGTCATGATTCCCATTTTGCAAATGAAAATAACACTCAAACGGGGTCAAGGACTTGCTCAGGACTTGCTGAAACTTCACTAAGACTTTTGGGACAACTTCTGGCAGCAGACTTGTACTTGGGAATTCTAGCACACTGGCTAAAGTTCAGATAGGGCAGTGGTTCTCAACCTGTGGATCGCGACCCCTTTGGGGGTCAAATGACCCTTTCACAGGGGTCCCCTAAGACCATCAGAAAAAATATATTTCCTATGGTCTTAGGAACCAGACACTGCTCCTTTATCCCTCTCCAGAAGGATCCGCCCACATGCAGATACGCCCACATATGAGTATTAAAGAGTAGCGGCATTAGGAAGGTTGAGAACCAATGAGAAAGGGAGTGAGGATTAAAGTGTGACCACCCCCAAGGTGGAGATAGAAGTCATGGTGGTTGAAAAGGCTCAGGAGGTAGGAGAAGAGGATGTCTTCAAATGACTGGAAAAGATATAGAAAGGAGGAAGGAATGGGGCTCAGGGGCCCATAAATGAAAGTAACAAGGATCTAGAGAGGATGAAATTATGTTTAAAGGTGGTTACTGAGTGATGGTGGCAGACTGGGATGGGAGGAAAGTCTGAAAGTGGCATCAGAAGGTGAGGACAAGGAAGCCAGCCTTCCTCATGGCTGCACTTGCCAGGAAATGTCAGAGAATGCACAAAATGTAAACTCCTTAAGGACAGGGGCTACCCTTATATGTACTCTGCTTTGTACAGAGTAAGGACTGAGATAAAGACTGGATTTGCTATTTGGTTGGTAGAGGGAAATTTCAGGTGAGGAACTCTTCCCAATGCAGCTTGGCATTTTTTGGGCAATTTACAGTTTTAGAGAGTTGCCTGGGTAACCAAGAGGCTAAGCAATTTGTCCAGAATGACCTAGACAATATGTATCAGAAATAGGACTCAATCCAGGCTTTCTAGCCATTATGTTATGCTAACTCTCTCAGGACCTATAGGCACTTAATAAATGCCAGTTGATTGATTGGCAAGAGGGTATGTGAAGAACCTGTGAAGACACAGGATTCTTGACAGCTAGTAAGCTCCTTAAAATTAGAAAAAGAAATAAGAATAAGGACTCCGTGTTCATTAGATACAAACTGGCTTTTTGAGTCTGGGACATGTGGAGCCCTCACTGGAGGGAAGTCAACAAAGCAGAAGATAATAGAGTCCAGATATTGTTTGGCTCCATCTTCCTCTGGGAACCTGGCCATTGAGCTAATATTCAAGAAAGAAAAGAGCTTTAGGAAAAAAAAAATCAAATCAAATCTGGGAAGAAGGTGAAGTATAACAAATCTCCCAGAGAGGTTTTCTAATTTTCACTTTTGGAAGGCGCAAATACAAGCGATTTGTCTCTAAGGAACCCAACTCAGAGAATCCAGCCTCATTTGAGGACCCTGCTGCTATCAAGGCTTCCGTATAGCAATGTGACCAAGCTTATGTGGCCAGCTTAGGCGATGACAGGAGTATTTTCATAGAACAGGGACATTCAAAAATCTGGGTCACTTAGAAAATTACTCGGCTGGAGCAGCAGAGACTGTTTGACCCAGCTCTGCTTGGAACCCTGTTTCTAATCTACCATTCTCCCCATCAGCTCATTAACAAAAGATGCAGATGTTTCTTCACTTACCTGTAGCCTTCTTCTGAAAGAGTATGACAGGCCTTAGGCTTGTATTTTGCTAACAGAGTGTCAGGGGAGAAAAATGTTCACATTTCTCTCTGATTTTATAGAGGAATCATTACCTATTTCTAGGTCTAGAAAAGGAGCTTATCTTCAGAAGCAGCTCCTGCCCAACAATAAGCCTTGTCTAGCATAAGCTGTCATTGCACACAACTGACTCCCAAAGGTCAGATTCTTTGTTCTTTGTGAGACTAATTTCCTAGACCTGAATGGAACTCACAGTCAAAACATCCTACCATCAGCTCAAGTGACTTTGGGTTGAAAATCAGCCAGTAACACTAAGCAATCAACAGCCATTTCCCAGTGCAGCTGTTCCCAGCTCAAGAGAAATTGTTCAATTTGTTGGGAAGTCACAGGTATTCTCACCCAATGAGCCTCTAATCCATATGCCAATTACTGTGATGAGACATGAGCTTAGATGGGCTATTCATTAAGGGAAACACTCATTTGCTTTTAGCGGTGGCAGCAAATCCCTTCGTTTTTCTCTGGCTTTTCCCAAGAAACAGATGGTTGGGAGGGTTATATTCCCCATTGCCTTGAAGACATAAGAGTATCAATTTCAAGATAGAAGGGACTATACAAATCATCTGGTTGCCATCTTCTGGCTTCCTTGGTTTCCTTTGAATCTCAGCCAAAATTCTACCTTCTGCAAGAAGCCTTTCTCAGTCCCTCTTTAAGGCTAGTGACTTTCTCTCTGAGATTCTCTCCAAGTTTTCTGGCAGATATGTCAGTGTTTACATGTTGTTCCTCCCACTGGATTATAAATTCCTTGGTTAGAACAATTTTTGTCTTTCATTGTATCCTCAGCCCTTAGCACAATGCCTGCCAATAGCAGACACTTATTGAATACTTGTTAACGTATGGACATTTGGGCCACCTATATCTTGTCTCTCCCCCTAACCATATGACCAATTCTAGCTCCCTTTTCAGTCTAACCTGCCCTTGATGATGTTTTTTATACCAATTGGTAAAATAATTTTGAGGTCAGATTACTGATACAAAATTATATAGACCTAGAAGTGAGCTTAGAGCCATTAAGTCTAATATTACAGATGAGAAGGCTGAGGCCATAGAGGTAAAGTGACTTTCTTAAGATTTTACAAGTAATAAGCATCAGCTGTGGATAGTTTTTAAGATTTACCAATTATAAAGACTATATACTATATACCAATATAAAGACTATACAGTCTTTAAGATTTACCAATACACTTTACATATATTATCTGATTCGCACAACTTCTGAGATAGGTGCTATTATTCTCCCCATTTTACAGATGAGGAAATTGAGGGTCAGAGAAGTAAAATGTCTTGCCCTGGACCACCTAGCTAATAAGTATCTGGGGCAGTATTTGAATTTAGGTCTTCTTGACTTTAAGCCCAGGATTCTATCAACAACACCAACTAGGCTCCTTAAGATCCTCAGAATCCTAAACCAGGGCTCTTCCCATTCATTCATGAGAAACAAGTTTTACAAATCTCAACGAGTAGACAAACTTATAAATATTTGTTTCCAACATTAAATGCTTTGGAAAACTGCCTGCTCTCTTTACATTGTTCTCCTTTTGAAAAAGAAAAGTCTTATTAACACATTTTGCTTTGATACGACATTGCCTTCCTTGTGAGACCCTCCCTCAGGTAAAAAAATGTTTCTTAAATAAGCAAATCTTGATGAGACACTAATATAACTGAGGGAATGTGTGTCATTCTGCACTTGAGTTCCATTGCCAATTTAGTGAGAGGAAAGCAGTGCCACGTGGTCGTCAGGTCACTAGTCCAGTCATTCGGGGCCAGCACTGATCACTGAATTGATTCTGGGTTCTGCTTTCATTGTGTTCATCTTCATTAATTTACTTTGTGAAAACTGCTCTTCTGCTTCTACTTTCTTCACTTTCCATCAGTTCCTCCATTGGGTCTTCGCACATTTCCCTGAATTCCTTGTTCTATAAGGACTATATATATATTTTATATATATATATAATATATATATTAACTATAAAGTTAAACCATTATCTACACCAAAATGTGCTCAGCCATTCATTAACCAATGGACAGTTAGAGTTTTTCCTGGTACTTAACCACTGCCAAAAAAGGTGGTGGTGGTGGTGGGGGAGGACTACTATGAATATTTGCATATATGAGGATCTTTCTTTCTGTCATTGGTCCCTTTGGGTACTGGGATCACCAGGTCAAAGAGTGATCTCTTCTTTGTGATGTCAAAAAGACCTGAGTTCAAATCTGAGCTTAGACACTTATTAACTGTGTGACTTTGGACAAGACACAACCTCTGTGTGCCTTGGTTTCCTCAAATGTAAAATTGTGTCATAATAGCACCCACCTTACAGGGTTCTTGTGAGGATCAGATGAGATAACATCTCTAAAGTGCTTAGCATAATGCCTGGCACATAATTGGAACTTAAGAAATTGATTAATTTCCCCTCAATACTTTTTCAATTTTTCTGAGTACATTGTATATAAATTGGGCACTGATGACCCCAAAGATGTTGGCATAGTGGATAGAGTTCCACAACTGGAGTCAGGAAGACAAGAGATTAAGTCCCACCACAGACACTAGCTGTGTGACCTGGGCAAGTCACTTAGCCTCTCTGGGTCTCAGTTTCTTCTCCTGTAAAATGGGGGTGATGATAATAGCACCTGTCTGTTGGGATATTTGTGCAAATCAAAAGAAATTATATAGATGAAATAATCTGCATGTCTTAAAGCGCTCTATAAATGTTAGCTATTATAAAATCTCTCTTGAATACCAGTTTTCCTTTAGGAAAGATTTCAGTAGAAAGATCACGCATGGGATAGAGTAGGAGGGAGCCCCATCTGCAAATAGAAGACAGTGAATACTTGAAACTTTAAATCCAGAATCTTTTTATTAAAAGGGTATTTTTGGGCAGGTAGGTGGTGCAGTGAATAGAGCACTGGTCCTAAAATCAGGAGGACCTGAGTTCAAATCCTCCCTCTGACACTTAACATTTACTAGCTGTGTGACCTTGGGCAAGTCACTTAACCCAATTGCTCTGCTTTCCCCCCTGCGAAAGACCAAAAAAAAAAAAAAAAGGATGCTTTTTCATTTTGGTTTGGCTTAGGGAATTAAAATTGAAGCCATATTTGAAGGGCACCTGGAAGGATCATCTCTGGCAGAAAAGATCACTTGAGATAATTTTAAGATGACCTTTGGCCCAAGCAGCCTGGGCACGTTAGCCCCAAGCCTGTACTATACCTGATTTGCCATTCTTTGTTGGCTTTAGAAGGCAGGATTTCCAGGCACCTGCTGAATTGCATGTGACGGCTTCTAATGCTGCATCAACCTAAGCGGTGACAGCTGGCATCTTCTTAGAGAACAGGTACCTTTACCAGGAGCGGGGGCAGCAAGAGAGCACATGACGTGGCAATTCAGAAAATGAATTTTTAAAGAAGAGGAAAGAAAGAAAGACTGAGTTGTTGACAGCGAACTGAAAGTTTTTGTCTTTAACTGTAAGCCTGTTTCACAAAAAAGCCCTTATAACAGGAATAGAGAATTCTTTCTTTCTTCCTATTGAATCCAAGGGCCTGGTGTCTTCTGAACAACGCAGCAGTTTGCTGAACTGGAGATTCCAGGAGCCAGGGCCACATGTGGCAAGACTCGAATTCAGGAGACAGGCTCAGAACCAACCTTGTCTCTAATTAGCCTTGTGACTCTGAGTTGCTCATTTCATTTCTGTAGGCCTGTTTCCTCACTTGTAAAGAAGGGTTGGGGGCAGTTACTTGACACCGTGGATAGAATTCCTGGCCTGAAGTCAACAAAACTCGTCTTTGTGAGTTCAGATCTGGTCTCAGATACTTGCTAGCTGTATGACCTTGGGCAAGTCACTTCACCCTGCTGGCCTCACTTTCCTCATCTGTAAAATGAACCGGAGAAGGAAATAGCAAACCACTCTGCCAAGAAAACCCCAAAATGGGGTCATGAAGAGGAGGACATGACTGAAATGATTGAACAAAAAGAAGGGATGGTCATAATTCTCTGACGACTTCTCGGGATTGATGTGAGGAAAGCCCTGAAGTGAAGTGGGAATTCCAACTTTTATTGTAGCTTAGAAATAGGTGTGACCTGTGGGCATCAATTAAATCATGACATATAGATGACCTTTGTCTACACAACAGTCGCATGATGTTTACTGCCTGTGTGACCCTGGGCAACTCACTTAACTTCCATGGTTCTCTTCATTTATAAAACACTGGCATTAGATTAGATAGCCTCTGAGGTCCCTTCTGGCCCTGACTCTCCTCTTGACTGGAAGCTATGTGTGTGCCTACCAAGGTAGAATGGATGGTTAGTCTCCTTCAGGCTTTGAAGTTTCCTCTTCTTTCTGGGTGGATGGGGAAGAGAGATATTTTCTTGAGTAATGAAAGAATGAATAGAAGTGACAAGCTCCACACACAGTCAAGAACCCGAATGTGGGCAAGAACAGTCAGTTAGACAACTGACATTTTTAAACACCAACAACCTGCCAGGCACTGTGCTAGTGCTGGGGAAACATACAAATAGAAAAACAGTGCTGCCCTCAAGGAACTTGTTGTTTGTCCTTCATTTCAAAGAGGACCGATGACATCACAGGTGATGGCTTGTGCTCAAGTTGGATTTAAATGAGGCAGAGTTGCACAAAGTTGCAGCCTCACTCTCTCTTCCAGTCTTCAAAGTCCACTGGCAAGAAAAGAGTCAGCATGACTGGCAATAGCCTGAGACACAGGGGGTGATCTTGGCATCCATAATGTCTGACCAAGCTCTAAGCACTCTACAGCACCTGGTTCAGCCACCTTTGTGGCCACTGCAACAAATTCTCATCCATCCATTCTGCTGGGGGTAAGTCTTCACCTGCTTGGGGTAGACATCCCCCTAACTCACTGACAGGTTTGTGGCCCATTGGTTACTCTCATCCTGGTTTAGCCCATCTGCCAAAATGGTTTACCAAGGTGTGGTCATTGTGCATGTAACAGCTTCTTGGAACCACAGGTGGAGTTGGGTGAACCAGGTGGACCCCAAGAGTGGATGAGCAGCCCTGAAAAGGGCTCAGCAGTGCTTACATCAGAGGTGCTAGTCCTCCTGAACATTCCAGATACCTCAAGGAGCTAATATTCTAACTGAGGAAGACAACATATGGAAGGAAGCTCAAACTCATTGTAGAGGTAAAGGTGTGTATAGGGAAGGTAGAGAAAGTCTAGAGTGCAGCCTGCAGAAGAATAAGACTTGGCTGGCCTACACACCCTCATTAAATGTAGGTTCTAAGAGGATCCATCCAATAGAAGGAAAGGGTACAGGGGCAGGAGATACTTCTAACGTGTGCACTTCAGGGTCAGAGAGAGGAATACATGGGATAATCTTAAACTAGCAGGGGAATTTGGTGACAGTTAGATGGCTCAGTGGATGGAGCACTGGGACTGTGGTTGAGAAAACCTGAGTTTAAATCCAGCCTCAGATATTTATTAGCTGTGTGACCCTGGGCAAGTCACTTAATCTCGATTTGCTTTAATCCACAGGAGAAGGAAATGGCAAACCACTCCAGTATCTTTACCAAGAAAACCCCACCGTGGAGTCACAAAAAGTCAAACATAACTGATAATAACAACAGCAGGGGAATTATTAAATTGGAAGAATAACAAAGTATTGTAGCTTTCCCTTGCTTTTCTCTGTTGTATCTGTCAAGTCTGTTAATAGCTCCATGTTTGCAAAACTTTCTCTTTCAGGTTTGCAGGATGCTGTACATACATTATCTCCTGTGAGCCTCCCAATGACCTGATAAGGTAGGCATTATTATTGTCAGTATTTTACAAAAGTAGAAGCTGAGGGGCAAGAAAAATTCTAGCATGCCCAGGATCATCTCAGTTTTTCTTGAGTACAAATTCAGCAGTCTACCTACTGCTCTACATTAAGGATAGGGATACACCTGTCTATGCCTGTGACATGAAGGATAGGGACCTGTGACTTCACTGGTATAGATAGCTTTCCAGATGAGGAAACTCTATTAGTGTGAGGTGGCACTCTCTAAGTTGCCCAGAGCAATGAGAAATTAAGTGACTAGTCCAGGGTCTCACAATCAACATGGGGCAGAACAAGGCTTGAACCCAGGCTTCCTGGTTCCAAAGCCAGTTTTTTATCCACTCTACAAGTGGCTTCAAACTAGGAAAGGGGGCTACTATATGTAAGGATCCCTATGTGTGCCTATTAACTCAGAAAACCACATGTTAACATTATCTGTGCTCTACTGTATTTCTATTTATTTTGTTAAATAGTTCCCATTTACATTTAAATCTAATTCGAGTAGCACTTGTGAGTGTGGCTGCCAAACGTGGCTGCTGCTGCACCACGACTCTCTGGGTGTCATGTTAAACACAGTGCACCTTAACTTTCTATAACTTGGCCATACTAGGTTGGGGCCCCTGGTGATGGCACAGGGGTGACCCAGTAGCCCTCAGTAGCGGTGATTGCATTCAAATTTGTCCTTTATGGAGGAAGGAGGGAAGTCCTCATGCAAAAAGAAAAGGCAAATCTCACCCAAGAAAAGGGAAGAGAAAGTAGGACAGGGGAGAAGATGTGACTCACATACTAGGGTTTTCCATCTCCACAGGTAGATTGGTTGTTAGTTCAGTGCTCCAAGATGAAGTGAATGTGCCAAAGATTAGGCACCCAAAATACAGAGAGTACAGGGTTGGAACACTTTGTCTCAGCTTGAGTTGCTTCCCAGAAGCTTAGGGTTTAAAAAAATAATAATAGCTAACATTTATATAACACTTTAAAGATTACAAAGCACTTTACGAATGTTATCTCATTTAATCTTCACAACAACCCTGTGCAGTCAGTACTATTATTATCATCCCCATTATACAGATGGAAACCAAGACAGACAGAGAGTAAGTGACTCGCCCAGGATCATACCATTAAAAAGTGTTTGAGGCAGGATTTAAATTCCAGTATCCCCGTCTCCAGGCTCCATCCAAGCACCATCTCACTGACCCAATTTGTTGCACCAGATTGAAGTTGACACTGTCTCCTGCTGACTCAGACACCCCCTCCTAAGTATAATAATCATCTGCAATCATTGGTGCAAATTATAGGAAAACATCTCAATATATGTCCTTGCTTTGAAGAAGGGTTCCTATTAGGAGTCCATGGATAAACTTAGGGGTAAAGGGGGGGGGGTCTTTGAACTCAGCTGGGGGAAATGCCATCCTTATTTTCTGTCTTATTTTCTAACTGACACTTTTCATTTCCTTCAATTATTTGAAAACGTCATCCCGAGGATGAATCCATACGCTTCCCCAGACTACCAAAAGGGGCCATGACCCACAAAATGGCTCAGACCCCCTGCTCTAGAATGGAGCCAAGATGATGGATTAGGGGCACTCACCAGCTGAACTCTCCCAACGTTTCCCTTCAAACAACTTTAAGATAACCCCTAAAATCAAATTTGGGAGTCTCTGGGCCAACAAAAGATCAAGATGAGACATTTTTCTGGCCTAAGAAAACTGAAGAGGTCAGCAGGAGACATTTGTGACACTGGGGTGGAGGCCTGTCTGGAGCCCACGGTGGTGGCAATAGCAGCTGCAGCAGCAGCTTCAGGAACTCTCAGCCCAGAGATAGCAAGGGGATCAGATAGCTGGTCAGAAAGAGATTCTAGGGGACCCTTTTCTGGCACTGGGTACAGCCAGTACTGATTGTCAACTCTATTGCACATGCACAGTTATGGGTAGCAGTTCCAGGGTGGAGAGGAATGCTGGTGGTTGATCATAAGGGAGCAGGGGTTCTGGTTACAGTTCCAAAGCAAAGAGGGCCCTGCCTAGGTAAAGGTCAGAGTGCAGAACAGGAAAGCAGTGACCACACCTCTTCCAGAATAACACCACATTGAAAGCACCGAAAACTTGTATACACCAAAAGCTAGCTTTGAAAACACAAGTATAGAAAAGCCTGAAGCTTAGGAGAGTATCTTCCCATTCCCAAGTGAGTAGAACCCAACTTCAATATGAAGTTCAAAGTCAAGAAAAACGAGCAAACAACAACAACAAAAAAGTATTTAACTAGGAAAAGCTACTATCGCGTCAGGGAAAACCGAGACATAAACTCAGAGGAAAACAACAATGTAAAAACAGCTACCAAAAAAAAGCCTCAAAGAAAAATGCTAATTGGACCTAAGCCCAAGAAGAATTCCTGGAAGGGATAAAGAAAGCAACAGGAGCGGTAGGGGAAAACTGGGAAAAGAAATTAGTGTGATTCAAGAAAATTATGAAAAGAGATTTAACAGCTTGGTAAAAGAGGCACAAAAAATACTGAAGAAAATAACACCTTAAAAAAACTGAAATTGACCAAATAGTAAAAGAGGCCAAAAAAAAACCAATCACTGAAGAGAATTCCTTAAAAAGCAGAACTGGCCAGGAAGAACTCTTTGTTTCATTTTGTTTCTTCTTTCTTGTGGTTCCTCCCATTGGTTCTAATTCTTCTTTACAATATGAGTAATGTGAAAATGTTTAATATAAACATTCATTTACAATGAAGGGAAAAATGGTGGAGGTATAGAGCAATGCTTGAACTTCAATCTCATTGGAAGTGGTTCAAAGAGGGAAGAATATGTATGTCTGTAAGTCTGTCTGTCTGTCTGTACACATACTGTTGTGTATAGAAATGTAACTTACCCAATAGGGAAATAGGAGAGGAAGGGAATAAGAGAAAGGGGGTGGGGGTGATAAAAGGGAGAAAAGATTAAAGGAGGCAGTAGTTAGAAGCAAAATAGACTTTTGAGGATGGACTGGAAAGAGAGAGAAGTGGGGGAGGGAGGAAGAGACAAGGAAACATACAGTAATCATAACTGTGAATGTGAATGAGATATGCTCACTCATAAAACAGAAGTAGATAGCAGAATGGACTAGAAATTAGAATCCAACAATATGTTGTTTACAAGAGATATACTTGAAAAAGAAAGAGAC
Organism: Pseudochirops cupreus; assembly: GCA_028627135.1. Lineage (NCBI taxonomy): Eukaryota > Metazoa > Chordata > Mammalia > Diprotodontia > Pseudocheiridae > Pseudochirops > Pseudochirops cupreus. Next base: position 551,072,229 of record CM053581.1, on the reverse strand, counting down.
ACAGAGTTACAATAAAGGGCTAGAACAGGATCTAATATGCTTTAGCTGAATTTAAAAAGGCAGGGATAGAAATTGTGATCTCAGACAAAACAAAAGCAAAAATAAGACATAATTTAAAGGGATAATAAGGGAAAACTACATTATGCTAAAAGTCACCACAGATAATGAAGAGATATAAAAATTTTTACTGTAAATTTCTCTGATGAAGGTATAATTTCTTAAATATATACTGAGTATAGAACTGAGTCAAATTTATAAAAATAAGAGCCATTCCCCAATTGATACATGGTCAAAGGATATGAACAGGCAGTTTTCAGAAGAAATCAAAGGTATCTATGGCCATATGCTCTATATCACTATTCACCAGAGAAAGACAAATTGAAACAACTCTGAAGTACCACCTCACACTTATCAGAAATGACAAATGCTGGAGGGGATTAGGGAAAAATAGGCACACCAATGAATTGCTGGTGGAGTAGTGAACTGGTCCAAACATTTGGAGAACGAATTGGAACTATGCCCAGAGGGCTATAAATCTGTGCATAATTTTGACCCAGCAATACTACTAGGCTGTATCCCAAAGAGATCAAAGAAAAAGGACAAGAATCTATATGTACAAAAATATTTATAGCAGTCCTTTTTTGTGGTGGCAAGGAATTGGAAATTGAGGGGATGCTCATCAATTGGGGAAAAGTTGAACCAATTATGGCATATAATTGTAATGAGTACTTTTATGCTGTGTGAAATGATTAGGAGGGTGGTTTCAGAAAAAAAAAAAAGCAAACATGGCAAGACCTGTATGAACTGATGCAAAGTGAAGGAGAAGAACCAGGAGATCATTGAGTATAATAAAGCAATATTGTAATGATAATCAATGGTGAAAGACTTGGTGACCCTGATCAATAAATTGATTCAAGGCAATTCCAAAGGACTCATGATAGAAAAATTATATCTATCTCCAGAGAGAGAATTTATGATCTCTGAGTGGGAAGTGAAGTATGATTTTCTTATTTTCTTTATTTTTCTTGCTTTTTTAAAAAATATGGCTAATATGGAAATATATTTTGCAAGATTTCACATGTATAATTGATATCATGCTGCTGCCTTCCCAGTGGGCGTGGGAAGGGATGGAAGGCAGGGATAGGATTTGGAACTCAAAATTTAAAAAGAAAAGAAGGTTAAAAAAATAAATAATAAATTACTTTAAAAAAAAAAAGAACCCTTGCTCTAAGGAAATCTTAAACCAGATACCTCCCTTAATTTTTCAATTTTATCTTTGATCATTAGCCACTCTCTGGTTTGTGGCTTCATCATGGTCCATAGGAGGTTCAGGAAAAGCCATGTTGAAAATGTATAAAACTGGCCTAAGTTGTGAGGCAGAGGGTGGGAAGAGGATAAGGAGGAATCATGAACTTTCCATGGCAATTTCTTACTCAAAGGGATAAAGAGATTGATACAGTACTGGAGTCCCAGGGTCCATGCACAGAAGGAAACCATAGAGATCTGGTAGATTCCATTGAACTTACATTCAAGTCACGAATGGAGTTGCTTACTCAGGGAATTTGGGGCCACTCCCTCTTCCTAACTGCATCTCCTGGGCTTATTATACTAAAATCTGTCTTAGCAGTGGTAGGAGAGTTTGCGGTCTCAGAGGAGAGACCAAGGCCATTAGTATCACCGTGAGGCAGGAAGCAGGCTAACGGATGATAGTGGGGTTTGAGTATAATATATTAATGACATCAATGCAAAACAACTCATAGGGCAGCATTATTTCAGGTTTGCTTGTTCATATATAAATATGCAATTGCATGGATATTTATTCAGCACCTATTCTGAGTCAAGTATTTGTCTAGGAAACAATTAATTTAGGGTATAAGCATTTGGTTATAAAAATAATTTGCTATAAAAACTCCTCCAAACTTCATATTTCTGTGGAGGACTCTAGCATCCTACCAGTTACCCAGGTTCAAAACCTCAGTCATACTTAATTTTCTTTTCTCCCTCATGTCTCCCATACTATGTCCAATCAGTTGTCAAGTTGTGTTGATTCTATCTCCACAAAAAATCTCTATTCTCCTTTTTTATACTCACCCAGGTTACCATCCTAATTCAGACCCTCATTAATTATCAGGTAAAGTACTGAAATAGCCTTCTAATTGATGTTCTGGCTTTTAATCTCTCTCCTCTTTAATCCACATTCCACACAACCAGCCTAAGACATTCACTAGCTGTGTGACCCTGGGTATATCATTTAACTTTTCTTTGATTCAGTTTCCTCATCTGTAAAGTGCTTTGCAAGCCTTAAAGTACCATGTAATTATTATATTTGTTGTCATTATTATCTAAAATACAGATCAATCATGACTTACTGCTCCCCTGAAATCTTAAATAGCTCTGACCCTAGAAAAAAATACAAACTTCTTGGCTTGTTCTTTGGATGCCTATATAACCCCCTCTACCTCCCACTTACCTTTCCAATCTTAGTTCATATTACTCTTCACAAATGAGTCCTTTCCTACCCTTCTAGTCTTCTTACAAATGACCCCTCCATGTACTATGATCCAGCCATGATTCCCTACTTAATGTTCTGCACACACAATGTTCTATTTCCTATCTCTGCACCTTTGCACTGATTGTCCCTCATACCTGAAGTATTTTCCCTCTCACCTCTGCCTTTTAAAATCCCTGGCTCATGCAGCTCAAATGTTGACTTCTACAGGCTGCCTTTGCTAGTCTGCTTAGCTGCTGATGTCTTCCTTAAGATTTCTTTTCAACTACATTGTGTCTCAGTCAAACCGGCCAACTTCCTGTTACCTGCCAACGGCTTCCCGTCTCCCACCTCCATGCCTTTGTACAGGCTACCCTCCATATCTAGAATGCATTCCCTCCCCACCTTTGCCTCTCAAAATCCTTAGGATCCTATGAGGCTCAACCCAAGAGCTCCCTCTAAGAGGAAGCCTTTCCTATCTCCGTAGTGGTTAGTGCTCTCTTCTTTAAATTTATGTTCATTTCTTTGTGAAAAGGTCATATGTCCTCAAGCAGAATCTTAGGCTCCTTGAAGGTAAGAATGGCTTTTTGTTTGGTGTTTGTGTAAGAGATGCTTGAGAACTGATTGGCATCCTGGGATGTATAGTTCAGAAGAATAAACAATTCCTTTCAGCTCTGAGAATGATTGGATACTATCATAATCTTTCACCTGGAAAGTGAACTATTCATACTTGACATGTTTTTAATAGGGGCATGGTAGCAACATCCAAGAGGAAAAACTGAAAAGGAGAAATTAAAGGAGTGATGGACTGTGGTAGAAAATGGAGAGGCTGAGGTAGACGATTAGACCCTGCAAGCCTCGCCTCTTCACCTTTCCTCAGGAGGAAAAATCTCTTTCTAAAATGTCTGCTCTGTCCCCAACTTGCCTTCCCCATCCCTCTCCAGTAATAGAAAGGATAATGTCTTTTACCTATACATTTTCTGCATCCTGAGTCTACCTCAAAAATAAAGGGCCTGGGGATTATTTAGAAATACACAGAACTTTAAATTAGGACAGAGAGCCTAATTTTTCTAACTGGGGCTAAGAGCTTTTGTGATTACACACAATAATTTCCTATTTGATTTAAATTACACAAAATCACAGAGGAAAACATCACATGGATATAAGAGCTTTTATATTGCCCCTAGACTAAAAGCAAGCTAGATATTGTAACAGGGTGTGACTAATTAAATCTTTAGCCTCCAATAAGAGAAAGGAAAAGGGGCAGGTTTAGACCGGTGAAGCCTAAGTGACAGAGCTCTGACCCTTTTATCTGGGAGCAGGGATGTAGAAGGATCATACCTTCCTCAGTACCATCCACTGGCATTATATTTACATCCCCAGAACCTGAACCTAGTACACAGCACATAGAAGACAATTAACAAATGCTTCTTGACTTGAACACAGGACTGACCTTTAAGCAATTTTTCATAAAAGAAATTCTCCCATGGTATTCTTACTAGACAACATTTATATGTACTTACTACGTGCCAGGCACTGTGTCAAGTGATTTACAATTTTTTATCTCAGTTGATCCTCACAATAATCCTGGGAGGTAGGTGCTATTATTATCTCCATTTTACAGATGAGGAAGCAGAGGCAAACAGAGGTTAAGTGATTTGTCCAGGGTTACAGAGGTAGTAAATATCTGAGGTCAGATTCGAACTCAGGTCTTCCTTACTCTAGACCTACTGCTCTATCCACTGTGCCATCTAGTTACACATAGGAGGTTCTTAAATGCTTTTTCAATCAACCATTCATTCATTGGTTCCTTTACAGAATACTATATATTATATATCGTATCATATCGTATCATGTCATTTCATATCATATCATGTCATGCCATATCATATCACCTAGGATCTGGGATGCTGTTCCTTCCATCTCCCGAAGAGATGTTAAAGTGGGACTCTGGGTGAGCTTACTGATGATGTGAGGGGCAGGGTTATTAAGTCCTTGCCAACTTTTTGATTTACATTTTGCAAAAAAGAACTTGGGATTACTACCAAATAATGTACCTTCAACACAGAAGTGGGATAAAAGAAGCCTGGGGGATGATGTGAAGTACTAAAGCATGGTTCTCAGTTGTAAGCTGATGCTACAGCCTACACCCTGGGTGTAGGCTGGCTTTTCAGACAGACCAAATTCTTCCCAGTTTGTGGGGTTTGATTAGCCCCTGATCATAACTGCTTCTACTAAACAGTGGGATCTTACTTTATTATCCCTGGAGTGATTTGTTTTAACACTGAATCCCTGGAGTATTACTTTTTTGGGGGATAGAGAGAATAGAAGAGATGTGGGAGGAAGGTTGTTGGGGGTGGAGAGTGAAAAGGATAAAATATTTGTTTCCAGGGCAATCCTCCTGGTTCTAAGATATGGGGGACCTTTTCCAAAAATAAATTCCTCAGTGAATTAGTTAATTGGTTGGTTAATTCATTTGAAAGTACTTTCCAAGCTTCAGGATGCAGTTGAAATAGTGCTGGATTTGAATTCAGTAGTCATTAGACAACCAACAAGTATTTATTAAATACCTGCTAGGCACTGTCCAAGGTGCTAGGCACACATATGTGCAATAAGTAAAACAACTCATATTTCTAAGCAGCCTTTACATTCTAATGGAGGAGATAAGTACAAATAAAAGTCTATACTGAATACATATAAAGAGAATAAATACAGATAAATATGAAGCCTCAACAGCAAGATAGCCTGAGAGGGAAGGCATTAGCTGTTAAAGAGATCAGCAAGAACATGGAGAAGGCAATTCTTTTGTTATGTCTTGATTGGGGATATGAGGAGAAAGAGGAAGATGAATGAGTTTGGATCCCACGTCTGGCACTGTGTGGCCTTGGGTAAATCATTTTACCTCCATTGGTATAAATTGCCCTCTTCTGAAAACAAAAGGATTGGTCTTTTTGAAGTTCGAAGACCTTTGAGGTCAACTTCCAGGTCTAAATTCTATGGAATATTATGGGTAGGACATTATGTTAAGTGCTAACATCCTGTCCTCTTAGATCTAGAAGTGTTGATGGAACTATGGAATGGGGACAGTGGAGTGAAATCTAGATGTTTCAGAACTAGGATCTAACTGCTGCTCTCTCTTCCCACTTAAACCAATAGAGCCAAACTTAAATGCCAAGAGCCCATTTCTTCTATAAGGGAGACTAGGGACAAGGCTGCCAAGCCTGAGATAACCCAAGAGGTAATTAAATTGGGAAGACAACCTTTTTCTTCTTGCATTCCCTCCCTTCTCATCATTACCCTTCCACCAGAGCCTGGGGAATAAATTGCTAAATCAGAAGAAAAGGAAGGGTTATAGAGATAATGGGAAATTAAAACATTTGCTGCAGGAATCCTGCCTGGATGCTCCAGCCACTGTGGGACCATCTGTGTCAGTCTGGCTCCAGAATAACTCCTCATCCTCAGGGGAAGAAAATTAAGAACCTAATAATACCAAATAATGGTCAGCGTCTTCAAATTCCCTCCATTGATGGGCCAAGGATGGAGGAAGAATAAACTCTTGAAGCAGTTTCAGGTCTGTATGCCTAAGTCCTTTACCTTCATCTATTCAATCCTCATTCATTGTATTTTTTCCACTTTATCTCCATCTATGTCACAAAATCTCAGAATTAGGAAGGACCTCAAAGGTCATCTGGTTCCTGTTCTTAGCCAGGGGTCCATGAACTTGTATTTGAAATATTTTGATAATTGCATTTCAATATTATTGGTTTCCTTTGTAACCCTATGCATTTTATTTTATGCACTTAGAAACATTCAGGGGTTCATGATATCAAAAAAGGTTTAGTCCAACCCATACCTGAATGCGATTCCCTTTCACAATATACCTAACAAATACTTATCTAGTCTGTGCTTGGAGATGTCTAGTGAGGGAAAGTCCTTAATATACCCCAAGGCAGCCTATTCTACTTACATACATCTAACTCCACAATGTCAACCCCATTATACCTAGATTTGTCCTTTAGGATAAAAAAAGAACAAGGCTAATCCCTCTTTGGCGTGACAGACAGCATGCCTGACCCACACTCCTATATTGTATCATGTATGTATTAGAGTTAGAAATAGAAATATAGATAGGATCCAAACCTTGTGATCAATGACCATACAATGAGGAAGAGGAAGGGATATATATGTATATATATGCACGCACGTATGTATGTATATGTGTGTATATACATATATGTATACACACATACATATATGTTTGTGGGGATTAATTATGTATGTGGCGATTTGATAGTCTGAATGCAATGCAAAAGTCAATAATTGTGTTGTTAGTATTATTATTATGCACAATAAAGGCAGAAGTGTGGAATGAGGACAGACTGTCACCTCATTGCCTCAGACTCCACATAGCTTATGTGAGTTTTGGGGAGTAAGGAGTGTCTGAAATGGTCTGGGAGATACAGTCTAAAAAGAGATGTTAGAGAAGATAAAATAACAACTCAGCCTCAAGCCAAATAGTTGTCAGCATCCAGGGACTTAAAAGTCATCACCAAGAGAAGAGTGATTAAAGGAAATATTTAATCTTAGCTTAGAAGCTTCTGGTAGCTTTTGCTGACTACTTACTGTCCATAAAAGGAGCTTTGGCCTGTACTCTCAGGGAGAGACTTGCTAACAATGACATCCCAATGGATGGTAGCATAGAATAGAACAGAGATGGTCCTGAAGAGGATGAGTATCTGAAATCCAGAACATTGTGGCAAGTGGCATGTCAGTGACAATGAGACCAATGGAGACAGCTAGCAGAGATGACCAGTGGAGATTATAGAACTCTTAGCAGGGAGTACATAATGCCTAATATGGTATCCAGCAGAAAACAGAAGAAGGCAATATAATGTTATATTGTTGTTCAATTGTGTTCAATTCTTTGTAACCCCATTTGGGGTTTTCTTGGCAAAGATACTGGAGTGGTTTGCCATTTCTTTCTCTAGCTCATCTTATATATGAGGAAACTGAGGCAAACAGGGTTAAGTGACTTGCTCAGGGTCACACACTCAGTAAATATCTGAGGTTGCATTTGAACTCAGGTCTTCCTGACTCCAGCTCTGGTGCTTTCTCCATTGCACCACCTAGAGGATATTGACTACTCTGCAGCATTAGAGATAAACATTGCTACAACTACACATGTACCTTGGCCACTTCTATTCCTAAGTATGAGCCTTCCATGCCTGTGCCTTGGCCATATGGGTTCCTGGCATTTACTCCATTATAGTCTGTGATTTCCTGTGTTCCCTCCATGTACGTCCTCCACTGATGTTTCCAGATCATACATTCATATTCTCTCTCTCTCTCCCTCTGTACATATGTATGTATGTGGTATGGTAATCTATGGGAGAAGTACCCCATTCACGCCTAGGAAAATCTTTTCTTATTCTCTAATTTGTCATACTGTTTGACTAAATGTCTTTTTATTTGAACGAAATATGTCCTCTGATTGATTGGACAAAATAAATCCATCATTGGGGGTGGGGTAGTGCTTGAGCTATAGTTTTAGGTGAGTGTTGAATTATACCTCAAGTCTGGAGTAGAATAGTTTTCTGGAGGGCCTAGTGGGAGAAGGTCCTCTGGTACCATGTATGAGTGTGGTAAGTGTAAGAGGGAGGTCCAGGCAAAGCCTGCACAGTCCAAGCTATGAAAAGTTTGAGGAGAGAACACTTTTAGCTGGGGGAGTCAAGGAGGCTTTATGAATTGAATGGGAAGGATTTAAATAGGAAGGTGAGGGGAGATCATGCTTGGTATGGGAAGTTTGAACTAAGGCACTCAGATCAACCAGAATAAGAATGGGGGAAGGAGTGTAATTCAGTTTAGATTGCTCTCTAAACTCTTTATGCCCAGTATAGCCTTGGATATTACTCAATGCTGTGGGACTGGTTAACCCAGGCAATGTGGCATTGAGGGAAATGCATGGAATTTGGAGTTCATGGCATGAAAAATGTAGTTAAATTAGATCTTTTAGCATCCTTGATATTGGGCAGTGACTCAGGGAGGAAGGTGAAGGCCCATGAATTTGTTATCTAGCACTAAAAAAATGACCTAAGGCTCATTGTAGATGTAGGAAAATAGCAAGGTTTTAGGTCAACCACACATCAAAGGCCTTTGGCTTGATCCTGACCTTGCCACTTGTTAGCTGAGTAACCTAAGAAAAGTCATTTAGCATATCTGGGCCTCAGTCTCCACATCTATAAAACAAGTATTTTGAGCTAAATGATCTCTCAGGTCCAAACTCTTCCAGTTCTAAATGCTACAAAGAGTGTCATGTTTACAGCCCTTGGGAATCTGCCTTGAAAAGTCCTCAGTGTAACATTATGAGTCTAGGGCCAAAGCAAGGACTTTTCATTTCGTCTCCCTAGCTTGGTCATCTCACAAAACCACTTTCAGTTTAGGCCAAAGGCAGGAAAAGCTAATCTTCCCTCTATCGTGTAATGGCAGCTTATGGCCCAAGTCCCAAGAGGTAATGGTTCTGTGGCTTGGTATGGAACTTGTTTAGGCAAGTGTCTGTGGAGTGGAAGAGGAAAGGAAGAATAATAAAGAAATTTGAGCTCAAATAAGTTTCAGCTGTGTGCATCTGGAGCTTAATCTGGAAAAGGTCAGAGTCAGAAGGCAGCATTAGGAACAGAAACAGAGCCCATACCAAGGACTCATAACAAGTTTAGAGAAGGTCTAGGTTTTAGGCTGCAAAGTTCAGTGCTAAAGATAGACAGGAAATTGAGTGAGTTTAAAATCTAGCCATTAAGGGGTCATGGCAGCTTAGAGAAAGATTTCTGGTTGAGTACCCCAGGGAATTGTTCTGTGTTGTGGAATATGTTTACCAGTGACTTGGCTGAAGGCATAGCTTATATGCTTATCAAATCTGCAGATGATAGGAAATGATGAGTGATGACTGCAGCGTTGGATGATAGAGTCAGGATCCAAAAAGATATTGATGGGTTAGAAACATACACTGAATCTAGATGGACTTTAACAGGGATCAATGTAAATTTAACACAAGTTCAAAAATTCAATTTCATAAGTAGGCAATCAGGGAGACGAGGACACAAAGCATTTCCTGTGAAAGATATCTGGGTGCTTTATTGGGTAGCAAGAGTCAACCATGAGACATGTAGCCAATGTAGGCTACATTGAAAGACCTGATGTCCAGGTCATGATAATCTTCCCTCCCCTCCCAGTTCTTCCTCGGTTGGACCACATCTTGAGTATTGGGCTCAGTTTTGATCACCACATGAGAGCCAGAGTTGTACAGTGGATAGAGAATCATTTTCTTTTTTCTTTTTTTTTTAAATTAAATTAAATTAAATTTTTTAAAATTTACTTTTAGTTTACAAGATTCAGTTCCACAATCCCTTGAGTTTCAGATTTTCTCCCCTCCCTTCCCTCCCCCCCCCCATAGTGGTGTGCAATCATGTATA
>CM053581.1:550999052-551054882 GCA_028627135.1 Pseudochirops cupreus | reverse complement strand
ATTAGCTGTGTGACCTTGAACAAATCATTTAACCTTGTTTGCCTCAGTTTCCTCATCTCTAAAATGAAGTGGAGAAAGAAATGGCAAACCACTCCAGCATCTGCCGAGAAAACCCCAGATGGGGTCATGGAGAAATGGACACAATTTAAAAATGATTCAGTAACAGCAAGCCTTATTATGAGAAGGTGAGTGGATTCCAATTTCCGTGTCCAGGGCTGTGTATGGCCTTTTTGTGAGCTTGTTTCCTCTTCAAGGCTGCCTCTGATGGTAGTTTGATGAGGAGGAGCAGCTAAGGACAGTGGCTAGAGTCCTAGACTTGCAGGGAATACTGCCTCAGACACTCACTAGCTCTAGGATCTTGTGCAACTCACATTATTTCATTTCTTCAGCTGTTACTTCATAGAGTTGTTGTGAAATGAGAAAATACATGTAAAGTGCTTTTGGCAACCTCAAAGCTGCTATGGAAATGCTATAGGGATGGAGACCAGACCTTTCAGTGCTGAAGTGTGTCAGTATTTCTCTGAAAATTCCAGTCTTAGAGAGGATTTAGAACACTGAGAGGGGAAGTTCCTCCCCCAAGATCAGACGTCAGTACATTACAGAAGAAGGACTCACAGGTTCAAGTATAGACGTTAGCCATTATTATTCTGCTTTGCTGGGACTATGGGAAGCATCTCATAGTGTGATCTGTTAAAGGCTTGCATCTCCTAGGCAGATCCCTTCATGTCTAGGGACAGATGCCAGGACATCACCCAGTAACAACTGAGGCATGAGGCACATCCCTCTGATATGTATCATTTCCTTTTCCCTTCTCTCCAGACACAGTCTATCCCTTTTGGACACGTTCTTTAATCTCTTTGGGCCATAATTCCCTGATGAGATTGGATTAATCTCTAAATTCCCTTCATGGACAGGCAGGTGGTATAGTAGATAGAACACTGGGCTTGGAGCCAGGAGGGTCTGAGTTCAAATCTAACCTCAGACACTTACCACCTGTGTGACCTTGGACAAGTTAACCCTGCTTGCCTCAGTTTCCTCATGGGAAATGGCTGGAGAAGGAAATGGCAAACCATTCTAGTATGTTTGCCAGGAAAACTTCACATGGGTTCATGAAGAATTATCTAGGCTATGATCCATTTTCTTTTTTAAAATAAAATTTTGTTGTCTTTTTGTTTTGGTTTACATCACCATGGTTTTCCCCAGTCTTTCATACACATCTCCCCAGGACTTCCAGACAGTCATCTCTTATAACAAATAGTCTTTTTTGAGGAGTAAAGAAAAAGAAGAGGAAAATCAGTATAACTGATCAATCCACCAATGCTAGGATCCTTTTTCTTTCATATTACCCTAGTTTTTCTACCTTTTGATTTCTGCCCCCCCCCATCTTTCATTCTTTCCTATTTTCTCAGTCCCTTTTATTTCTTCTCTCTGTCTCCCCCTCCCACTTAGCCTTAAATTGGTCAGTGGTGCCTGCAGTCTGACTTCAGCCCTTCTGGAAGCCTCCGGAGTGAGAGGATCTTATAGACCCTCCAAGCAAGCCCTTCCTTAAAGGCCACATACACTCTTCCTAACTAACTTCGTTCCTGAACATGCCCCCGTCCATATCACTTACTCTAGCCTTGCCCTTCGATTGTATTACTCTATCAGTCAAGTATAACCTGAGAAGGAGAAAGTACATATTCAGTCAGGGCTGAAGGAAGAGACTTTGAATGTCAGAACTGTTACCTGGGAAACCTGAAGTGTGTGCATTTCTCTGGACAAATTCACTTATTCTAGGATTTCATCTTTCAGGACCATGGTTAGAGACGGCAAAGCAGAGAGAGGCATCCTTTGGGAGGGTTGTTGCTTTTCTACTCAGGGGAAGGGAGGCAGCTTTTCTTTCACCGTAGGTTATTTGTTTCATTTTCTGCATCTCTAGAAATCCCTATCTTGGCTTTATGAAGCTGTACTGGTGCATGGCTTTTAAAACACAATTCTTTGGAGGTTCTTGTATGATTTTTTCTTCTCGGAAAGGAGCAGAAAAAAAGATTCTCTGATTGCTGCAGAGAGAGCATTTTCATTGAAGATGCCTGTGCTAATAAGAACCAGCATGATTAAGAGGTAATGTTCACGGTGTCTATCCCTCCAAAGGCTCCTCTCTGTGAATTCTAAACCAGCAGGCTAGCTGCAGCTCAAGACACTGGGGCATTTTGCAAGACTCATCATATGCCTCTCAATTCACAATTCCCTTTCAATTACATCCTTCTGACTCTGGCTTTCCATGGTAACCAAATAGGTACCGACTCCCCTCTCCCAAAATGCTCTCTGGTGACTCAGCAGCTGGAAAACAAAACATTTTGTGGCGATGACATTCACACTGGACTAGAGCTTTACTGAGAGTTTTTCTTGTGACAGTTCTGCCAGGTCAGGGTGCAAGGATCATATGTCCATTTTACAGATGAGGTTAAGTGAGTCACCACGGTCATGTAGCCAGTAAGGATGGGAGGCAGGCAGGATTTGGTGGCAGATCTTTTGACCTCCCCCCCCCCCAAGATCAGGGTTCTGGCCACCACTCCACACTGCCTCCTGTCAATTCACTTATGCTGCTGTCCAGGACATCATGAGTCCCATGTAGGTCCATTGGTCTAGAGCTAGAAAGGACTTTATTGTGAAGATAAAGAGGGGAAGAGGTCACAGAGATAGTAAGTTGAATTCATACACACACACACACACACACAAATACATGCATATGAAAGAGAGATAGAGACATAGGGAAAGAGACAGAGACAGAGAAACAGAGACAGAGAGAGACAAAGACAGGGAGAAAAAGAGAGGTGGAGAGAAACAGAGACAGAGAGACACAGAGGCAGGACATAGAATCTAAGTTGTTCACTTACATTAATAAAGGAATGAAATCACTGGTCAAGGCCCTATCCCTACTTTGTTAACATGATTATTTGTGTGGTTTTTTTTTTGCTTTTTGAAGAGGGGAGGGCAGAGCAATTGGGGTTAAGTGACTTGCCCAAGGTTACACAGCTAGTAAGTGTTAAGTGTCTGAGGCCAGATTTGAACTCAGGCCCTCCTGACTTCAGGGCTCTATTCAGCATGCCACCCAGCCAACCAGTATGATTATTTGTTTTTGATGATGGTTACTGAGTTAAAAAAGTAAATGTTGTATTACGGATCATGACAATTAGTCATGTAATACTTTCCTCTGGAGTAGAGACCTTGCAGCTAATCCCTTATTTTGTGTTCATAGGGGAGTATGTGGGCACTTACCATTAAATAAGAGGCCCCCATCTTGAGTGAAAGTGAGTCAGGAATTATAATCTGGACTGGATCTAAAGAAATCATCTAGGCCAGTCTTACATCCCTTGTTATGTGTGTGCACGTGTGTGTGTGTTCTAGGGAGAAGGATGCCATTCTTATCTTGGATCCAGATGGATAAGGACCCCAGGGGAAATCCTAGCAGGCCATTTTGGCCTTGAGAGAAGTTAGCTAGCTTATAAACTTTAGGTGGCTAGTTTGCCAAGCACTTTGGGCTGGATAAAATCCTTTTAGATATACTTTTGATGACCTGAATCTTACTACTGACATTTCCAGAAATAATTCTTTACTTTGTAAATAAATTCAACAAGAAAGGCATACTTTTGATCTGGAATTTGCAGTAAAACACAAAGGAGGGCCAAAATGGATTGTATGCTAGAGCCAGGATGCCCAGATCCTGTTGTCAGGGGAAAGAGTCCAGGGTCATAGTCATAGTATGCATTGAAGTGTTGTAGTGGCTAGAAATCCCAATTTTCATTGAGTAAAAAGAAGTGTTGGGTCACGAGTCAAATTTCCTAGCATTAGTTCTCAAAAAGAACCTCATTTAGTCCAGAATATAAAGCAATTCCCTACAGACCATGTCCCCCTTATGTTTATAGATAGGTTTTATTTTTGACATCAACAGTTTTCCTCAATAAACACTCAAATGACCTCCAAGGACACCCACATGCAAAGTTCATTTCCCCAAAACAGTTCAGCAAAACTGTTTAATAGCATGGATTCATTTCAAGAAATTCAATTCAGTACATATTTATGAGGACCTACTATGTGCCAGGCACTCTGCTAGGGAATAGGAATCCAAATGCAGAAACAATATAGTCCCTGCCCTCAAGGAGCTTACATCCCGCTAACAATTCATGTCAATTTCCACTTTTGTAATTAACAGAGGAGAGAAACATATGGATCCTACCCTGACTTACCTGTCCAAGACATTTGGCCCTGCTTGTACTGACCTTACCAAGGATCTTTGTCCTTGGGTGTACCTGCAGCCTCCCCAGATGGGAACATTCAAAATCAGGCAGCAACAGGCGAGGAGCAAGAACCCTTCTTTAGGGTTCTCTATTACACCTTACACTGCTTGCCACAAGACCCAGAATTGCTGGCAATAGCTCTCAAGCTCCGTGATCTATAAGGCTCCTTCCAATACTAATGTTCTCTAACATTCCCTAAGAGTAATGCAGTGAGGGACATTGAGTTACACTGTAGGAACAGCAGAAAAAGGCAAGCCCTACAATCCACACGTGGAAGTCAAGTAATTCAACTCCACAGGTGTCTTCTGGGGGGAGGGTAGCTGTCATCAGAGCTCTTTGGTGCTCCAACAAAGTGCAAGGTGCTAACGGTGATGGCTCATGGGCTCAAGGACAAACATTTTTTCAGGCCCAAACACATTCATCTGATAGACAACTTTAAACAGTTGTTTCTCAGAGAGTATCTCCCAGCAGGCTTTGCTGCTGCTGCAGATAATGCTTTACAGCTGCACTGGGAAGATGTATAACTAATGCCAGATGTTGCCAGCATCATCTCTGGGCATGGGAGGTAAGCCATCTGCTGGAGAGTGGGGAGCCACAGAGACCTGGAGCATACTGCAAACACACCCACACACCCACACACACACCCACACACACACATTAGCCATGGGGGATGGGTGTGTGTGTGTGTGTGTGTGTGTGTGTGTGTGTGTGTGTGGAATGCTTGAGCAGGCAGCATTTCAAGAGAACTGAAAGCCAAGGAATTGAGCTCACTCCTTACTTTGCCTCTGGCCTTACAGGACTGCTCTCAGCTCACTAGAACCATCAAATGCAGTCTTTCTGGAGACTTAAGAATTATATACTCACCCTGCTCTCAGCATGTTCAGAGGCTAGTGTTCTCATCCATTTGGGGACTCCTGCATGAAACTCCACCCTTATTCCCATGACATAGAATGGAAAAGCATTTATTTAGTCCTATTGTACAGGCAAGCTAGTGATGGTTCTAGTCTGTGTCCTCAAGTCCCCAGGAGAATCCTCAAAGGGGGACTCACTGAGAATTGAAGCTCTCACCTCTCATAAACTCTGTCCTGCTCCTCATCTAGGGTAGGGCCTCCATCTCTACCAATAAGGAGAAAACCATACCATATCATCATACCAATGGGCTTTGGAACAGGGATTATGCTGTATTTCTACTATACAGAACAGCTACACGGTTGCTAATCTGTATCCTCAGGCCCTTATTTAGTTAGCTGGAACCCTGGGCTTGGGGGTAAGGTAGATTAATGACAATCAACTATATTGCATTATGACTTCCACAATAACTCAGTTGCCTTTTTAGTCTAGAACTTTTGTCAGCTCTTAATATGTTTTCACCCTAAAACAACCCTCTGCCAATGGGCACCCCTCTTCTCCTACTTACGAGTTCTACAATATGAAGCATGGATAGCTGCAATATGGGGTATGGAAGTTCCAAGCAAGGTTGCCTTGGGGGGGAGTGGTTTGGAGAAGGGTTGGGGGTTCAAGAAGGAAGAGGACACAGGTTCAGAGTTGCAGCAGCCAATACAAGTGCTGAGGAAGGTCAGAAAAAACCCCAGACGTTTTTTTAATTATCATGCTATGATTCTTTGATGCTCATATCTTTTAAGGAAATTTACTTCAATTTCACAAGTATTTTTTTCAGAATCTACTATATTACAGACACTGACAGTGTTAGGTTCTAGGGATACAGAGACAGAAATAAAAAGAATTCTTGCTCTCAGGGAGCTTAAGTACATTCTTCTTTTATGTGATTGTGCCTTAAGTGTATGTAGACATAACTAGGAGTTGGACAGAGCTTTGTCTGGGATTAGAATAAGAACACGAGTCAAGCTCAATTTTTTAAAACAGCCTTTGGCAGTTTATAGACTCTATGGCATCTTTCTCTCTTCCATGAGCAAATTCTGATCCTTGAATAAATACATGGCTTCTCTATGATAATCTCCTGTGCAAACAGCTCACCCACTTATGTACAATAGAAACCAAGCCCAGAGCCCTATCCACAGTAGCCATCAAGTCAATTAATAGTCAAGGCAACATGGGAATAAGAGACAGATGAGGATTTTTGTTATTATTTTTCTTTCCCAAAAACTAGGCAGAAAAGAAGACAGAAACAAGCTTATACAAGATTTAGAGGCTGGGCAAAACCAGACAGAAATAAGAACAAGTCATTCCTATGTCCCTGCCATGAGAGGGCAGAAGTCCCAGCTTGTGATATAAAAGGACTCTGTATTGTTACCGTTTAGACAAGGGATGCTAAGAGCAGACATTTATTTATCCAGCCCTTTAGAGTCTGTATAGCACAGGATCCTTTTCATCTCATTGGAACATCATAACAACCCTGCAAAGGAGTTGGTATCAGTTTTATTATGCCCATTTTACAGATGAGAAAACTGAATCAAAGAGAAGCTAAATGATTCATCTCTAGGAGGTCCTTGAGAGCAGCAAGGACTGGTTTTTGTTTTGTTTTGTTTTTTGGGTTTTTTGTCTTTCCTTTTATCCCCAAGACTTAGACAATGTCTGGCATGTAGTAGATAGGTGCTGACCGAATGACTGACTATTGAAGTTGCCTCCTTTGAGAAACTTGTTATGAACTTTTCAGAGCCTCATGTCTGCTTTTTCAGGCTAAGTGGGAGTCTTGGGCAGTGGCAAAAGGAATTTCTGGTAAAGAGAATCACAGCACTCATGCTGTGGGTCTGAGGATCCAATCTGGGCATGTCTCCCTCAGGAGAAAGGAGTGTCTTAAAAGGAACTAAAGGTACAGCAGGTCTTCATTCAAGAAGCCTACACTTCAGTTAGGGCAAGTGGAATGTGGCCTACGGCATTAAGGACAGAATGATTAAATGGATTATATCCATGATCACCATTTACTCAAAGTTCCACTGCTGCCCTCTGGCCCACGGTTCATCTTCAAAAAAGACTTGCCAGGAAATAACTCAGACTTATCCTTCTTTCCAACCCCAACAGTATGGTTTATACAGTGATGTTCCAGTGTCTTATTTCTGGTTCTGCCTTCCTTTGGAGACCTGGAAGAGAGACATCTGGGGACCCTGCCCCCCAGACCTCTCAGAGTGGCCAGTGGCTGCCATCACCAGCTAATGATATCACTGCTACACTCATTTATCAGCACAGAATCATAAACTACAATGATTGTGCTTGTGTTTTTGCAATAATAGGAGGGAAGGGAAAAGAACTTGGTTAAAGTCAGCAGATATGTAAATGGCAATTTTGGCACCAGTGGGCAGTCTTCACAGCACATTTGTGGGCTGGACTGGAAGTCAGATAGATCTGAGTTTGAATCCTGCCTCAGACAACTAGCTATGTGACCCTGGGCAAGGGTCACAACCTCTCTTAGCCTTAATTTCTCACCTGCAAAATGGAGATAATGATAGTACCTACTTCAGAGGGTTGTTTTGGACAGCTAGGTGGCCCAGTAGATAGAGCACTAGGCCTGGAGTCAGGAAGACTCATCTTCTTGAGTTCAAATCTGTCCTCAGATGCTTACTAGCTGTGTGACAAGTCACTTAACCCTGTTTGCCTCTGTTTCCTCATCTGTAAACTGAACTGGAGAAGGAAATGGCAAATGACTCCAGTATCTTTTACAAGAAAACCTCAAACAGGGTCAAGAAGAGTCAGACATGACTAAAATGATTCAACAACAACACACTTCACAGGGTTGTTAAGAGGATTAAATGAGATAACATATGTAAAACCTGCTGTATGAAATGCTAGGTATCATCAACAATAACAACTTTTAAAGAAAAAATCAGTTGGATCAGGGTATGCAAGATCCCAGGACACACGGTCCCACTGAGGGAGAGACCCAGGACCTCTGACAGCCACTATCTTAACAAAGTCTGGTTTGTTAGTTAGCCAGGTACTAAGCCCAAGGGTTTCTGCCTTTAACTACTTTCAATGCCCTGTGATAAAGTCCCTTTCTCCATACCCTAGATATAGCTCTGAAAGTCATCATTTCCCAAACTAATTTGACCTAGGAAACTTTGGACCTTGAAATTCTATAAATGCTTGTTTAGGGTTGGGAGGTAGAATCTCAGAGTAAGAAACACCCCTAAGATAAAGGGGGGTTGAGGTCATTTGGGGGCAAAAAGGAGGAGATGAAGTCTATTTCCATATTCTTCCAAAATGCAAACACAGTACTTTTGATGCATGTTTTATTTAACATTTTGGAGGGGAAGGGAGCTTACTAGCTTTAGTTTTCTTATTTGCAAAATGAAGGACTTGGAGTGGATGACTGAATTTAGTTTAACAAACATTTTCTAATTTCACTTGTATTGAAATTCTCACATACCACATATTTCCATGGAACAGTCCACCAGGGGCCCATGGAGCACAGTTTGGGAAATGCTGGCTAAAAGTAGTAAAATTCTTTCCTGGTGATTCATTACAGCAAATACCCTAGTTTGGCAAATACACTTCAGGTCCACACTCAGCTGTCCCAGGCCTTGGTTCCAGCCCCATTCCTCTATTGTTCCTGCTCTTACTAAGTTCCAAGAATGGATGCATCATCTTTGGCTCTTCCTGGAGCCAAATCACTCCTAAAGTCTCCTAACCAGACAAGGGGTGCAATGGGCAGACTGCTGGTCTCATAATCAGGAAGATTTGAGTTCAAATCCTCCCTTAGACACTGACTATAGGATCTTTATTAAGCTTCTTAACCTCTCTGTGTCTCAGTTTCCTCATCTGGAAGATGGACTTGATGGCCTCCAAGATCTCTTCCATTTCTCAGTTTACAGTATTTCCCAATGCAAATTTGGGGAGGTGGTATAATGAAATGACAATTGGACTTTGAGTCAGGAAAGTTCCAGCTTCAAATCTTGCTTTTACTCACATAGAAGGTGTGTGAATGGGGGCAAGTTACTCATGGTCTCTGAACTTCAGGCTTTTTATCTTTAAAATATGGGTAACAATACCTATCCCAGCTACATCACAGGGTGTTATGGCAATGCATGAAGAAGGCAAGGTTAATGCCAGCTATTACTTACCTAGTTGTATGTAAGCCCCGGAAGGGCAATGACTCTTTTATCTTTGCCTTTGTGTGTCCTAGCATGGGGCTTTGTACTTAGCCCATTTTAATACAGGCGTGCTGGATTGGATTTAACGGAACAGACAGGCAACAAACAGGGAGAGGAGACGATCTTCGTGGCATTCCTTCGTTCCTCTGTGCTGGAGTCACTTCAGGACCGAGCAGGATGCCAACTATGCATGCTGAACCTGACGAGTGGAAGAGACATCTGGAAAGAAGAGATGATGGCAAGATGCCCCGAATCGGCTCACACATGGAATCTAACTGGAGGGAGGAAGAGATGGCGTTCCAGGAAAAGCTGGAAGGATCCAGCCTAGCTGGGAGTCGAGGAACAAGCCTGCCTGCTCACACCTGCAATTCATAGACACCCAGCGTGTCTTAGCTGGATGGGATCTCAGCAATCTCCTTGATGATTCCAACTTCGCAGCTGGTGTCAGGCTTACTCCCCTGCACGAACTCCAGACTCGTCCAAACACGACTTTGTGTGGTCCCCTTCACCTGGCATCCAATCTCCCACCTCTGGAACTTTGTTTAGGCTGTCAACTCTGCTTCTCAGTATCCTGGGCAAGAGTGTGCTGGAGTCAGCTCTAATGACTTCTATTTTCTTATATTGGGATTGCATCTCCCCAATATGATGTATTGGTGTGCTAGGTGGTACCACAGTGCATAGAGCTTTGTAATCAGGAAGACTCCTTCCTGAGTTCAAATCTGGCTTCAGACACTTACCAACTGTATTGGGAAGATGCAATCTCAGTGTAAGAAAATAGAAGCCATTTCAAAAGGGAGACAGAACTAATACCTGGGGGATCTGAAAGGGATTCAGAGAGGAGGTAGCACCCAAGCTGGGTTTTGAAGGAAGCTCAGGATCAGGGGTATGGTGTTACCTGTTCAACAAGTGGTTCTCTAGGGGAGTAAATGGCACCCTTTTAAAATTTAATCTGTATTCTTAACATTTTCTTTCTCACTTTCTTTAAGTCTAGGTAATCAGCAAAACAATAAACAATTTCCAAGGTGTAAGTACTCATACTGAAATTTTGACTATTGGCTCTCTCAAGACTTTAGATTTGTAGTATTTCTAAGATGTGAATGCTCTCGCTGAAAATTTAACAATTCACTCTCCCCAGAATCCCCAAGTCTGAGATGACTCTAGTACACCTTTGAGTTGGGGCATCACTTGAACCCAAATCTTCTGATTCTGAGTCCAGTGCTCCATTGTACTAATTCTGTTTTTTAAAAGTTAATTTAAAATGTTATCAAGCATTAATTTTTCTCTCTTCCACCTTCCCCCCTTTCCCCCCTAAAATAAAACTCTTGTAACAAATAAATATATTCAAGTAAAATAAATTTTCATTTTTACCATGTTCAAAAATGTGTGTCTCATTCTGTATTTTTAGCCCTCTTCTTCTCTGTCCAGATTTGGGGGCAAGGGAGACAGGGAGCATTCTTCTTTCTTTCTGTTTTTAATTAGAACCAAATGTCTGGGTCAGGATGATAGCAAGTAGACTTGCTGAGAATGGGAATGCCCAGAACCAGGGAGCAAAAGGGGAAAGTATACAGTGGCTTCTTCTACTATTGTAATTTCAGGCTTATAGACTGCGTGTAAGAGGGTCTTAAAGAAATGAAGTGAGCTTGCCAAGGTTTGCAGGGTAAGGCAAGAGCTAGAGGCAGGACTAGGAGGAGGGTCCTAGCAGCCCAAAGGGCAACTAGCTGGTGCAGTGAATGGAGCTCTGTGCCTGCAGTCAGAAAGACCTGGGTTCAAATCTGGCCTCAGACAATTCCTGAGCAAGTCACTTAATCCTGTTTGCCTCAGTTTCCTCATCTGTAAAATGAGCTGGAGAAGGAAATGGCAAACTACTCCAGGGGCTTTGCCAAGAAAACCCCAAATGGAGTCACAGAGTCGGACACAACTGAAACAACTGAACAACAAAATCTACCAGCCCAGTGCCTTTGCCTCTACACTCCCTTGCCATCTGCCCCAAGCATCCTTTTTCCCTGACTCAGTTTTCTTCCCTTTGCAATGCTAACTTCTCTTTGCCTTTCTCAGGTGATAAATTCCAAAGGGCAATGGCAGCTTGGGTCCCTGCACAGATAACGTCAAGGGACAGTCTTGGGGTCTTTATAAAGGGAAGGGTTCCAGGAAAGGGACACAAGATTCTCTCTCTTGAGTAGTGGATCTGGGGTCTTGCTGCTTTCACTCATATACAGTACTATACAAGTCCGACCATGTTACTTCCCCTATTGAATAAACTCCCGTGACTTCCTCAGGGATCAAATATAAAATCTTCTGTTTGTCACTCAAAGCCCTTCATAACCTGACCCTCTCCTACCTTCTTACATCTCACTCACCCCCACGCACTTTGCGATCCAGTGACAATGGCTGCCTTGTTGTTCCTCACATCTCCCTTCAGCCATCCTAGACTCACTGCCCCCCACGCCTAGAACACGCTCCTGCTCATCTCTACTTCCTTGATTCAGCCAAAGTCCCACCTTCTATCCAGAGTCTTTCTCAGTCCCCCTTCACCTGAATGTCTTCCCTCTGAGATTAGTTCCAGTTGAGTTTGTCTATATTTTGTTCATGTGTAGTTCAGTTTGTTCGCTTTGACTGGTTGTCTCCCCAGACTGGGAACTCTTTGAGAACAAGAACTAGTTCAAGGTGGGTTTTTTCTCCCCATTCTTTTTGTCCCCATTACTTAGCACAGTGACTAGCATGTAGTGGGTGTTTAATAAACGCTTAATAACAGGCTGACAGGGATCCCAGACTGAGAGAAAGCCTGCAGCTTGTCCCTCTGACCCCACAGAGCTTTCCGGCTGACTAATAGTGACTAAATCAAAAGCAGTCTACCAGAACTCCTACCAGAGGAAGGTATGTTGCTTAGACCCAAATCCAGGTGAGGAACTTGTGGAGCTCAGACCAACAAGACAGTGATTAGACGTTTCTCTGCATCACATCACTTTGGGAATCCTGAAGGCTTTCAGATCCTCAATCTGAGGTCTCCTGAGATCTTGAAATAATACACACTCAACGCCCCCAAGAAAGCAGAAGAACCCAAGAGGACACAAGGCCTAGACATTCATTGCAGAAGTACATAGAGCTCAGCCCTTACATAAAGTCTAAAGTCAAGAAGCAGACTGGAAGGACAAACGAAAAAAGAATTCTACAATGAAGTTATTTGGATAACATAGAAGCTCAAGACACAAATTTAGGAGAAGAGAATGACTCCAAACCATCTGCATGCAAAGCCTCAGAGAAAAACATAGCTTAGGTACAATGCCAACTAAAATTCCTAAAAGAAATGAAGTCAAAGGCTTTTTAAAGATTTAAAATGTTATTATATACGAAATGAGAGCACTAAAGCAAAAAGTTGGAAGAGAAATGGGAGCTATGGAAGAACATGTTGGAAAGTGAATTAACAATGTGGCATAAGAGATACAAAACCCTACCCAAGCAATAGACACTCCCTGAAAATTAGAATGGACTAAATGGAGGATAATGACTGCGTGAGACAACAAAAAATATTAAAATAAAATCAAAAGAAGTGAAAAAATAACAGAAGAAAATGTAAGATACATCATAGTAAAAACAACTTATCTGGAAAATAGATAGAGAGAAAATTTAAGGATCATTGGACTATCTGAAAAAATGACCATATAATAAGAGCCTAGACATAGTATTTCAAAAAAATCACAAAAGAAAACATCCCATATCCCTTAAAATCAGAGGGAAAAGTAGAAATAGAAAGAATACTCTGGTCACCTCTTGAAAGAAAACCCAAAATGAAAACTCCCAACAACATTAGAGCCAAAATCTAGGGCTTCCAGGTCAAAGAAAAATACTAAAAGTATTCAAAAAGATAGAATTCAAATACCAAGATTCCACATTCAGGATCACATACAATTTAGCAGCCATCTGGTGGTTGCTAAACAAACAAACCCCCAAACAAACAAAAAACAAAAGGGAACTTGGAACGCAATATTCCAGGAGGTAATGGATATAGGCTTAAAGTAAAAAATAGCTAACCTAGAAAAACTGAGTATAATCCTATAGGGAGAAAAATGGATTTTTAATAAAATAAAGGACTACCAAGCATTCCTTATGAAAAGACCAGAACTTAGTAGAAATTTTAAAAT
Organism: Pseudochirops cupreus; assembly: GCA_028627135.1. Taxonomy (NCBI): domain Eukaryota; kingdom Metazoa; phylum Chordata; class Mammalia; order Diprotodontia; family Pseudocheiridae; genus Pseudochirops; species Pseudochirops cupreus. The sequence continues at coordinate 551,041,400 of CM053581.1, read as the reverse complement.
GCAAATTCAGTAGTAAAGAGAAACATAAAAAATATGATTAAACAACCATAAAGAACTAAACAAGGATAAACTTTTTACATTTTAATATAAGAATATAATATGTATGTCTCCTCTGAATTCTATCCTTAGGGATCATAGAAAGAAACTTTATAGTTAGATGACCTGGGAGTGATTCCGTTGTGTTTTGATTATCTTAAAAGCAGAATAAAGGTGAGAGGAAGAGGAATATACTGAGGACTAGGGGAAGAGAAGGAGATGAAAGATGGGAAAAATTATCTCAAATAATTGTTTGTATAAGTAGAAGTCTAAAACACACATGGAAGAAAGAGAAGGGAAAGAGGGCAACACGTGAATCTCACTCTCCTCTCAGCCACCCAAAGAAGAAAAGAATACAATACACACAATTAGATTGCACAGAAATACATTCCACTAAGCAGAGAAACAGGAGGTAAAAGGGAAAACGGAGGAATAAAAGGGAGGGTAGATGAAGAAAGATTTTTTTCTAAGCAAAATAATCTAAGAATGTAAAAATATTTATAGCAGCTCTTTTTATGGTGGCAAAGAGTTGGAAAGTGAAGGGATACCCATGAATTAGGGAATGGTTGAACAAGATATGGCATGTGAATGTGATGTAGGAAATGATGATGGGCATGATTTCATATATGAACTGATGCAAAGTGAAGTGAATGGAACTGGGAGAGCATTTTATACAATAACAGTAATATTGTGGAGGCAAGCAACTTTGAAAGATTTAGGAGCTCTAATCAATACAATGACCAGCCACAATTCCAGAAGATTCATGATGAACCATGCTGTCTAACTCCTAATAAGGAGTTAGACTCATAGTATAGATTGAGACTTTTTTTTAACATGGTGAATGCCAAGAATTTGTTTTGCTTGACTATATATGCTTATAACAAGGGTTTTGTTTTTCTCAGATTTTCACTGATTGAAAAAAATAAAATTTACTTTTAAAAAATCATGCTTCAGAGATCTACAGGCACTTGGGTGCATGGGTACAGAAGAGCTATAACACTACTAGTCACAGTGATCCATGCCTGAATCAGAGATAGTCCCACATTGATAGGCAGCAATTAATATCTGCTGGAAAAGAGCTGGATTCCAGGAAGCAGAAAGCAAAGGGGAATGTCACCAGTGGAGAGAGAGAACCAGCAGGGATTGTTGAGGAGCATTAGGAGACAGAAGCATGTTAAATGCTTTTCAAAATCACATCCCTCTCACACATTGACTCTGATAGGAGACTTCCAGTGATTTGACAGTGTCTACGATCACAAGGAGGGCACCATGATGCCTGATGGGAGGGAAGGAGACAAATATTGTAATTATAAAAAAACTGATCAAGAGTAGCAACTAGGGGAGAGCTGTTGGAAAAAGGAACAATATGGCATAGACAAAGGGGGCTTTTAAAAAAGAGCACAGATATGAAATGATAATTCCTAAGCCCATTCACAGCAGTACCATAGATCTCAGAGATTAAACTGAACCAGATTATACTGTTGCCCTGGGGGAAGGGTGGTGTGCTAAATTTGGGAGTGGTCTTTTGAATTTCTATGGACTTGGATTTTAATATGGTGCCCTTTAATTGTAAATAAAACTATTAAATAAAGCCATTCTATTTTGAATCTTGTGAACCTTCATGTTGATAAGTGATTTGGTGATTATCCTTGGAGTTGTCCTATAAACTGATACTCAATCCATTTGTATTGAGGCAGAAAGAGAAAGAAGAAGGGCCCCTACTCAGGCATTTCATGTTAGGAGGGAGCCTCTGACAACAGGATTGCATTCGCTACCTGTGTGACATTCTCTAAACCTGCTTTTTTTCATTTGTAAAATGAAAATAATATTTATTCTGCTTATCTGTTGGGGTAGTTGTGAGGAAAGTACTTTGTAAACCTTGTGTGTGTGTGTGTGTGTGTGTGTGTATGTGTGTGTGTGTGAGTATGTATATATCTCCTTACTTGGGAACAGTAAAGTTAGGACAAGAGTCGATAGGAATTGTCTTTTTTTTTTTAAGTATTTATCCATTTCCTGCCATTCATCAGTGCACATTGGTCTTATGACCACCCATGAACTGCTCCTATGAACCTTATGACATAAGAAATGAGTTTGTGAGGGGATGAGTTAAAGAAAAGGCCAGAGAGAAATGGAGTGAAAGTAAAAAGTTAGATGAGCCTTGGGATTTTCAGTAGCCTCTAGAATGTGATATGTCTAACATAACAAGACATCCTGCTTCTTGACAAACCATACTGAGTGGGTAGATATGTTAGAAAAGTTTCTGTTCCAGGGCTAAGAGAAAATCTATGTCACAAACTGGAGAGTAGAATTGGTTGCTTTGTAAATTGCCATCCATTTTGAATTCAACTTAACAAGCATTTATTCAGGACCTACAATACTCTAAGCACTGTGCCAGAACCCAGGGATTAAAAGGCAGGCACCTAGGTGTCATGGTGTAGAGATCTCTGGACGTAGAATCAGGAAGACCTGAATACAGATCCTATCCTAAGACAATTACTAGTTGTATGACCCTGGGCAAGTTGCTTAACTGATATTTGCCTCATTTTCCTCACCTGGAAAGTGGAGATAATAATAGCACCTTCTTCCCAGGATTGTTGTGAAGATCAAATGAGATGTTTGTAAAAATCCTTGCAAACTTTAAAGGGTTATGCAAATGCTAGCTATTAAATATGACACAAGTCTGTTTACAATCTAATAAGGGGAAGCCTGAGTGTCCAAATAAGTATAAACCAAGAGAGAGTGGAAAATGTGCAAGGGAGGGATCTGGACAAAATGCCATGAAAAAATCGAGGACAGAGAAATAATTTTCTCCCTGGAAAAAGGGTCAGGAAAGGTTATATGATAAGGGGAGATATGACTTAATGCTTAAAGTTTTGTGAACAGATAGCGATGTTGGGTATTGGTGTGGGTTCCCATTGGTGATGGCATGATAAAAGGAACAGGGAGGAAGGATGAAGGTGGAGATGAAGAGCCATTCACTTTGGCTTGCATGTTGAGAGTGATAGAATACATAAAGTGTCTAAGCAAAACTTATAGTGCTTTGAGAATTGTTTCATCTCAAATGAACCATGTAGTTCCTAAAGTAATCCGTGATGCTTAGCATAACTTAAAGCCTGAGATTTTCAAGGAAAAGTTCCTTCCATCAGAAGAGAAACGTATAAATAAGACTTAGAAAATTCTACTTTCCTAAGTAAGCCCACTTCCCCTGATTCACCAAATCCTTGGGACATGATCTGGGGACTATGGTAAAGCAGGTACAGCTTCCTTACTGAGGTCATGATCACACTACAATAGCTTAGTCTGGGGACTATGGAAAAGTCCATGGACAGAAACTTGCTCCTCTCCTCTTCTACTGCTGCCTTCCTTTGATCTGTCCCTTGGCCCTAAACCCAGTTTCCACATGGCTAATCACACATGTGGACATTTTAACTCTGGAGGAATGAGGGCCATTTTAACATCCCTAACTTGTGTCTCTATTATAGCAGAACTGGTCTGCTCAATCTTTCTTGAGTGCACCATGTATGTATACTCCTACCTTTATACTTTCAGGGCAGCTAGGTGGCACAGTGGATAGAGCACTGGACTTGGAATCAGGAAGATCTCTCTTCCTGAGTTCAAATCTGACCTCAGACACCTCTTAGCTGTGTGTCCCTGGGCAAGTCACTTAACCTTGTTTGCCTCAGTTTCCTCATCTGTAAAATGAGCTGGAGAAGGAAATGGCAAACCCACTCCAGTATCTTCGCCAAGAAAACCCCAAATAGGGTCATGAAGAGTTGAACACAACTGAAACGATCCAATAACAACAATTCCTCCATACTTTAATCAAACTATTCTTCCTTCTATGAATGTCTTCCCACTCTTGTCTAACCACCTAAGTTTTGCCCTTATTTTAGGGTCTAATTCTGCCTCCTCCACGAAGTCGTCTGTGACCAATCTGATCCCCAGTGATCTTTGTCTCCTCTGAACTCTATGGCATTTATTGTTTATCAGTTGTGGGATTCTTACTGTAGACCACTTTGCATTATTATTTATCTTGTGTCCTTTTTTTTTGCTCCCCCAAACAGAAAACAAGCCCTTTCCATCTTCTGTACATGCCTCATGTAAATGTAAGCTATTATTATGTTTCTTCCCCCCCCCCAAGTATCTATCACAGTGCCCTGCAAAACAGAGATAAGAAACCACACTAACGGCATTGATATTAGTGCTTTAAAGTTCATGAAACACTTTTTATATAAAATGGGATTAGAGGTCACCTGCCCATAATGGGTCAGTAGTTAATAAGGCAGGAGACTTGCTGTTCTTTGGGAAAAGTTTAGTCTCCTATGGGGCCTCCCTGCTGGACACAGCTATTGCAGGGTAGTGTGAACTGGGGAAAGGAACAGAGAGATAAGCCGCATTAAAAGGAGGATCCTCGAGGGAAATAAACGGAAGAGAGATGAAGATAAACAAACAACTTAACCCAACATCCATGGGTGCCATGATACAAAGAGAGAAGTTATGATAGGAGTGAGGAGACATAAAGGGAAATAGAACAGTGATACCCTGGTATCCCTGAACCCCAACAGAATCCTGATAATCCAAGAGCCAATCTTGGAGGCTTCAGAGGGTTTTAGCCTGCCCCAAGAGGGAGGCAAACATCCATGCTAGACCTAGACAGCTGAGAGGAGACAGTTTTCTCACCCCATCTGCCCATGGTCTAAAGAATAATTTCCATGCCCTTGATGCTCTCTTCTCTCTAGGGTTTTTGGGTACCACCCCGTCCTGGTTCTCCTCCCACCTATTTGACCATCCCTCAGTCTCCTATGCTGGTGTTCATCCAGATCATGCCTTCTAAGTATAGGAATTCTACAAGGTTCTGTCCTGAGGCTTCTTCTCTTCTCCCTCTATAATGCCTCTCTTCGTGATTCATCAGTTTCTGTGGATTAAATTATCATCTCTATGCTGACAATTCTATCTACCCTGCCCTAATCTCTCTACTGACCACACATTTCCAACTGCCTTTCAAATATCTCTAACTGTATGTCCAGTAGGCATCTTAAACTCAACATGTCCAAAACTGAACTCATTATCTTTCTTCCCAAATCCTGTCATCCTCCTACCTTCTGTATTACTGTAGAGGACATCAGCACCATCCCCCCAGTCCCTCATGCTCACAGCCTAGGAGGCATCCAGGACCCCTCAGCATCTTTCACTCTGCTATATGCAATGTATTGCCAAAGTCTGTCAATTTCACCCCCTGCAGCATCTATTGAATACACTGCTTTCTCTCCTCTGACATTGCCACTGACCCTAGTCAGACCCTCATCACTACATGCCTGGACTATGGCAATTGCTGCTGGTGAATCTGCCTGCCTCCATTGAGACACAAAAGAGATTTTCCTAAAGCAGAGGTCTGATAATCTTCACTCCCTTATTCAGTAAGCTTCAGTGGTTCTCTTTACCTCCAGCATCAAATACAAAATGCTCTGCTTGGTATTCAAAGTCCTTCATAATCAGCCCCCTCCTACCTTTCCAGTCTTCTTACTCCCTACTCCCTACCATGTACTCTTCAATCCAGTGACACTGGCTCCTTGTCTGGCTCCTCCACAAACAAGATGTTCCATCTCTTGTCTGCAGATGTGTTTTCTGGCTATCCTCATTGCCTGGAATGCTTTCCATCCTCATCTCTGCCTACTGGTTTTCTTTCCTAGCTTTCTTTAAGTACCAGCTAAGATCTTCTCTTCTACAGGAAGCCTTTCCTAACCCCTCTTAATTTTAGTGCCCCCTTCTGTTCATTATCTTCCATTTATCCTCTTATCTTTAATATTTTTAAATACCTTAATTAAATTTTGCAATTGGATTTATGATGATTACATGGTCTAGAAATAGGGAATTGAGTACTGAATGGGAGCATGGGCTATGTATGATTAGCATAACCGGTTACCCAAGATAGTCACAGTGAGCATTCAAAAAGTAACTAGAGACTCCAATGCCGGAAGCCTCAAAGGCTTTAGGAGACCAGTGTTTGAACATATATCACCTCATTTAATCCTACCAACAAAAGCCCTGTGATGTTGGCTCTCAGGCAATCCCCCTTTCACTGAAGAAGAAACGGAAGTTCAGAGAGTTTGTAACCTTCCTTAGTCATCCGGCTATGAAGGGACAGACACAGGATGGATGAGAGGGCTCACATTAATATAGTGCCTTAAAGTTGGAAATACATCTTATAAATATTATCTTATTCAGTCCTCACAGCAATTCTATGAGGCAGGTACCAATATTATTCTCATTTTATAGGTGAGGAAAGTGAGTTTCATAAGAGTAAGGTGACTTCCCAAGTTAAATAAATGACCTAAATAAGATTCAAACCCAGGTCTTTCTTGAAGTCCAGTACATTATTCATTGTTCTAGGGTTCTTAATGTGTGTGTGTGTGTGTGTGTGTGTGTGTGTGTGTGTGTGTGTGTGTGTGTGTGTGATGGACTCCTCTGGCCATCTGGTAAAGCCTGTGGTACCCTTCTATGAATAGTATTTTTAAATGCATAAAATAAAACACAGAAGATTACAATAGAATCCAATGATGTTGAAATACAGTTATGCAGTTTTTTTAACAAGCAAATTCCCAGGTTAAGAATCTACATTACACCATGTTTCCCCTCAATAAATGCCATTATTGGTGAGGAAAAAAATTCATTGCAAATGCAATCTTTTTGGAAACAAAGGATCAATAGAGAATAAACCAGAACTAAATTCCTTCTTTTGGGGCAACCTAGAGGAATTCATGCCTTTTCCAAACAGAAATTGAGAAGTTGATGAAAAGTGCCATCTGAGGTATAATGGCAATTTTGAATGGATCTCTTTCAAGGAAAAGGTGTCTTGTCTTTGTCTGTCCCTAGCACCCCTCCAGCATCAGCTGTCTTCTCTAATTCTCTGTCAAGATTAGCTGACAAGACAAGGGCTTCATTTGTGGACAATAAAGCCATGTTGTTCAAACAAAGGCTGACAGAATCCTTCTTGAGGGTGTTGACAGAATTGCCATCACCCAGACACTATCTAAAGGACTTGAGCATGTCTAGCTTTTAATTGCTTTGCCCTCCTACACAGAAGCTGTTTGGCGCATTAATTAGGGCACTTTAGCACTTCTTGATCGCATGTCTTCTGATAGAAAGCATGCTCTGAGACTTTGGTTAACAGAGGAAGGGAAACCTTACACATTGCAGGATTTATTCTATTAGGCATTTCTGTAAGATCCATCCTGCAGGTTTAGACCTATAATGGGCCTTAGAAGCCATCTAGTCAAGCCCCTAGTCAGTCAACAAATGTATGTTAAGAACCTATTATGTACCAGGCACTGTGCTAAATGGTAGAGATACAAAGAAAGGCAAAAACACACCCGGCCCTCACATTCTAATGAAGGAGCCAAACAATAATACAGCAAGGTACACACAAGAGCAGATGGATGGTAATCTCAGAAAGAAAGACACTAGCAGCTGGAGCATAAGGAAAAGACTTCCTATGTTAAGAAATATTTGAACTGAGTCTTGAAAGGAAATCAGGAAAAGTAGGAGCCGAAAGTGAAGAGGGAAAGCGTTTCAGACATAAGGGACAGTCAATGCAGAGGCATGGAGATAGGAGATAGAGTGTCATGTCCAAGGAATAGCAAGTAGACCACTGTGACTGGACTACAGGAAGTAGAGAAGAGAAAAGTATAAGTTGTTTGTCCTTTATTTTCAGAGAGGACCAATGTCATGATAGGTGATGTCTTGACTTATGCATGAATTACATTTAAGTGAGGCAGAGTTGTCCAGTCTTCAGTTTCACTTTCTCTTCCTGTGTCATCAAAGTCTGGTGGCAGGACAAAAGTCAACACAACTGGCAATGGCCTGGGATGCAGTGGGTGAGCTTGGCTTCTTAGATATCTGACCAATCTTAGATATCTGACCATCTGCTTCATCCACCTTCATGGATGGTGGAATAAATTGTTCTCATCTGCACATTCTGTTGGGAGAAGTCTTCCTGTGCTTGGGGTAGACACCACCCTAACTCACCAATGAGTTTGTAGCCTGTCATTTACCTTCAATCTGTTAAGCCCATCTGCCAAGATGGCTTACCATGGCATGGCTGTTACATGTGCTACAGCTTCTTGGAGCCATGAGTGAGAATTGAATGCCAGGTAGACAACAAAGGTGAATGATGGAAAGAAAGGGGCCAAGTTGTGAAGAGCTTCAAATGCCAAACAGAGGACTTGATGTTTGATCCTTTAGATAATAGGGAATCACTGGCATTTATTGAATGCAAGAGGGGTTAGGGGATAGACAAGGTCAGATCTTCACTTTAAAAAAGTATCTTAGCCATTGAGTGGAGAATGGAATGTAATCAGTAGACACCTGAAGGAGGGAAACCAATTAGAAAGCTATTGCAATAGCCCAGGTGAGAGCTGATGAGGTTCTGGCTGTGTGAGTAGAGAAGGGACATATATGAGAGATGTCGTGAAGTTGGAAATGACATGACTTGGCAATAGATTGAATAAGTGGGGCACATTAGAAGAGCCAAAGATGATGCCAAGGTTGTGAGCCTTGGTGACTGGAGAAACGATGTGGTCCCTCACTAGTAACAGAAAAGTTCAAAAAGGAGATTATTTGGGAAAAAAGATAATGAGTTATCATATTTTCCAGATGAGGAAATTGAGGCCCAGCAACTTGCCCAAAGTGATTTGTCCAAGATCATATACATAAGGTGGCAGGTCTAAGGTCTGAACTTGGATCCTCTAATTCTGAATCCAAGTGGGTTTCATCTACAAAATGGTGCATCCCCCCTAGAGGCAGCTCCTGGTGCCATAGTGCCCAGAGCACTGGACCTAGAGTCAGGAAGATCTAAGTTCAAATCCAGCCATAGACACTTGCTTACTGACCTGACTGAGTCATTTGATCTTTGTCTATCTCAATTTCCTCATCTGTAAGATGCAGATGATTAATAATAGCACCTACATCTCAGGGTTGTTGTCAGGATAAAGAGATAATGTTTGTAAAGCAGTTTGTAAACCTTAAAACATTAAATAAATGCCATCTATTATTATTATGCCCAACTATTTCCAAATCACAGTGGCTGGAAGTTGCAGAGGGACAAAACAGAGGGAGTGGAACCAAGGAGTGACTCAGAAAAAAAATGAAAGAAAATGGAACCATGACCTTGGGCAAATAAATCCCTTTACCTTGCTAGGCCTCAGTTGCCTCATCAGTCTAAAGAGGATAATCACACACTGCCTAGCTCATTGGGCTATCATAAGTAAGAAACTTGAGAGACAATAAAATGCAGTATAGATGAGAGCTAACCTTAAAGCCTGCAACCAAGTTAAGAAAGAAAATAGTAAAAGATAATAGATTACCAGGAGAATAGCTAGATTTCATTTGGGAATTGCACGGTCTTGTTTGACTTTTGTCTTTTAATCTCCAGCACATAACACATAAATAAAGGGAGATAGACAGATAGATAGATAGATAGATAGATAGATAGATAGATGATAGATAGATTTAATAGACACATAGATAGATGATAGACAGATGATGGAGAGATGATAGACAGATAACAGATAAATAGATGATAGATAGTTGATAGATAGATGATAGATAGATGATATATAGATGATAGATAGATAGATGATAGGTAGATAGATAGATAGATAGATAGATAGATAGATAGATAGACCAAACCAGTGGGTTTTATCTGCTTAGGGAACTTGTAAATGAGGAAACTCCTACCAGATCAGGCCAACAACTGCTCTGCAATGTATAGTCCCAGGGAGTGGCCTAAAGCACTCAGAGGTTAAATGACTTGCCCCAAGCACAGAGCTAGTTTGTGTCATGGCAGATGCTTAATTAAATGCTTGTTCAATTGAATTAGAATTTAGCGATCCCAAGCTGTTCCCTGCTATCCGCCATCTATCCGTCCATCCGAAGCTTATCTTGTCCACACAAATATTCTCCCAGTGATGCTCTAAGGCTGAGTACCACAGAATAACACGCTCTCTGAAGGTTAGAAATTACTGGTGACCCAGAGAGCCAAATGGAAGATGTAAACAGCTGCTGCTTTTTTACCAAGTGATATAAAAGACATTGCCTAGGATGGGTAAAAATGAGAAGGGAGCTGCAGCAGGAGGGACAACATATGTATGGCCCATATGTGCCAGGCACTGTGCTAAACACTGGGATACAAAAAAGGGCAAAAGACAGTCCCTTCCCTCAAGGGGCTTTTTTTGTACATATGTGTCCTTTCATTTTGTTCATATGGGTCCATCTTGCAAGGAATCTTTCTACTAAATATCAAAAGGATGTCGTGATGAGACAACTTCAACTACAGGGTGAATGATACAACACAATACAATCCACAAGTGTTAAGCACTAACTCTGTGTCTGGTCTAATTCTAAGTGCAGAAGGTACAAATAAGTGAAAGCAGTTCCTGCCTTTGGAAGGTTATGTTCTAATGGCACATGGAGCTCGTCTTTGGACACTGCCTTCCCCTCATGCCAAGGCATTAGTGTTTCTGTTTCTCTTTGTGCCCACAGACCTTTCTCTTGGCATAAAGGGCACATCTGGGATGTCTCTTATCTCCCTCCCCCTCCCTTTTAGATCGGTACAATGGGTCCCACATGCCTGTTACGCTTTCCCTCCTCTCCACATCTCGGATTCTTAGTATCCCCCATTTCCTTTCTTCTAGGGCAGAAGTCCTTAATCTTTTTTTTGTCTTGGACCCCCTTTTCAGTCTGGTGAAGCCTTTGGACCTCTTCTCAGAATGTTTTTAAGTGCATAAAATACAACACAGAGGATTATAAGGGAAATCATACAGAATGTAATAGAATCGCTCCCGGAGAGTAGGGACTGTTTTATTTCTGTCTTCACATTACCAGTGACTACCACAGTGCCTTACACATTGCAGATGCTGAATAAATGATTGTCAGATTAAATCAGATTGAATTTCAATCAGGGCCTGGACTTCTGGCCCCCAATCCAGTGCCTCACATGAAGTGAGATCTCAGTAACCATTCTGTGCATGCTGAAGAGGAATGTAATAATGAGTGATTTCTAGGAGGTGGGATGCTGAGGGTGAAGATTAGCCCTCCCTTCTATCCGAAGAATAGGCTCATCTGTAAAACCATTAGACCCACTTTTCCTCCCTAGGAGGAAACTTTGGAAACTTGATGCTGAGAAATCATTGAGCTAAAGTGAATGGGGCAGCTTGGCTCACCATGAAGCAGGCAAAGGTTCTGGGCTAGTCACCCTCCCAACTACAAGAGAAAGATTGAGCCTAGAGTGAGCTGTACCTCCTGCTCAGCAGTTGCAGAGGAAGGGGAGCTAAGTGGCCTTTCATTCATGGGCACATTCAAAAGAAACCATTTGCAACCCTGTTTCAAGGCAGATGAATCAGCTGGCCCCACGAAAAGTAATGATGGCATAGCATGGATTAGAGAGGATGGGAAGAGTTCATGGATGCAAGTCACTGAGAACCACAGAATGACAGAATTTTTGAGCTAGTAGAGATCTTGACCTTCCCCATCTGTGATGATTAGAAAATGGAGACCCAGAGGGTAAAAGTGATTTGACTGAGACTACACGACCAGTCAGGAGCACAGCAAAGGAGGACTGATGAAGCATGAGCCCTTCCCAACCAGCCCCATGTCATGCTTCTTCTACTTGGACCAGCACGTCCACCTCCTCCCCATCAGTAACCTGACATCTACTCTGGCTCCTTTCCCTCTCATAGGTCAGCTTTTGCCTTATCTTGCTGGGGCCATGGCCTCCATGTCATTCCATGTCTTGTGGTACACCATGCCATCTTGACTACCCAAATCCCTCCAGTCTTCCTTTCTGTTTTGTCTTCCCCTATTAGAACGTAAGCTCCTTGTGAGTAGGAACTGTCTCGCTTCTTTCCTTCTTTCTATGTATATATGTATGTCTCTGTCTATCTATCATTCATCTACCAATCTATCTCCATCCATTCATCCTTCCATCCATCCATCCACCAACTATCCATCCATCTATATACATATCAATCAATCTCTATCTCTATCTCTATCCATCCACCTATCTATGTATCTTTCTCTATCCATCTATCCACCAATCTATCTATCTATCCATCAGTATATCTCTAGCCATCCATCCATTCACTATCCATCTGTCTGTCTATCTTTCTATTCATCTACCAACCTATCTATCTTTCTACCCACCAACCTACTATCTATCTGTCTGTCTATCTATCTATCTATGTCCCAACCTTTAGAGCTGCCTCAGAATCCAAATAGCTCATGAAAGAGGCAAGAGAAGGCCACCATAGCTGGATGGACCATTCTGTAACCTTTCTATAATGTTGTCCATGCTATGGAATTTCACTCTGTAGTTGAAGTTGTCTCATCACAGCATCCTTTTGATATTTAGTAGAAAGATTCCTTGCAGAATGGACCCATATGAACAAAATAAAAGGACACATATGTACAAAAATATTTCTAGAAGTATTTTGTGTGGTGACAAGAAACAGAAATTGAGGGGATGTCCATCAATTGGGAAATGGCTAAACAAATTGTGGTGTATGATTGTGATAAAATAATATTGTACAGTAAAAAAGGATGAAGAGGATGGTTTCAGAAAAACTTCTGAAGATTTATATGAACTGGTACAAATTGCATAGGAGTGCAATGTACAACCTTAACAGAAACATTGCAATGAAAATCAACTGTGAAAGCCTTAGTTACTCTGATTAATATAATGGTTCATGACAATTCCAAAGGACGTATGATAAAAAATGTTATCCACCTCCAGAAAGAGACCTGATGGACTCCGAATGAAGATTAAGGCTTTTTCCACCTTTCTTTATTTTTCTCCCCCCCCCCTAACACGGCTAATATGGAAATAGATTTTGCATGACTTCATATATATCATAGGTATCACATTTCTTACCTTCTCAATGGGTGGGGGAGGAAGGGAGAGAGGGAGAGAATTTGGAAATGAAAACTTAAAAATTTTAATTTTTTTTTTAAAGAAAGATCCCTGGGCTTCAAATCAGGAAACCTGAGTTCCAGTTTTGTTTTTGATGCTTGCTAACCTTGTGACCCTGGGCAAGTCACTTAAGCTTTATCAACCACAATTTCTGAGAAGTAGTTGGGTGGTACAGTAAGTAGAATATTGGACTTGATCTTGGACTCAGGAAAACCTGAGTTCCAATCCTGTTTCAGACACTTACCAGCTGTGTGACCCTGGACAAGTCTTTAATCTCTATATGCCTCAGTTTCCCTATCTATAAAACCAGGACAATAATAGCAGCTTCCTCAAAGTGTGACTGTGAAGGATCAAATAATGTATGTACAGTGCTTTATAAACCTCAGGGTGCTGTAAAAATGCTAGGCATTAGTATTCCTGTGGCTGAGCAGTAGGAAATTAATCTGTAAAGATAAATTAGGGCCAGACTATAGAAAGCTAAGGATCTGAATTTTATCTTTTAGGCAATAGGGAAGTGTTAAATGTTTTCAATCAATGGAATGATATTATCCAAATAGTACTAATGCAGATTAATTTGGGATTCAGGGGTGTGAGAGATGGGCTAAAAAGGACAATCACCAGAGGAACCAGAAGAATCATCAGGCTAGAACCCCAATATGAGACATTAAGAGCTTGGATAACAATGGTTGGCAGAAGAAAGAGAAAAGAATGGACAAGTGTGAGACTTGGTAAAGGGGGTCAGATTGACAATCTCTCAAGTCTCTTCTTATACTAGAATGTTTTTGAACCCATTGCCAGACCCTCCTGTACACTGAAAAACACTCATCTCCACCAAGCTCAGACTATGACAGACCTTCCCACAATGTCCCCCTCAACTCCCTCCTGATGGAGCAAGTCATTGGCAAAACCAGTTATTGGCAAAGACTCCATACCCTGATTTTCAGTCAATGGGTTACCTGTTCAGTACTACCAGACAAAAATGGACAGTCTGGGTCTGAATCATTGTATCATAAATTGAAAGTTGGAAGAGATATTAGATGTCATCTTATCTCCCCCCCCCCCCCGCTTTCAGTTATTAGTAAACTAGGCCCAGGGAGATAAAATGATTTGTCCAAAGTCACAGAAGAAGTAAGTGACAGAGCTGGGATTAGAACTCATGTCCTCTGGTTCCAAATCCAGTGTTCTGCCTACTGTATGTGCATGCCACCACGCAGAGTCCCAGTATCTCAGAATCACCCGTTAGCTTATAAGTAAGAGTAAGAAGACCTCGTCTGGTATATTTCTGCCAACAACCCAGAATAATCATGGTTATTAACTTGTCTAGGGGAGGCACAAAGAGGAATGAGACTATTCCAGTCATTAAGGTGCTGCCATCAGAGTAAACTGCTATCTTAATTAAGAAATGATGCATGGGGGAAGTTCTGTGATCATGGCATTATTGTCCACAAACAACAGCTTTTTGTAGAGCATGGGTCTCTTTGATGACTACTCTGGCCATACCCTTTCCCTTCTCACTTAGGTAAAGAGGAAATAGAGTTTCTTTTTCTTTTGAGGACAAATTCAAGTATTGTATTGGACTTGGGTAGAAAATGAAACCAAGCCCAGTAGAATGTCTCTATTCTTTGTAACAAGTACTTTTAGCCATTATTGAATAGCTGCCATTATGTGTAAATCACTTTCCAAAGCGATTGCTTCCAAATATTAATTGCTCTTGGGTGATCTGTACCAATATAGAAACAATACTTATTGAGTGCCATGCCAAGAAAATCACCAAAGGATTATTTCATAGAGCTAAAAAATGTAGCAGAATTCATCTGGAGGAAAAAAGGTCAGGAATCTCAAAGCAAATTATGAAAAAGGAGTGGGAAGGAAGGGGGACTAACAGTATGACATCTCACACTATGATTTATGTTGTTCAGTTATTTCAGTTGTGTCTGACCCTTCATTACCTCATTTGGGGTTTTCTTAGCAGAGATAATGGAGTGGTTTTCCATTTGCTTCTCCAACTCATTTTACAGATGAGGAAATTGAGGCAAACAGGGTCAAATGACTTGCCCAGGTCACACACGAAGACTTAAGAAGATGAGTCTTCCTGACTCCAAGTCCAGTGCTCTATCCACTGTTCCCCCTACCTGGCAGTAATAATCATCAAAACAATTTTATACTGGCTAAAAAATAAAGGGTCATAAATAGAAGAGAATAGGTAAAGAACATTCAGAAGCATATTAATTAAGTAGCAGAGTGTTTGATATTCCCTAAAATCCCAGTTACTGAGGCAAGGACTCATTACTTGACCAAAGTTGCCGGGAAAACAGGAAAGCAGTTGGCAGAAATTAGTTATAGACCACCCTATACCAAGATAAGCTCTGAATTGATACATGATTTAGACTTACAAGATGAAATCATAAGCAAGTTGCAAGAGCTAGGAAGAAATTACCTTTCAAAAGTACTGATAGAGAAGTTTCTGTTTAAACACAGAAGCTAAAATGGATGATTTCGATTATATGAAATTTAGGTTTTTTGCACAAACAAAACCAATGCAACTGAAATTAGAAAGGAAAAAATGTGACTTGGAGGAAAGATTTTGGCAGCAGTTTTCTTGGATTATCCAAAACATCCAAAAAATATGAACTAATTCATATTTATAAGAATAAGAACCCCTCCTTATTAGATAAAGAGTCAAAGGACATGAACAAGTAACTTTTATAGGGAAGAAATCCAAACTATCAACAACCTAATGAAAACATTCTTCAAATCACTAATAAGTAGAAAAATGCAAATTAAAGCAACTGAATTTCCACTTTACACCCAGACTTGCATAGGTGACAGAAAAGATAATAATAAAGATTGGAGGGCCTATGAGAAAAGAGGTTCTTGGTAGAGCTATGAATCAGTCCAACCATTATGGAAGGCAGTTTGGAAGTATCTCCAATAAGCTGTGCATTTTCTTTTAGCCATTAATACCACTACTAGGACTATACTATAAAGAGATCAAAGAAAGAGGAAAGGGACCCACATGTACAAAAAAAATTTATTGCAACTCTTCTTGTTCATACAGATCCCTTTCCTCTTTGATCTCTTTAGGGCATAGTCCAGGTAGTGGTAAAGAACTAGAAAATAAGGGAGTTCTCATGAATTAGAAAATGTCTAAATGAATTATGGTATGTGAATGTAATGGAATACTACCATGCCACAAGAAATGATGACATGGATGGCTTTAGAGAAATTTAGAAAGGAAATTTATGTGAACTAATGCAGAGTGAAGTGAGCAGAACCAGAATAATTTATACAATAACAACAATATTGTAAAGACAAACAACTCTGAAAGACTTGAGAACCCTGATCAATACAGTGACTAAGCAAGATTCTAGAAAATTCCAAATGTAACATGCTACTCACCTAATAAGAAAGATGATAGACCCAAGATGCAGAATAAGTCATAATTTTCAGAAATAGCAATGTAGGAATTTGTTTTGCTTGGCTATGTGTCCTCCTTACAGTGATTTTTTCCCATTTTTTTTCTTTTTCTTTTTTTCCCAATTGGGTAAGAGGGAGAAGGAATAAGGTGGCCAAAAAATAGAAGAGAAGAAAGGAAAAATAGTTGTCTTTTTTAAAAGAAATGCCCAGAAGAGAATGGAAGGAAGGCAAGAGAGAATCACGGACAAATAAGCTAGTTTTGAAAGTTACATGTTGAATTTATTATATATCTTTATGTTATTATATGCTTTTTCTTTAATGAAAAACAAGCTGCACATAATAGAGACCAACAGTTTCATGCAAAATCCTGTTCTCTAATACTGTAAATACGGAAATGGACATTTTATGTGGTCTTTGTTAAGTTCAGAAGTGTTATATATATATATTTTTACTATTGTATATATTTTATTTAAAAGAAATGCAAGCTGTCCCTAGAAATCAACAGTTACAAGTAAAATATTTTTCTTATTTTATGCTAGGTATATGGAAATACCCGTTGTATTTGGTGTTTGCATTGCGTCCTAGGGTAGCAAAGATGCTGATGGTCACACATCTTCTTGCTGCATCCTTCTAGTATATAGTAGTTTTGCTAGCAGTAAATTGCAGGAGGGGAATAGTATGGGGTTTTTTCCTTGAAAGTCATAAAAAATATGTGTATGGTGAAAATCTAAGGGGAAAATTGTTGTTGTCTGCTTTATGAGGTTTTTTTTGCATAATTTTAGTGGCATAGATTTAGAACAGGAAGAGACCCTAAAGGCTGTCTAGTCCAAACCTAGCTTAGCCAATGGCCCTAGTTTCCAGCTCATCATTCTTGATATCTGCCTCCTTGACAGAACCTGACCACAACCCTGAGAGGGAGTTTTCAACACCAACCCTGGAGGCCCCACCAGAATGGATGGCCCTTTCAGCTCATAAGGAGACACTAGATTTCTAGAACCAATTCTGTGTGATCTCAGATGATCACTGAATCAACATTCATTAAGTACCTACTGTGTGCCACACACTGTGCTAGGCTCTGGGGAGTCCAAGCCAGGAAAGGAAATGGTCCCTGTCCTCAAGGAACTTACATCCCACAGGGAAAACAATAAATAAATTCATTCCATAAATCAAGCATTTTTAAAGCACCTACAATGGTACCCTGCTAGTCCCTGGGCCTGCAAAGACATAAGTGAAATGACAGTCCCTGATGCCAAGGGCCTTATGTTCTATTGAAAGAAACAACACTCACACATTCAAGTTGATGAGGTTTTCACTTATTAAAGCTGGAAACTGCACTAAGACTTTGGAGACATGCTATATATTCACAATATATAAAAATAAATACCAGGTAATGGAGAAGGGTGACTCTGGGAGTGGATGAATCAGGAAAGGCTCCAGGCAGAAAATCATCCTGGAGCTCGGAAGGCCATTAGGGATTCTAAGAGGTAGAGGTGAGGAGGGCCGTGCTCCACATGTGGGAGGCAGCCTGTGCAGAAGCAGAGTTGGCAGATAGGGTGTGTTCTGCCTGAAGAAGAGCAGCAAGGCCACTTTGGCTGAACTGGAGGGTGCAAGACTGGCTGAAGCTGGACTTTATAGTCACTTAACCTTAAGACCCACCTTCTTCCCTAGCTGTGCAATGAGAGATGATCTCTGAGCTTACTCCCTGTTCTGAATCTCAGTTCTGTCATTCTCTGGTCATCCTCATTTAAGGGATCTCTCACAACCAGAGATCCAGTATCACTCTAGAACAGAGACTCTAGCTTCTTTTCCTAAGCTTCCCCCACAGGGCCTATCAAAGCTCAGGGAACAATGAAGCCTCATTGACTTGCCTTTGCAAAGCCTCTACCCTCCATGGCTTAGTCAATGAAAGTAAAGTATTGACTAAGCCTAGTTTCCTGATGGAAAATAGATGAAATCCAAACACATTTTCATTGACTAATGGTGGCTGTCAAGGTGAAAGACTTTTCTTAAACACTTAATTTTAAGAAAAACAAGGTAAATTTAAACAAATCCTGAATTGGCTGGCTGGGGTGGCTTTTTTCCTCCCTCTGTGGTCATTAGCTGGTATTCAGCTCTGGCTGTAACATTATTTATGAACATATGTGGGCCTGGGAGGAACATTTTGACAGCTGTAGAGCCCAAAGCTAATTTCTCTTCAGTGATAAAAACCCTGCTTTGTCAATTTATCCATGCTGAGCATGTCACCTCCTGTGACATCAGCCAGAGAAACATTCATTAGAAGCTCTGAAAGCACTTCAGGTTAGAGTGAGGCCTGTGAATTGAGGGATGCACCTTATGGTGAAGTCTTGCTTTGTTTGGAGAATGGGGTTTTTTTTGCACAGGCTTCTAAGAAGCAAATGGGCCTTCTCTTAGTCCACTAGCCTAAGGTAAACACTGGAATCTAGGGGGATCAGAGAAGACCTCAGGAAGGAGGTCTGATGAGACCAGAAGCAGGGGAGGATCTGCTGTGATCCCAACAGATTTCCTGACATGAAGTGTGTTGTGGCAGAGAATCTATGTTGAGGGACAAAATGGTGGGGGTGGGGGAAGTGCAAAATGGGCCATGCTTAGAGTCAAATGAGAGCCAGGTTCAAATCCTAGCTCTGACACATGCAAGCTGTATGACCCTGGACAAGTCACTTAAATTCTCTGAGCCTCAGTTTACTCATTTGTAAGATGAAAATAATAATACACTACCTGCCACACAGAGCTGTGGGAAATGCTGTGCATCCAGAACCAACTTCCTTTTGTGTCAAGGGAGGGCTGGCTTGTGAGAGTGGTGACACCAGGGTCCATGCAGTGTAGGGGAAGAGATCACCAGTGGACTACCAGATATCACCAGTCTCAGTCCCTCTCTCAAGCTCCAGTTTCACATCATCACCTATCCATTGGATAACCTGATTTGCGTATCCCATAGACATCTCAAACGAATGTATCTAAAACATAACTCAATATCTTTCCTCCCAGATCCATCCCCTCTTATGAGTTTCCTCATTCTGTTGAGGGCACCCCCATCCTTCAGTCACACTGGAATCCTTCTCAACCCTCGCTCTCTTCCTATACCCATTCACTTGCCAAGTCTTATTGACCTGACCTTTGGAACACCTCTTGAACATCTCCTTCTCTATCCTCACACACTCACCAATCCAACTTAAACTCTCATTATGTCTCACTTGGACTATTAAAATAACTTTCTAATTGGTCTCCTCACTTTACATCTCTCCCCTCATCCTCTACATAGGTATCCGAGCCATATTCATAAAGCCCAGGTCTGATGGTGTTATTTCCCTGTTTAAAAACTTTCAGTAGCTCTCTATTCCCTCTAGGACCAAATACACACTCCTCTCTTTGGCATTTAGTGCTCTTCACAACCCAGATTCAACCTACCTTTCCACATTTGTTACGTGTTACTCCCCTTCACGTATGTACATTTCAGTCCAGCCAACCTGGTTTTCTTGGTGTTCCTCATATATGACATTCCATCTCCATGCCAGGAATGGTGCCTCCATCTCTCAGAATCCTCAGCTTCCTTCAGAACTCAGCTTAAGAGATATCTCCTTCTCTGAGGTCTTCTTTGATCCCCTTAGATTCCAGTGTTTACCTTCACCCCATAGACCTTGGGTTTACTGTATATATATATATATATATACATATATATATATATATACACACACACACATATATATATATTTGCATGCATGTATGTATATATATACATATATATATATATATATATATATATATATATACACTTATACATGTAGATATTGTCTTCCCTATTAGAATATAAAGTATTTGTAAACAGAGACTGTTTTATTTTTTTATATCTGTATCACCAACACCTAGCACAGGTCCTGGCATATAGTAGATGCTTTATAAATGCCAGGTGAGTGACTGATGGAAGCCAAAATGTCAAGGTGCCTTTGTCTGCATACTATAACAAAGCAACAGAAAGTAAAGTTGGAGACAGACTCAACAGCCAAGGAAGAGTCTGGGCTGATGAGAGCTGACCACAATTTGCTCTTTCTAGCGAGTGGGAATCCTTATGGGCTTTTCAGCCAAAGTACTGGATGCCAGTCTGATTTGATGAACAGAGGCTATGGGAGGCTCCAGTCACTCCCCTAGGCATCATCTTAAATAGGAGGCAGCTGTATGAGAAACAATTGTGGTACATGTCCTGTCTGTCTTCTGAGATCCCGAGCTTTCTTCAAGTGTCAGCTGACGTCCTCTCTTCTAAAGGGAAGGGAATAAGCTAATAGGGGCTAAGCCCTCATTTGATCTAAGGCTTTGTTGGTGTTTAGTCCTCTTCCCATTGTGTCCCACTCTTCACGACCCCATTTAGGTTTTTAGGGGCAAAGATCCTGGAGTGATTTGTCAATTTCTTTTCCAGCTCATTTTACAGATAAGAAAACTGAGGCAAAAAGGGTTAAGTGACTTGCCCAGGGTCACACAGTTAGGAAGTTTCTGAGGCCGAGCTTAGACTCAGGATGATGGGTCTTCCCTGACTCCAGGCCTAGCAGTCTATGCACTATGGCATCACCTAGGTGGATACTGTACATCTATTTATGCATGCATTTTCTCCTAATAGAGTGTAAGCTCCTTGTGAGTAGAGACCATTTTTCCTTTTCCTTTTTTTTTATCCCAGTACTTAGCGCAGGAGCTGACACACAGTGTTTAACAAATTTCTGTGGCTTGATTGAAATATCAGTGACCATTCATAGTATTCAAAAGCCCCTCAGTAGCAACTAGCTTTTCCCCTACTTGGCCTTCTCTCCCTTTGAGTTGCCCTGAGTGTCTTCAAAGCTTTCCAGTGGAATTAGTTAGAGGACAGTGAAGGCGTCTCACAATTTCCAATTCACCAGGGTGTTTCCTTCTTTCTCCATCTCTCTGACCCTGTGCTTAGCAAGATGTGAGAAATCTCTTTCTTCCTAACCAAATTCCAGAGCCTTTCAAAAACATCCACCTACTAAACTTAACTTGGTTGCCCTTCGGCATGCCTTCTCCATCTCAGAGATGATTCATAGAGCCCACTTGAGGCATCCTGAGGATGGCAGCCAGTGCAGGTACACTGTGGTTAAAAATAACTCGTGTTTGGGAAGATGGTAGGATCCATTTAATGAGCTCAGTGTTTACCTCCAGAGATGTGGCTGCATCTCAGGGTTAGAATATCCAAGGCTGGTTTCAATCCAGCTTCCCAGTGGGCCTTGATCTACATTGCAGCCATATCCCATAATTAAGCTCACGTCTTAGGCAGCTTGAAGAGTATTTGTCTTGGATATTTTCTAGGTGTATGGGCCTGGGAAAGTCACTTTGGACCTCTTTGGGTCTCTTCCATTTTCTCATCTGTTAAAATCAAGGGGTTAGACTTCTAAAGTTCCTTCCAACTTTTAGTCAGTGAATGTATACAAAGCAAAGCAGGTAAGAACAGAGAGGGCAGCAACCACAGCACTTGATTGTGATCGTAAGAGAACATGTCAGTCATGAAACTTGACAAATTTCCTTCTCTGACTTCCTGCCTACTCTGGTGGACAAATTCAGGGCCCAAGATTCGAGATGCATTTAGTCTAATTCATACAAATATTCAAAGTTGTTCACACTGAAACATTGTCCTTTATGTGCACAGGGTGATGGTAGATGGCCAAACATAACCATTCTTTCATAATCTTTCATTCTCAGAGGACAATCCTTCTCCTGTTCTGCCTGATTTGTTGAGACTACTTAGTTCTATCTCCTTGGAGACTTTTCTTATTTCCTCCATTCTACAATGACCTCTCCTCATCATCATGTCTTGTTCATATTTTTATTTTTCTTATGTTCTTTGCTACAAAAAGTCAATGGCTTAACTATGTACAGACAGCTGATTTATAAAAAATTTCCACATTAGTATCCAGTAATTTCCTTTTTTAACATAAGCATTAATTTCATTTTTTGCAATGTCATCTGGATTTTGCTAAGTAAAATCACTACCAAAGGCTCACTTATCACCTCTTGGCTGCACTATTCCAATACTCTCCTAAGCCTATTCCAATACTCCCTCTTTTCCAATCCATCCCCTATTCAACTGTCCAACTGCTATGCCTAAATCACAGGGCTGTGTCACTTTCTTGCTTAAGAAGCTTGAGTGTCTCCCTATTACCTCTTTGCTCATCATTAAAAGCCCTCGACAGTCTGACTCCAACCTGTCTTTGGATATAGATTTTTTTTTTGCTTTTTTGGGGGGTTGAAGCAGGGCAATTGGGGTTCAGTGACTTGCCCAAGGTCACACAGCTAGTTTTTATGTCAAATGTCTGAGGCTGCATTTGAACTCAGGTCCTCCTGACTCCTGGGCCGGTGCTCTATTCACTGCGCCACCTAGCTGCCCCTGGATAAAGACTCCACATTGTTCTCTTTCCCATACTTAACTGGTCTAGTTGATGTTCCCCACACAAAACATCCCATCTCCTGTCTTTGCCTGGGCTGTATCCACACCCCAAATGTCCTCTTTTCTTACCTTTACCTTCTGGAGTTCCTAGCTTCCTTCAAGGCTCAGTTCAATTAGGTTTTCTGTAAGAAGTCTTTCCTGATGCCCCCAACTGTCAATACCCTGCCCTTTATTATTTTGTACTTACTTATCTGTACCTATCGTTCCCCCCCACCCCCTGTGGAATACAAGCTTGTTGCAGGCAGAGGCTATTTCATTTTTGGTTTTGTGTCCCCAGCGTACAATAATAATAAGTAATAACTAGGATTTACATCATACTTTAAGGCTACCAAGCACTTTATAAATATTGTTTTATTTGATCCTCACAAAAACCAGGGGAGACAGGTAGTATCATTATCCCCATTTCACAGATGATGAAACTGAGGCAGACAGCAGTTAAGTGACTTGCCCAGGGTCTCAGTAGTATCTGAGGTTGGATTTGAATGTGGGTTTTTCTGATTTCAGGTCCAGCGTTTTATCTACTGTACCACTTAGCACAGTACCTAGCATACAGTAGGCACTTTAAAATGCTTGTCGACTTGAAATAAGTCAGATTTACAGCATTTTAATTGCATACCATGGCTTCCTCTCGTTTTTATTCTCTTTTCAATTTGGAAGTTATTTTGATCATTTCCTAACCATTTGATGTTCTAAGTGTGACTGGAGAGCTAATTCAGAAATGCTTCCCACATTGGTAACCAGCCATAGCCTCTCTCTTAAGGTTTAGTCACTTTCATTTTTTGTGATATTCTTTGTTGTTTGCTCTGTTCAGAGCCTTCTCATCCTCTCTTGAAGAAAATATTCATAATACATGGGCAGGAAGTTTCTAGTCATCAACAAGACTTTGACTTTCATTTCTCAATACCAAGTTATATTCTCTAACATTTTTTCACAAACTTCTTCTATGCCCAGCTTCGCATAAAAACAACAGTTGTCTTATTTTGTGTGTAAGAGGGGGCTGATTAGCTCAAACATCCCATCACATGTTAAGTAACTACACTCCGATACCTTTATCCATTGAGAATACCTCTGTTGAATCAAAGGCATCAAGCTGGGAACAAAACAAAATCCTCAGCCAATTTGGAAAGAGCAAAATGCTTCTATCTTTTGGATGGAAGGAAATGGTACTGCACAGGAAATATAGTGGGATTGGCCTCAGTCCCATCCTGGAGGGTTTGGACTAAAAACAGCAAGCTACTTTAGATCAGGCATTCTAGTAGTAGATCAGCCTGGAGGTGAAATCCAAAGGTATTACCTTTCCTTAAGGATCACACATAATGGAAAAGACGTGTTAATAATTAGGTACCTATAGAATATATAGAGAGTGGATGGGAGGTAATCTCAGAGAGGAAGGAAGTAGCATTTGGTGAACCAGGATAGGCCTCCTACAAAAGCTGATTTGAACTGAATCTTTGAAGAAGTCAGGAAAAAAGAGGAGGTGGAAGCGAGGAGAGAAGGCATTCTAGTGCAAGGAAATGCACGGATGGTAAATGGAGTGTTATGTGGGAGGAACAAGAAGTAGGGCTGTGGAGATGAAGCGTAGAGTTCATTGGGCCACTGAAGATTGTTAAGCAGAGGAACAACATGGTCAGTTCTGTTTGAGGACAATGAAGATGAACTAGAGACATATCTATGGGAGTAAAAAGGAGGAGACACATTCAAGAGAAGTTTCAGTAGAAGAATCAACATGACTTACCAATTGATATAGTTCTAGGGCTGTTTAGGATTCATTTCAGGTAACAGACCTCCCCCAAGTCTTCTTGACTTCATAACTCATGAAGGCTGCTCAACCCATTTTGCCTTGAGGTCTCTATAGTAACATCCCAGCCCTAAAAATAAAAAAGAATTTATCTGGACAAGGGCTTCAAACTCCGAATGGATTTGGTATTAATTGGTTAAATCTGTCACCAAAAAAACTTGAAAAAACAAAAACAAATTGTGATCCAAATGAACTTGCTAATCATCACAAACAAGTTGGCAAATCCCTCAAAATGGGTAGTTTCAGGGCTGACCAAACAAATGTCAGTAACTTGTAAAGAATCCCAGGTCCTTGGTTGCAAATCTATAAAGCTATGAAAAATAGCATTACATTGTGCTTTATAGAACAGTCCATTATAGAATCTCTGAGTTGGCAGGGCCATCAGAGGTCATCTTTTCCAACCTGTAGCTAAGCAAAAAATGCCCTTTCCTACATCCCTGACAAATGATATTTTGGAGAGAGAGACAGAGAGAGACAGAGAGAGAGAGAGAGAGAGAGAGAGAGAGAGAGAGAAAGAGACAGAGAGAGACAGACAGAGACAGAGACAGACAGAGACAGAGACAGAGACAGACAGACAGACAGATGGAGAGAATCTCTTACCTTCCAAAGGGGGCCCCTTACACTATGGCATTACTTCAGTTAATAAGAAAATTTTTCTTGTTACAAGACCAAAGACTTTCTCTTTGTAGCTTCCAATCATTGCCTTCAATCTGCTTTTTGAAGCCAAACAGAACAAGTCTAGTCTTTCTTTGACAGGGCAATTTCAGATATCTGAAGATATGTCTTCTCTCAGTCTTCTCCAAACTGAACATCCTCGTCTCCTTCAAATGAGCCACATCTGGCCTATTCCCCCATGCTTGTCATTCTGCTCACCTTCCATCTGACCATACTGGCCTATTGGCTATTCCACACAAAGGACAGGCCATCTCTCATCTCCATGTCTTTGTACTGGATGTTTCCCATGCCTGGAATGTTCTCCCTCCCTCCCTCCAACTATTAGAATCTTTGGCTTCCTTTAAGACTACTCAAATGCTACCTCCTCCAGGGGACCTTTGCGCATCCTTCTAGCTACTGGTGTCATGTCATCTAAGGTAACCTTCTATCCACCCTGCATTTAGCTTATATGTTCACATTTAAGTATGTTGGATTCTCCACTAGAATATAAGATCCTTAAGGGCAGGGACTGTTTTTGTTTTGTCTTTTTGTCCCCCGTGCTTAGCAAAGTACCTGGCACACAGTAGGTACTTTATAAATACTTGTTGACTGAGCATACATTAGAGACTTGATGAACTCCCAACCTGAGTCTTACATTGAGAAAGAATTTATTAAATAAGCACAAAGATTAGACATGCATTCAACATTCATTTATTCAATTTATATTTATGGAGCAGCTACTATCCGCTGTGACACTACGCTCTCGCACTGTGCTAGACATTTAGGGAGATATAAGAGAAATTAAGGCAGAGTCCTTGCCTTCAAGAAGTTTAGATCTAGTTGGGGAACAACAGTTAAGTAACAATGAAAACAATACACGATTGCGTTAAAATGAACAATATAGCAAAGCGTGCTGTAAACATTCAGAGAAGAGGGAGATCAATGAAAAAGTAGAATGAAAACAGCAGTGGACTTGTGGTCAAGAGATGTGTGACACTGGGAAAGCCCTTGGACCTTGCTGAACCTCGAGTCTCCCCATTTGTAAAATGGAGATGATATTATTTGCACTATCTATGTCAGATGGGAAGACATACAGAAAGTGTTTTAAAAGCCTCAAAGTGTTCTCTCTTGTTCTCTCTCTCTCTCTAAACATACATACATACATACATACATACATACATATATATATATATATATATATATATATATATATATATATACATATATATATTTCTCCTTTCTTCCTTCCTTTCTAAAATCTATGATTTCATCAATATAGGGAATTCCCAGTAAGGAACTTTCTCTACCAGTGCAGACTGGCACCTTCTTTGCGACTTAAAGTCTTAGAGACTTTCCCATGCCACTGAGGGGTTGTGACTTGCCTGGGCTCAGCCAATCAATAGGTACTCACGTGCCAAATGTGAAAACTCAGATTTTCCTAATGCTGACAACTTTATTCTGCCTTTTCTATTTACATGTAACCTATTATTGATAACTGGACTAGAAAAGTCAAAGAAAGACTCAGAGAAGAAGATAGATTTGAATCAGATGTTGAAGGATGGGTGGTATTTAGCTAGGAGAAAAGAAATGGAAAGGTCATCCTAAAAGGCTGAGTGTAAACAATGTGAACAAATATTTGGAGTCAGAAATGAGCATGAGAAATAAGCACTTTGGAACCAATGAGACAAGTCTGGTTGGGATGTGCAACAAAAACAATGGAAGATTGGGGTAGGCAAATAGGGTAGAGGTAGTTCACAAAGAGTCTTGAATGCCAGGGTGAGGAACTTGTACTTTATTCTGCATGAAATTGAGAATTAGAAATTTTTTTCTGGAGAAGACAGACGTAAGAAGCCCTAGGCTGGCATTGAAAGTGCTCCAAAGCATAGCTGGCTCTCTAGATTTCTATCACTCACCTTCTTGCACAATATGTTTGACCTATTAGCCATTCCTTGAACTCAACATGCCATCTCCTAGTTCCATTCTTTGCACTGGTGCTCTCTTCCCAGAATGCACTGCTTCCTCATCTCCATCTCTTAGAATCCCTTCATTGTTTTAAGCTTCAATTCAGTTATTTCCCCAATTCCCCCAGAAATTCTTCTTCCTGAAGCTACTTAGCATTTAATCATATTTCTGAAACACTTTGAGGGTGGGGGCTATTTCTTTGTATCCCCAATATCTAACATAGTGCCTACATGTTATAGCAACAAGTGTTTCTGAAATTAATGAATGGCTAAAGGATTAGAAGACTGATAATTGGCTAGTCTCTTGGATGAACTGAAGAGGGGAAGACACTGGAGATGGTAGGACAGGTTAGGAAGCTATTGCAGTGGGACAGGCCTTAGGATAGAGATTTTTAACCCCTTTGGTAGTCTAGTCAAGCCTTTCTCAGAGTAATGTTTTAAAATCCATTAAAACAAAATATATAAGATTAAAAAGGAAACCAATTATATTGAAATACAGTTATCAAAATACTAAAAAGAAGTTTAGTCATCCTAGGATGAGGAGCTATAAATCCCAGGGTTAGAGTTTTAGCAGTAAAAATGAAGAGGAAGAGATTGATACCAGATGAATTTTGAAATATTTGGGGATAGATCAGATAAAGGAGGTAAAGGAAAGAGAGAATACGACTCCAAAAGAAAAATAGAGAAAGATACAAATATTATATACTTCCCAGAATATAAAAGCTGCCCTCCCACTCTCTCAAATCCAAGTTTAGAAGACCTATTTTCCAGCTTTATGAACCTGTAATCTGATTGGAAAGGTCTGGGCTACATTTATCATGTGATTGCAATCAACATTTGATTGCTCACAGTGAGACCGTACATATCACACGCTGTTTCCGGGTTTCATGAGCCATCCCAGTTGTTGGTTGGTCCAGGGCTGCTCTCAACACATCTAAGTGTGGAGGGTATAGACAACACAGAACATTTTTCTTTTCAAAATTTTTTTTCCTAGTTCAACCCATAGCTTTTTTTAAAATTTAATTTAATTTTATTTTCAGTTCAAAATTTTCTCCCTCCTACCAACTCTTCATTCATCCATTGAAGAAGCAAGAAAAACAAAACCCATCACAAATATGCAGGCTAAACAAATTCTTCCATTATCCATGTTAAAATCAATTAATCTTCAATCTGCTCTCTGAGTGTACCATTTGCCTATTGGATAGCATTGTTTCATCATTAGTCTTCTAGAACTGTGGTTGGTTTCACTCTATGAGTCAGAATCCTTCAAAGTTGTTTGTCTTTACAGCATGGTTATTGTATAAATTGTTTCTCTTGGTTCTGCTTACTCTACTTTGCATCAGTTCATATAAGTCTTCTCAAATTTTATTTTAAAAAATCATCTCTTTCAATCATTTCTTTTTAGCACAATAGCATTTCATCATATAATACACTACAGTTTGTTCAGCCATTCCCCAAATGATGGACATTCCCTAAGTTTCCAATTCTTTGCCACCACAAAAAGAGCTGCTAGAAAGATTTTCTTATATATGGGGGCTTTTCTTCTTTAAAAAAAAATCTCTTTGACCCAATAGTGGCATTGTTAGGTCAAAGGTTAGGCATAATGTAATATTGTGGGGGGGCATAGTTCCAAATTGCTTTCCAGAAGGACTGGACCAGTTCACAACTTCACCAACAGTGCATTAATGTACCTATTTTCCCACAATCCCTCCAGCATTTTTATTTTACTTTTTTGTCAACTTTGTTGATCTGATGGGTATGAAGTAGTTTCAGAGTTGTCTTAGTGTGCATTTATCTAATTATTAGTGGTTTAGAACATTTTTTTCATACAGCTATCTATATCTTGAATTTCTTCTGAAAACCAAGGCAGGACATTTTTTTTTTCAGTGAAAGTGTGTCACAAATCACAAATCTGTCTCAAAGCAGACACTTATGCCAGATATAATCATATCTTCCGTTCCCCTGTATTTTGGATATCTTTCATGAAGCAGCTCCAGGTTAATTTGAATAATCTTGCCAACTTGTCCCAGAGGAAACTGGGGAGCCAGAAAAGTAAATGGAAAGGAAGACAGTAAGGATGCTTGTCTAAGCCCCAAGAGTCAGTAGGAAGTAGTGCTATGAGATCCTCCTGGTGCCTTGCCCAGACTCTGGGGGGAGAGAGAAGTTAATTCTCCATAAGTCAAAGTAAGAATGAAGGTCCATCATTTAGGACTTTTTTTTTTTTAGCCATTTGGCCAATGCCAGAGTCTCCAACATGGTTTCTGCACACAGACCTGCTTTTAGAGAACAAGTTCCCTGAAGAAAGTGAATAGTGCTATCTGCTGGAGAGTGACAAAACAACCAAAGCCAGAAAAGCTGAGAGAATTACAGAATTTATTGTAGAAAGAATTTATTGTAGCAGTGATGGCAACTGAATTACCAAAAAGCAGAGCCATAAAAGACATCAGTGATGGGAGTTCAGTTATAGGAAATATAGGAGGCAGAAATCAACCAGGGACCCTTCAAAAAATGACTATATTCTAGATAAGAGCTAAGGGAAGATATGATAGGGATAAAGAATGACAGAAAGTGGCAACTAGTGATTCTAGGCCAGATTTTCAAGGAAAGAGCAATGGAGCCAAAAGAGCCCCATCAGGAAACATCAAGGTGGAGGAATAAACCCTGACCTATCCTTAGTATAGAGTTATAAATCATAACACTTCACAAGTCTCTGGATCAGGGGAGGGTTGTTCACATGAGGAAGCTTCTTGACTGTCTAAGGAGCTCATGAGTCCTTGCTGTATCCATTAATTTGTAAATATTTCTTTATATTCTGAGCCTTGTGACACTGAGTGCTTATTAGGGTAACCTGTAGTTACCCTTAGGGAAATGTCAGATACTGACATTTTCAGGTCATCTGCATGGGGGCAATAAGTCACAGGAATGAGTAATCTCTAAGTTATACCCAACCTTTGTGTTTGAAGGTAGGAGGCTGTGACAATTGTTACTTAAGTTTGTAGGTGAAATAAGAGAAAGGATGAGGTAGCAAAAGGGGATGGGGGGATGGGAAGAAGCTGGTTGCAATGCAGAGGCTATGGAGGAGAATTCACATAATAAGAAAGAGATTGCCTTTGGGAATTGGAAAAAACAGGCTTCCTACTCCATTCCTATCCACAAACTGCTGACAAATAATTGGGATCAGCTCCTGCTTTGTCAGTTCAAAGAAAAATATTCACCAAGCCAGCTGAGATGAGAGGTTTTTGAAGACTGCTTGTATCCTGCATTTCTTTTACTCTCAACCTCCCTGGATTAACTCACTTCCTCTTCAACAAAACATCTGGAACTTGTCCTGTTAACTTTAAGTCCAGCTGAGGATGGGTTGCAGCCAAATTTCTTAGTCCTCCTTCCTCCACCGATTACTACTGAAAGTCAGTTGAGCTCATAATCAGCTTCTGCCACCCTCCTCTCCCCTCTTCCAGCAGGAGCAGATGCAAACTGAGAAACTTCCCCCTCTGGCAGCCCCATTTCTCCCTTCTCATTTTCAAGCTAGGTCAGGGTCACCTCCCTATATCCCTTCTCCCCACACACACTAAGCAAATGATTTGCATTTTTCATTATTCATCACATAACTCTTCTTCCATAGCAGAGAGTTAACTGTATTATGTGATTTACCACTGAGTGAGGACCCAAACAGACAGACTAAAATTCTTTTACTGGGCACTGGTGAATAGAGTGCTGTAAATGTCTGTCTCTGAGCATCAGATTTGGCCAAGAATTCAGTTGGTTAGGGATAGATTAATTGTCTCTTAGAATACCAATGGCCAAACTGCCCTCTGTCAGAATCTGACCCCAAACCATCCTTATCTTTGAGATCTCAGAATAATGAGATATGGCCCTCTTCCCTCCTGCTCAGGAAGGTGTTAGGAGAATGCCTCTCTTCTAAGGGCTGGCTTCTCTCCAGGCAACTGTTGCCCTTTTCCCTAACACTAATTGCATTTCCTTGAACTTCATGGTTGATGCGAGAAATATCAGAGTGGCTGTGCCTGGAGAAGGGGCTACCATTCCTGGTAAAGGGAATAATTTAACTCCTAACATTTGGGGAAAGATAGCCTCCTAGGGAGGGTCTGGATGCTTGCCCATAAAATGCAAAGCATTAAGGCATTTTCAGAGTTGGGGGGAGCCTTAGGGATCATCTAGTAAAATCCCTAATTTCACAATTAAGGAAACTGAGGCCTAGCCAGGGGGAAATGGTGTGTTTGCTATCCAACAGCTAGGTAATGACAGGTTGGGGCTTGACCTGAAGTCTTGATTCTCTCCAATGCTCACTTTTCATGGATTTATTTGATGTCATATAATTGGGATTATCCAAAATAGGCACATGAAAAACATTTAGGAACATTTACAAAGAAACAGACAAATAAAGTACTGGGTATTAATAAACAAACAGGACTTTTTTTTTAAGAGACCATGGAAAGATAGGTAGAGAAGACAAGATAAGAGAGAAGTAATTTTCTCTAGAATGTGACCTTTAAAACTTCTTTAGAGACTAGGCGGTGGATTTATTACTTTCAGGAAAGGATGAACTTGATATAATTCTAGCCTCACCCTGAGTCCTTCTTTCAGGGTTTCCTGACCTAGATGAGGTTTGAGGGAGGATGTGAATGAGCATCCTGTCCTAGGAGGACCTAAAACAGTGTCTTTCACATCCTGGCGGCTGAATAAGTAGGGATGGAATGGAATTCAAGTTAATTCAAGATGGAATGGAATTCCACCCCATGCTTCCCTTTGGTGTTTCTGTCCATCATAGAACATGCTGACCTCCAAGATAGTCTCCATGTTCACTTTCCTTACTGTTCCCATACTCCAGGGATTCATAGTTTGTGGGTGGGGTTACCCTCACAGACAAAGATTGAAACTCTGTCCCCGTCCCATAATTTAGCAGATGATCTTTAATAGTTCCCGAACCTGAAAAGATTCCTCATTCTCCATCCCTGTAGCTTTTCCAACATGACATCCCTCCCTGGCCACCTTCTCCCTTAGAGATGCTGTCTCCTCCCATTAGAAGGTAAGTCCCATGAGGTCAGGGGTCATCTTTGGCTTTGTATTTGTATTCCCAGCACTTAGAACAGTAGTTGACACATAATAAGCACTTAAATGTTTTTCCCCTTCATTTCTTCATTTGCCATAGAGCCCAGCTGGGGGTGAGCTCTGCGACTTTTACTAAGATGGTTCTTACTCTGTGGATATGACTCCATCACTGGGCTCATATGAGATACCTTTTCTACTTGATATTACCTGCTAGATCTTGTACTTCACTCACATGAACTTTGAGAGTCCAAGATCATGTTCATGTCACAATCAGGCATCAGATATATACTGTATTGATCCAGATATATGCCACACCCTCATAGTAGATCTTTTAAAGAGAAAAACAACTCAATAGCATAAAAGAATTGTATAATGCTACTGTATAAGATGAGTCTTTCTTACTCCAGGCTTGGCACTCTACTATTGAATGAGGAAGACGCAAGTTCAAATCTGACTTCAGACACTTACTAACCATGTGACTTTGGGCAAGTCACTTAACCCTGTTTGCCTCAGCTTCCTCATATGTGAAATGATCTGGAGAAGGAAATGGCAAACCATTCCAGTATCTTTGCCAAGAAAATCCCCACAGGGTCATGAAGAGTCAGACATGACTGAAAAATGACTAAACAACAACAACAAATAGTGAAAGGATTCTTAAACTTGCCTCAAAACTCTTGGTCAACTTGTCCCTTTGGGAGAAAAAGCTTAGATGAGCCATTGTGCATTTCCAGTGCAATTTAAACTTTGAAAAGTTAGATGTGATCTGACTAATCACAGTGCTACATGCTACAGACACTTCCAAAGAATGGGAGCTTGAGGGGTAGCTAAAATATCTCTTGCTTTTGGCTACTAAAACCACACAGACTAATCCAAGCACACTGTGACTCACCCCACTAGTCACTGTAGCCATGAAGTTTCTCATTTCTGTTTAGGACATAGTTTCAGCAGAATAGGAACCATGGGGGCAATCATGGTAAAGAGAGGGGGAACTGCCAGTAATTCTTGGAACTGGGAGCTCTGATGTGATTTGACCTTCCTTTTCCAGGAATTCGTAAGAAAAATCCAGGGTGGCTGCCATTTTTGAGACTGTTGAAAAGAAGTGACAGTTCAAAATGACCTGACTGATACTGTTATTTCAGGAGACATTAGTGATTCACAAGAGGAAATCTCTTTTTAGACATATTAATTTAAGACCCACGTACATTTTCACTGGTTCCTGGGGGATTTAGTCAGCCTTACTTATTTCTTCTTTCTTCTTTAGTTAGGAAGGAAACAGCATTCAAGGACAACAGTTTCTAATGTGTGATCATGCACTTGGGCATGTGAGTTGTGGTTCTAAATTGAGGCTGGATCCATCAGCCACAGCTTGTCTGTTCTCTTGCTCTGAACACAAAGATCCCTCCCTCTTCCTCACACTTTGCCTTGACTTCTTTTTTGCATTTCTCTCTCAATCTTGTATCACTGTTATTCATGTATCTGTCCTTCATTCTTGAGAATCAGACAGGTCTCCTACATTAGGAGCTTTTCCCTTTATGTTTTCTCAAAGCACATGGTATGTACTCAACAAGAACTATTTGAATCGAATTGAATGATGACCCACCTCTCCTCTGGCTCCAGCTCCAGCATTCAATAATGAAGCCATGCTCTGAGCAACTAGAGAAGGTCAGGCTGTAACTTGAACAAGGCTAATGTTGCATAGTAGGCATTTTTAGTCCCTAGCTGGCTAGTTTACTGACTTAAAGAGTTGCCTCTCATTCAGTACAACCCAAAACACCACGGAACTTGAGATATTAACATTCATCTTAGTGACTGCTGTGCATCCAGAGGGGATGATGGGCTCATTGTCTTTTGTTTTGCAAACATCAACAGCTCTCCAGGCTAACACTGGTCACTATCCTGTTAATATTACCCATCAGTCTACTGTTGCATTTCCAATTAATCAATCTGATCGGAGGGTGGAGAGCTCCTCCATTAAAGATACCTAGGGCAACCATCTCTTCATTTCCCACATGGCTGAACTCCCAACTGCACTCTCTGGACCTCTCCATGGTACCCCTGACCTAGGTACCTTCCTCCTCTCTCTTTTCAGCTACCTATTATGTAGGTTCTCTCATTAGACTGTAAGCTCCTTGAGGACAGGAAACTGTCTTTCTTTTTCACATTTGTTTTCCCAAAGCTTGGCACAGTGTCTGGCATATAGTAGAAACTTACTAAATGCTCATTTACTGATGACTAAGAAAGCACTTATTAATACTATGTGTTAGGTACTCTGCTGAGCATAATTCTGCCAAATCATTCCAACGGATTAAGTTTGAATCATCCTTATAGTATGTGCACGGCCTAGACAGGAGTGGGG
Source organism: Pseudochirops cupreus (assembly GCA_028627135.1). Lineage (NCBI taxonomy): Eukaryota > Metazoa > Chordata > Mammalia > Diprotodontia > Pseudocheiridae > Pseudochirops > Pseudochirops cupreus. The sequence goes on along the minus strand of CM053581.1, from coordinate 551,006,687 downwards.
AATCTGCAGTCTCAAGGTCACATGTAGCCTTCTAGGTCCTTGGGTGCAACCTTTTGACTGAGTCCAAGTTTTACAGAACAAATTCTTTTATTAAGAGGATTTGTTCTGTGAAGTTTGGATTCAGTCAAAAGGCCACACTCAAGGACCTAGAAGGCCACATGTGGTCTCAAGGCTGCAGGTTCCTCTCCCCTGATTAAATTAAATGACTCTTAACTACCTATCTTCAGGAGTTCACTTTTTTTGGTTGGTCATGGACCCCTCTGGCAATGTCTGGGGAAGCCTATGAATCCCTTCTCTGAATAATGTTTTTAAATGAATAAAATAAAATATATGGGATTATAAAAGGAACCAAAGGCTAATGAAAACAGAGGTAAACCTGGATCCAGTGATGCCTTTGGGGTCAGTGGATCCCAGTTTAAGAATCCCCATTTAAAGAACTTTTTCAATGATCAGTTGTTACCAATCCCAATGGTTTATGGTTCTCTGATTTCTAGGGAAGCTAAGAAAACACCATGTTAGGGGAAGTGTTTATGGAAGCTAAAATTGCCAGGTGCAGAGACTTCAGTTATCGACTTGATTTCTGGTTCATTCAGAGGCAATAAACAAATCACAGTGTCTCCAAGAAGAGAGAAAATGTTTTTCTTGAGAATCTGGGCATTGAATTGGAGAACTTTAACAGGCCACCACAAGGGCCAAGAATTCTCGAATCTCCTTCATTAGCCTTTTAGCCTTATGGGTCTTCAGGCTGACAATGTCAGTCTATATAGTATTATCTCAACTTCAGGATAAAACAGCTAATCTGAGCCAATTTACAAGATGTTGGAAGGCTTTCTGTTGAAGGAGTTGCCATGCCAGACAAGCAGGTAGGCAGGTGCTCATGCAAACTTTACATGAACTGCTCCAACCCTTTGGGAGAAAGCACGGTATATTGGAAATGGCATTAGCCTGGACATTGGTTCACTGTCTGACCTTGGATGATTGGTGTCACCTTTCTTATCAATCAAAGGGTAAGGTTTTGGAATCAGAATATCAGGATTTGAAACCCAGATTTTTAACATCTTGGTCAAGTAATTTCTTCTCTCTGTGTCTCAGTTTCCTCAATGTAAAAATGAGGGGATGAGAGTTTTGTTTTTCTCCTTTTTAATAGGGGGAGAGAAAAGGAGAGAGAATCAATGTTTATGAATTTTTTAAAAAAACAAATGGCTTTTAATTTAAAAAATGAAACAGTTGGTTCAGATGACTCTCTATAGTCCTTTTTAGTTCTGAACTTATAATTCTATGATTCTTTAAAAGTTTGAGTTTGCAAAACCAATTTGGATGAAGTTGTTTATTTCTTCTAGTAAAAAATTCCATTTAGGTAGGACCAAATTAAAGTTTCATGGTCCAGATGACTAGATCTGCTACTGGTGTGGTTAAATGAGTCTTGGGTTCTAACCTACCTCCAGTCACCTTCATCAACAATTCACAGAAAACGAGGAAGAAAGCAGACTGAAGAACATTTGGAAAGCCAGGTAGCACTTTCAAGGAGTCCAGGATGCTCCCTACTACAAAAGCATAAATATTCCTTCTGATTGCTGTATGACTTCAAATAATGGAACACCATGATCTCTGACTCAAAGGACCATTGACAGAGTTGCAAGAGACCTTTGAGGTCATCTAATCCAACCTACAGATGAAGGAACTCATGCCCATAAAGATATAATATCACCAACTTGAGCTAGAAGGAATCTCAATGTTAAGTGTAATCCCTTCTTTATGGATGAAGAAACTGAAGCACAGAGCAGTTAGTTGACTTGCCCAGCATCTCCATGGGTAGTAGTAGAGGCAGGATTTGAATCCACATCTCCAGATTCCAAATCCAAGGATCTTCCCACTTCATCGCTCTGCTTCCCAGGTCATTTTTGCCAGTATGGCAAAAAAAAGTAAAATGGTCAAGTCAGGATTTGAACTCAGGTCCTCTGATCCCAAGTCCAGTGCTTTTTATGCTAGACCATGCCCCCCCATCTCAGAAGAATCAAAATTGTAGGTGACCTAAAGGGCAGTGGAAAAATCATGGTGGTTATAAGTATGCTGTTGTATATTACCCACAATACCCTGCCCACAATAAATGGTGAACACATTAAGGACCCATAACTGGAAATGGATGTGTGTTGGAAAGGCTGGTCATACAACAAGGATGAGAAAAAACAGGTGGATACCCTGGGAGTTGCTGGAGATACTGGAGAAGTATTAAAAGACCTAGAAAGTGTCTTGGCTAGATCCTCTATGAAAAGACAGATGACAATCACACAGGCTGAGCAAGTATAGATGGCTTGCCATCTGTACCAATGGCTGAAGACCAACAGCAATGAGATAATGACAACAACCATAATATTAACTAATCTTTCTATGGCATCTGCTATGTGCCAGGCACTGTGAAATATGGAAATTTCCTGCCCACACTCCTAATAAAACTAGAAAGTGGCATCTGTGGCTTAGTGGCCTGCAAGCTGACCTTGGAGCCAGAAGACCTGAGGCTGACTCATACTGACTGTGTGACCTCGAGCAAGGGTCAACTTGCTATCTCTTATTTATAGTGTATGTAGCTTGTGTGTATCTATTGTTTGTATATGGTTTACCCCATTAGAATGTGAGCTCTCGGAGGGCAGGGATTGCTTTTACCTTTTTCTGTAAATACAGTTACAGTGCCTGGTACATAGGAGTTTAATAAATGCTTGTTGACTAATTGACTTTATATTCACTTTCACTTGAACCTAAAGCAAACCTTCATCCCTGGAGCAACGCCTTGTAGACAGTAGGCACTCAATAAATACATGCAGTTGGTTTGATTAGGAGGCAAAGAAAAGCTATTTTAGACAACAGAAAACAAAAAGAAAAGCACATGATATCTGGAAATAAGGAGATGTCATGGGAATTATGACAATGTGACTCTTATCTAGGTCCCCAGGAACAATCTCCTGGGAGTGAGGGGCGGGGAAAAAGAGTTTAGTGCCTGCATAATTCACTCTCATCCTGCAGAGCAAAGATTAATAAGATAATTAATCTCCATCCCTGCTCCCATCCCTGGCTCACACAAACAAAGTCTTCTACCAGTTGTCATTGTTTCTGGAATCCTTCAGGTCCTCAGAAAAAAGGCAGCAGCAAAAAGAATTTTGTTAAAAATATGGTAATTTGATGCAAAATGAGCATCACTGAATAGTTTGCACAATTATCTTCTCAGAACAATCTACCAATAGAGAAGCCTGAAGCCAAACTTTCCCCATGTCAGTTGGTGCAGGCTGGTGTGCTTTGGTATCTAACCTGTCATTTTTTCTTTCCTCCATTCTTTTGCTCAAGAAGGTAAGCACCATCCAGAAGCTCTCTTAGTATCCAGAAGATTTTTCTTTGACTTCTCCCTCTAATTGCCCACCTATTAGCTCACTCATTCAGCACCCCTGCTGCAGTGATTACCTTTTGATGTGGATGGCACTAGACCCATGTCTTATGTGCCTACCCTTGGAAAGCACCAAGTCAGTGGTCTCAACCAAGATATTCATAGGAAATAACTGGGAGGACTCTCAGTCTCTGTCTCCCTATCTCTCTGTCTCTCTCTTTCTGTCTGTCTTGCTCTCTCTCTCTCTCTCTCTCTCTCTCTCTCTCTCTTGCTTTCTCTATATATTTGCATGTGATTTGCATTTAATTTACATGTAATTGGCCTATCTCTGCACAATCTACCCTCTGGCATTCTTCCCTTTTTTTGGCACAGTATTATTGCTATCTCCTGGATGATTCTTCCCTCCCAAGTTCTTTCTTCCTTCTCAATCTTCTACTATCATGTACTTAGATTTTCTCTTCCAATAATGCTCCTCCAAGGGCATGGGCAGTTGGACAGAAGCTGAAGATGACTGAATGAGAAGGTAGCAGTGAGTGAATGGGAAAAGAAATAAGCACATAGATCTTATATCATGATAGTACAAAATGTAATAGGTTTCTATTGAGGACAGGGGTCCTCACCACCACCTGGATGGTGCTTACCTTCTTGAGCAAAAGAATGGAGGAAAAAAGAAATGACAGGTTAGACACCAAAGCACACATCAATAAGCTCAATGTTTTAAGTGCCATAGAAGAGGATTTTTTAAAAGAGAATAGTGAGACATGCCCCGCCTTGACATCAATGAACACAGTAGACTGAGGCCTCCTTACAGACTCATAGGAAGTCCAGGAGCACCTTCTCATTTTGGTCAGCTATGATTTTTTTTTTACTAAGTATACCTATTTATATTCTGGACCCCTAAGCCCTCGTCTGTAAAGTATTCTCTCAACTCCCCCTTGGTGAGGAGAAATGCCCTTCCTATGCATCTTAGGGCTTGAAAAAGGAGTGAGTCTTTTTCCATGAACCCACCAAGAACTGTTAGGGGCTGCAGAGGTGGTAGCTGAGCCATTTCACCTTAGATGATGGCCCTTACCTGAATGCTGTGGCCACTTTCTTATTGATTCAAGCCAGCCTGTGCTGGCTTCTCTTTGCCTCTGTGGACATTGGCATGTTGTCTTCCCAGCAGACAAATAAAGGCACAAAGGTACCAAAAGAGGAAGCTGGTGATCTAAGGGATAAATGTGGCTTATTTCACAATTTTGGAAAGGATAAATAAAACTATTAGTAGAAATATTTTTTGTGATAACATTATAGCAAATCCTCTGGAATGAATGAAGAATTAAAAAAAAATTGATGGAACTTTTTATCCCCTAATTTGCAAAGAGTTAGAATGAGAAGAGACCTCAAAAACCATCTAGTCTATCCCACTCATTTTATAATAAAAGAAAATTAAGCACAGGGAAGTTTAAATGACTTGTCCAAGGTCACACAGGCATAAAGATGAGATCTGAACCTAGCTCTTCTGACTCCAGAGTCAGTCTTCTTAACACTGGAAAAGAAAGAGGTGTAGTCTAGGGAAGAGGTCTCCAAGCCATCATAAGTTCTGAATTGTAAGTGTCCTATTCTACAGCATAAAATTCCCCCCACTAGGTAATCTTACACTGTGATGGGGAAAATTAAAATCAGATATGTAGCTCTGAGGCTGAATCTGAAAGATATAACATCCCCACTCAGGTTCTCCTGTTGGATGTCCTCAGGGTCCTGGTTCCCAATCATTATAGAAGCAAGTTGAGGGCTACAAAAGACTCCACAGGGAGACAAGACCATGTCACATGAGCTCCTAACTGACTCCATCCTGGAGTGACAGTAACCAGGGCCATACCATACATTTCCAAGATAGACAGAAGAGGAAAACCTTGAACTACCAAAGCCAAATTGCACAGTTCTCACTCTTATCTCCCATCTACTTCCCCAATGTCTCATGTATCAGACTGAAATCATCACAAGAGTCAAGCTGGTTGGCTCAAGGTATGTCAGCACTAAAGACAGCGTCAAGCTGGATGGAATATTCATTGGATCTGGGTGGAGTCTATGATGCTCACCTTCTATGTATAGCCAACGCTGGCATTCTCCAACCTTCGACTTATTACTGCCACCCTGATGATGTTCATCTCTTATGCAAAGCTCCAGATGAACCCAAGCTTCTTGCTGATTGTTAAAAGTTGAAATGGGAATAGAAAACTCAAGTAGAGTTGCAGCAGGAAAACTATCAAGGAGCATGACCAGTGGCTAAATCAAGAAAACAGACAACTAAGAGATCCAGGAGCTAGGTCACAAACTGGGATTCAGGAGGCAGGGTTTTTTCTTCAAAAGCAAGAGGAACAAACATATGGTCAGATTGCAAGAACATCCAAAGACATAGTGGTCAAGCTATCTTTCTTCTTCATTCCCTGTACAAATTAATGACTGTCCTGTGAGTGTACCCAAAGTCAGGAGCAGAGGTAGAATGTGAGTTTGTACTTATATGGCCAAATGAAATGTTAGAAGGAATCCTAAGAGAATTATTGTTGTTGTTCAGTCATTTTCAGTTGTACTTAACTCTTTATGGCCCCATCTGGGGTTTTCTCAGCAATGATACTGGAATGGCTTGTCATTTCCTTCTTCAGCTCATTTTACAGACAAGGAAACTGAGGCAAACAGCCTTAAATGACTTGCTCGGGGTCACGGGGCTAGTAAGTGTCTGAGGCCAGATTTGAATTCAGGAAGATAAGTCTTCCTGACTTCAGGTCCAGTACTGTATCCACTACACCTAATCCTAATGGAGGGACACATTTATATTACAAAAAGGCAGAAATACACCCTGTCTTTGAAGATTAAAATGAAGATTAAAATTTTATAAAGGCCTAAGCATTAGCAAAAATTAGCATTTAGCATTAGCAAAAGAAAGCAAGTTTGTAGACTACAAAAGCTGGAAGAGATCTTAGGCATCATCTCATCCAGAGTTTCTTAACCTTTTTGTGTGTATGCCCTGCACCCCTTTGGCAATCTGCTGAAGTCTATGGACCTCTTCCCAGAATAATGTTTTTAAATGCATAAAATAAAATACATAGTACTATAAAGGAAATCACTTGTATTGAAATATAGTTACAAAAAAGTTCATGGACCCCAGGTGGAAAACTTGTGATCTGGTTTAATTCTCTCACTTTGTAGGTATATCTTAGGGGATCTAGAGAAGTGGCTTGTTCAAAGTTACACATCTGGTTCTCTCTGATACCAAATCATAACCTCGAATGAATGAATTTGAAAATATTTATTAATTGCTTAGGATGTGTTAAGCTTTAGGGATTCCAAGAGAAAATCAAGATAGACAGTCCCTGCCCTCAAGTTCACATTCTAAGAGAGGGAGATATATATATATATATATATATATATATATATATATATATATATATAAATAATTAAAATTTTAAATTCTCTTGATGATGAAAGACAAGTGTAAGACTAAAGTTTCCATTTGCTAGTCCCTAGTTCAGGAGTCACGATGCCTCTTTCTCACTATTCTTTGCAAGTAGGCACTTTGTCTATTCAACCAATCTGGTGAATTGTTCAGAGAACCATAAAGTATATGTGAGTGCTTTGTGACTTTGCTCCAGTGATGATGGGGATGGGAAGAAGTGACCTTGACCCTTTCTTTGACAAGGAAGCACAAATAATGCATCAGTGTAAACCACTGAATGGTAACCATGCATCATCAACAAAATTGATGGTGATCATAAAGGACGGGCCCTCCAGTCAGTCTACAGGTTCCAAGGCAAGTTACTTATTGGGTCACTAGTTTGTAAGTGCTTGGTGTATTATTCTGTGAAATTAACCTTTCACTGATGCAACTTCAATGATTTCTCAACAAGCAATTCTATTTTAAGGAGTTCCCATCACGAATAGAGTTCAATTTTCCTACTAGTCATCCTACACACATGGGCCCAAAGTCAACTGACTACTTCCTTGGTTATCCTCAAAAATAACTTCTCCTCATGAAGAAACATAGCTTTCCTGTTCCTTTATTCTTTTAATTTAAAGTTGGGCTGGGGGCGGAGCCAAGATGGCGGCGTAGAAGCAGCAACACATCGCAGCTCTCACATAGCCACCCCAAAATACCCATAAAATAGGACTCTAAACCAATCCTGGAACTCCAAAACGCACACAAAGATACTTCCCACTAAAGTCAGCTCAGCTAAGAGGAACCGTATCAGCACTGCGAACCGAAACCAGCCTGGCCTGAAGCC
>CM053581.1:550982751-550998552 GCA_028627135.1 Pseudochirops cupreus | reverse complement strand
AACAAAGCCATAGCCAGTGTCCTCATCAAGTCATTCTCTGCCTGTAGAACAGTCCCAGAACCCCTGAAAACATCAGCAAGGCCCTCTTCCAGGATTTCTGTAAACATACAACAGGAAAATCCTCCTTCAGGGCTTCTGAACCAACAGCCAGGTTCCAGGACCTCTACAATAACAGCACTGTCCTTCACCATCAGGTGAATGTGGCAAAAAAATATCAAAACAGACAGACAAAATACCGACATCACACCCATGCCTCCTCAGTTCTTAGCAGCTCCAGGTGACACTTCTCAAAAGTCCTGGGCAGCTCCAACGGGCTCTCAGCAGTCTTTCTATCAGCAACTCAGGCTCCACGATGCTGGATGCTGCTCTCCAAAAGTCCTTCTGGCCTTCTCTAGGCTTAGGCCTCTCTCCCAATTCATGGCTCCTCCCAGTTCAGTCCTCTCTCTTCATGTCAACAAGTCCATCCCACAAGTGGGATTCACAAGCTCTGGGTTTTAACACTCAACCCAAAAACCAAGCCAATACAGGGGCATCTCCAAATTCCATTACCAATACAACATGTGTGTATATATAAAACTATATATAGTAGCCTGGGGTGGGGTGGGTGCACAACAGAGAACAAAAGAAAACTAACAAGGAAGCAAAGAAAAGATGGACAGTTTTCAACACAATGCATAGTATTTATTATATAGGCTTTCTTGAAATGGAAAATTTATTGCTGTATATTTTGAATCTTCTCATGTTCTGCTATGCATATGACATGCTTTTTTTTCCTTTTCTTATTTTGTATTTAAGTTTATAATTTGTTTTCCTTTTCTCATTTTATATTTAAGTTTCAATATATAAGTTTATAATGTGTTTTCTTTTTCATTGTATATTTAAGTTTCAATAATGAAAAAAATAAAAAAAAAGAAATGTAACTTCTTGTGTAACAAGAAGGTAGTTACTTGTCAGTGGGGTAGGGTAATCTTTGGAGCCTTACTATAGGAAAATAAGTGTCATTAATAGAGCCCAAGTCTCCCTGGCTTCCAGGCCAGCTCTCTATCTACAGGTTGCAGCATACATGTGCTGCATGTGCTGCATCAATGCCCTTTAGGTCACCTGTAGTTGTGATTCTTCATAGGATTATGGATTTTGGGTCAGAAAGGACCTCAGGGGCCATCTAGTGCAGCCTTCTTAATTTACAAATGGGGAAACTCAAGTTCAGAGAAGTTAAGGGCATTCCCATAGACATGCAGGTATGAAGTAATAGAACTGGTCAGAATCCAGTTCCTGTGACCCTAACTCTAGCAGCCTTTACAGAGCATTATATTCAACAGCTGGGTAAACTCTTTTTTAAAAATTTATTACTTTTATTAATTTATTTATTTTCTTGTTTACATCATTCATTTCCACGAGATTTTGAGTTTCAAATTTTCTCCCCATCTTTCCCTGGGTAAACTCGTAAGCCATGATTGCCTGTGACTTTGTCTTTCCTAATAAAATCTATGGAATTCATCTCCCTGTCCTCCTCCCCATCATAAAATGGCTGGCAATCACCTAAAGATATGGTGACTAATCCTTATAGCTGTGGCCCAAAGAACCTTCAGACTCCTATCTAAATGATTTGAGGATTTTAACATCCTGTCTAATCTATGGAAACCTCAGACATGGCTGTCAAATTGGGAAAATAAACCAGAACTAATGACCTGAAACTCTTATGTCTCCTAGATAAATTTTACATGGGCATCAGATGCAGACAGTCTTCAATTTGTGAAGACCCAGAATGCCTGACTCCTTAAGACCCAAATGAGTAACTTTGAGACTGCATAGCCCTCATCTGGCACCCCTGGTCAGCTGACTCAGGCCCAACTTTTCAGAGTGATCAGTGGCAGAGAAGGATGAGAAAGGTTCCTGGCACCCTTTGTTGGGTGGGATACAACTTGTCACACAATATGGCAGCATAGAGGGAGTACAGGCCTCATGGACCCAAGACATGAGCTGTTATTCCTCATCCTATAACTGTACATAAGTTACTTCAATTCTGAATCTCGCTTTTCTCCTCTGTAAAATGGAGATAATAATACTTATGCTACTAAACTCATAGGACTGCTTTAAAGAGCTGTATAAATCTTAAAGTGATACAGAAATGAGAATTTTCTATAAATATTAGTATAAGAAAAGATAAAGAGGTTGGAGCAGCAGAAAGGGAGAAATTCTGGGTCATTCCTTACCTTTACAAATGCTTTTCAATGGGATACACCCCCATCATGATCATCATAATCAATGATAATAAACACTGAGTGCCCTTTATTTGGAGTCTATGTTTAATCTGAAATTCCACGAGAGCAACGGGAAGATTTTGCATGCCTCTCTTTGCTTCATGGAAAGGTGTTTTTTTTCTGTATGTTTTTGTTTTTGTCAGGCTAATTGCTTGAATAGAGGGTGTTTGGTCTTCAATAAAAATGTTATAAATACATTGTTAGTTATTTCACCAGTTCTCTACTGAATACAAACTAAACTTGAGTCTGGCACCTGTTTCAACAATTTTCAAAAACATCCTGCTCCAATTTCCAATTTCCAATCGCTATTATTATAGTGATAGTAAATAATATTTGTACAGCACTTTGCAAAAACACTTTATAGGCATTATCTCACTTTAATCTTGAAAATTAGCCCCACCAAGTCAATACTCCCAAATACTCAAATGGACTCATGATCTCATTGATTTGAGAATTCCTTCCAACAATGCAGATCATGACCCATCCATGACTGTTCATCACATAAGACTCTTGCCTATGTCTTCCCAAAAGCTGACCACAGAGGGGCCACCCGAAGTGCCAGAGGCCTTCTTCACTTTTTACCAAAATGTTAAATGGAGTAGTACTCTGGACAGCTGTCTATTATCCCTCATTCTCACCGTGAAATCAGCCTATCTTCTCTTTCCATTGTACAGCGTTTTATGACATCCTTTATTTCTGTTTGTTCTTCAGAGTTCCTCCTTAGTTGTATGTTATAATCTGCTTACTCCCACCATACCTGCTCTCTTCCACTGTTCTCTATGAGATGCTCATCTTTAATTCTTCAGAGACAGTGGTATTCCAGATCTTACTGCCAGTCAGCAGCACTAGTAAAATATTTGCATTTAAGTAAATGAGCCTTTGCTATCATAGGAAGCTTGAGGTCAGCAAAAGATTTTTACATGTTCCCAAAAGCAATCCATTCCACTTTTCTCCTGCTTTTCAACTCCTCAAAAAGCTCCTCTGAGATTTCTGTGGCTCTCTCTCTCAAGTGAGTTTTAGAAATACAGGACCCTAAATGTAGACATAAAGAGTTAGATGAATTACGTAACCCTAAGTCATATCATAGTCTGAGACCAGTCAACACTAGAGGGTCAATCAAAGCCTAAGGTTAATTGTAGTCTGGGGCATTCTGATGGCTGCCTGGCTAGGACTAGTGGTTCACAGTTTTTTTTTTCTGCCCATTAAAAAGGTTACAGCTTACCCTGCTTTGGATATAATTTCTAGCCCCTGACTACTACAGATGACCTTGAAAGGGCTAGATGACTAAGGAGCTGAAACCCAGCAGGTGGTAGGTAGGTGACTCCATGGACATCAGAAACCCCTAGCTGATACTACAATATGGCCAGGACAGAGGTGAATGACAGTACTACATAGAGCAGCACCAATTCTGAAGAGGCCAGATAGCTGAAGCCCAGCAGACAGTAGCTGGCGACCATAATGACATCAGAAAACCCCATCAAACATCACAAAGTACCCAGCACAGAGATGCTCAGCAGCAAAGAGCAGCAAAATGACCTCGTAAGAAGCCATCAATGACCGTCAGGGTCAGAAGTGAACACGTGGCCTGGCCACATGCATTCCTGGCATCCACTCCTCAGCTACATATGTACCCTCCATGCATGTTCCCTGGTCACACGTTTGCTTCATGTATGTCTTCCTCCACTGGTTATATGGTGACATATGGAGGAGTATTCCTTATGCAGAGGGAAATACAATTTATTGTCACTATTTGCTATGCTATTTGAATAAATGTCTTCTGTTTTAAACTAATGCATTCTCTGGCCAGCTGGTAAACATAAATGCTTCAATGAGGGCTCACAAACTATGCTTTTGATTGGGTACTGACCCCCAGGCATCTTTTCCAGTGGCCCACATGTGCTGCAATAGGACATTGGAATCCTTCGTATTCTCAGTGTGGACATTATATTGACACCCCCTTTATAGGATTTAGATGATAATTGTGCCATTTAAAGCGATTACGAAGGTTTACAGTTGCTTTTATAATATGCTGTTGGTCATACCTCTGATTTATCTGATCTTGGGTCCTTAGGAACAGAACTCCAATTATAATATTATCCCCTTTGGGAAATCATGATCTGCTTTATGACAGTCCATTTCATGACACAGTTTCCCAGAGCCCATTTTATGAAGGTTGGAACTGCCTGTATTGTAGACAGACTAGCTGCATATTATATGTATTAAAATTACCTGCTGTTTTAAAAAAGCTTAATGGTAGCCATGGACATATCCTAATATTTTAAGATAGAGAATGAGTTGCCATAAAAAATACTGTCTGTAAGAGGGAGAGTTTTCGACTGTCTACATCAAGCAATATTTGCTTACCTTAGGCAGAGCCAGAGGTTCAAGTGAGATTTTATTCTTTACACAAGTTGAACTGAATTGATGTTTTGACTGTAACTTAAGCTGATCTGCATTGGCTTTGGCATTTGGCGAAACTGGACTCTGTGACTCAATCACATTTTGAGTTTCTCCTGAAGTTAGTTCATTCCCCCACTGGTAGGGGCTGTCCACTAAAGACTGCCAGGGCAGTCCAAACAATTTCCAAAGTTACTGACTACTGTGTAACGAAAGGTAATAGCCTATCAAACATAAACTATCAGGCTTCTGTTTTCTCTGTGCCCAAGACCTCAGGCAACTCACAGTGTGACCTAGCATATGAGATTTTCCCAGGAACACAGAACAACAGATGGAAATACTCAACTGTACAGCAAAAGCTTCTCCTAAAGCTGCCCTGCTCCACTATGAACAATGTTTGTCTCACTGTCACTCCCTCCTTCCGCAACACACATCTCTGACAACAGAAGGAAAACTGGACAATCTAAAGCACACTATCCCTAACGTGGGAAGTACACTATTTTTAGAGTTAAATGACATATATTTGAATTCCATATCTTCTAGTTACTACTTTTGTGATCTTAGTTGTTAACATTTGTGGGCTCAGTATCTTCATCCATAAAAGAAGAAGGTGAGCTAGGTCATTTCTAGTTCTAGTGTTTCAGCCCTAACTCTATATGATCCTTGGCGTATGTCTAAGTCATGAAGTCACAAAACGCTTTTCTCATAATAACCCTGCAAAGTGGGTAGAACATTATCATTCTTATTTTACTGATAAGTAAACTGAGACTTGGCAAGACTAAACAAACTACCTAGGTTCACCTAGCTACCAAGTGTCAGAGGTTGGGATTCGAACCTGAGTCATCATTTCCTGAATCCACATTCATTGATTTTCCTGCTGGGCTTCTTCTCAGAGATGTAGATTGATAGCATTCAGGGACTTAAGGACCAGATACTTTCTGCTACTGATGATGCTACATCATCATCATCTCAGAGTTAGGCTTCTCTGCCTGGAATCTTTGGTCTTGTTGCCTCCCATGCTCCTGTGTAACAGGAGGAAGGGAGAGGATGGGTGGAGGCTTGAGTTTATATAGTTCCTCTTAAAAATTTCCAGGGTGGAAATGAACTCAGAGACCATCAGAAGCAATATCCAGGTTTATTGGTTTGCAACCAGAGGCTTTCCAGGCAGGTGTCTCTAAAGGGCTATAGGTTTGATTCCTATTGGTATTGCATTAGGCAAAGCCTCCTGATGGCAGAAGGAAACCCTATGAATTCCTAACCAGCAAGAGGCCCTGGAAGATTAAGGCTCCCATAAAACAGGATCCCCCCCAGTACCATGGGTGGGGAAATAATTAGTCAACTGCCCCCAAAATAAAATAAAATGATGGGTAATGAAAGACCTAACAGCTAATACAAAATCACAATCTTTTTCTGCAGGAAAACTCTCTCACCAAAAATGCACGTCAGAAGCTTAGTTCCCATTTAATCATACAATTTAGGAGTTAAAATGGACCTTAGGGCCCATGTGATGGCACACTTCATTCTCATTTTGTAGATGACAAAACTGAGGCCCAGAGAAACTAAGTTATATGCTCAAAGTCCCATAACATGTCAGTGGAAGAGCCAGGATTTAGAACCCAGGTCTCCTGACTTCTCATTCAGCATTCTCTCCACTTAGAGAACACTGAAAGGTTGGATGGTGTCTGGTGTGTTCACATTTGTCAATCACATCCTCCTTGGGGGGACTGACATGCAAAGAAAGAGCTACATCTACTACTTCTCTTGCCACTCTGAAGATTGTCTCGTGTCTAGTCCTGGATTTTACAGATGAGGAAACTGAGGCCTAGAGAGAGGAAGCCATTTGTCTCCAGGTGTCAGGAGATTGGGATCAGAGAGCTGCATTTTACCATTCTTTGTGTAGGAAAGTTCACTCCATACCTGGGGGAGCAGGCGGGGATTTATTGGAGGAGCTTGATCACAATCTCCAGGAATGATTTATGGGTACCACAAAATATAGGTGATATATTCTTGGCATATGGCAACGGGTACTCATTTCAGAAGTAGCCTTACGGTGGAGGTTGTTAGCATGTAGTAGGAGACTTAATGGTTGTGCTGAGCTGTACATTGACGTGAAGTTTGAGTGAATGGTAGAAAAAGCCAATAAGGACAAGACCTATAGTGGCATCGGTGCTAGGGAGTTTGCCTTGAATCTTCTTCCCATATATTGACATCATGTTGGGTATGCTACAGGAACTATTTACGACTTCCATAGTATATTCACTATGCTTCAAGGTTGATGGATGGATTGTTTGAATACCCCATAGACATATATCAGTATAGAACAAGTAATGGTGATAAGTGTAAATTCAGAGGCAATCCAGTACTGCTTATCTGAATCAAGATATGTGACACAGTTTGTCTCTGGTTCCCATTCCTGAAGGACAGTGTTTGGGGGAGGAGCAAAATTCAGCATCCTAGCACCAAGAATTTAGGTCATGGTAATCATGACTCCCCATTGGTAAAACGCAACATTGTGTGTGTGTGTGTGTGTGTGTGTGTGTGTGTGGGCACATGCATGTGGGACAGAGAGAGAGAGAGAGAGAGAATGAGAGAGAGAGAGAGAGAAAGAATACTCATTACTATTAATGTCCTTCTGGCATGAAACTAATCCTTTCTTTTAAGAAACCCAATGTGTATACATAGTACCGTTTTCCATTTTGTGCTGATGTTAGGCTGAGTACTCCCATTAGACTGTCCCTCATTAGGATGTGAGCTTCTTGAGATCATGAATTGTCTTTTGCCTTTCTATGTATCCCCAGCACTTAGCAAAGTGCCTGGGATACAGCAGGTGCTTAATAAATGCTGATTGATTGAATACTTGAATACTCTAGCATTATAAAGGATTTTCAATTCCATTGATGTGGAAACTCTGTCAAAAGATAGAGATCACAACTCATCCCAGCCTACCCACCCAGTATGACTCATCCATATCCTACTGTAAATTTTCCACATGGATTATTCCAATTGCTATGCTAGGTGTCTTCCTTAAAACACATTAGTGAATTAAAATGCCCTGATTTTTTTAGATGGTCATTTTATTTGCTATTCATAGCCATCAATAAAGCTTCCTCTCATTCATGGGTGTCAATCCCTGAGAAACTAATTAGAAGTCTCAGATCTAGTATAGGCACTAGTGGGGGGATAGTGGTGGCATTGTACAAAATGATAGTTAACCCATATGTTGAACTTTTTTTTCAACAAAAGATTGATTGATTTCTGAAAGGTTATGGGGGAAAAGATTAGTTACAATGGCTGTCTGCTCATTCATATTCCTATGCTCATATTGCATCTCACCAATGGGGGCTGATCCTAGGCATTTAGGGTCTTAGATTTAGAGCTGGAAGGGACATTGGAGGCCATATAATCCAATTCCTTCATTTTATAGATGAGGATACCAAGGCTCATGGAGGTTAAGTGACAGCAAACTTTAGAGGCAGGATTTGAACTCGACTCCTCTGACTTTAGAGTTCATGCTCTTTCCATTGTACCACACTGCCTCCTGTAGCATGACACACTTCTTGAACCACACAATCTCTGGTTGGTTTCTTTAGACCCTTGAACAGAACAAGGTTTGAGGTCTGGTGATCTCATCTCCCTAAGTGAGAACAAATACCCAGTTTCTTAACACACATACCCTCCTTTGTTGGCAATGTCATGGCCTAAGAGCAGTTTTCTGTGGGTACATTTATATGTGCCCCAATGGAATGCCCTCCTCATCTTCATCTTCCGTCATTTAAATTTTCAAGGGCTTGGTTCTTGCCACTTATTTTGAGATACTGATATACCCAGATTCTCAGCTCTGTTTTATATCATGTGAACCCATAACCACATTACAAGCAATTTATTGTCTCTAAATCTCAGTTTATTCATATGTAGAATGGGGGTTATAATGTTGAACTAACCTTCTGGTAGTGCTGTTTTGAGGAAACTGCTTTATAGGTTGTGAAGAGCTAGACAAATTTGAACTGGTATAACAAAGACTTCAGTTATCTGGACTTTGCTAGCTTTTGCACAGTTGTCTTTATCCCAGTAACACTGTGGGCACCAGCTCAAAGATGTACATAATCACACCTAAGCACACGTCCTAGAGCAATGTTGACCAGGGTCCCTCCATTTGTACTTCCAGGGTTCTGTGAAGCAATATAAATTTCATTTGTACTAAAGGCTCAAATGGGATTTACCATTTAAAGCTAGTTCCATTTAACTTTAGAACTTGGCAAATGTTCTTGCGGCACCATTAACTTTTCATTCTATTAGAACTCAAGGAGGGCTGAGTAGGTCTCTGAGGGTCAGCCAAAGGACAAGAGCTATAATGACTTGAAAGAACACAAGACATTGAGTTGCAACTACAATGAACCTGGCAAGAACCCGACATAATGGGCATGGTAAGTTTCTTCTGTGGAGGAATAACAGGACAAATAAAGCTTGGGAAAAGTCATAAATAAAAGCTAGACTTAAGTCTAGTTAGAGGAATTGGTGATGTTTGGACCAAAAGATAGGTTTCTTAACAACTGGCTTCATGTATATGTTTCTTCAATCCTTAGAGCAGTGGTTCTCAACCTTCCTAATGCTGTGACCCTTTAATACAGTTCCTGATGTTGTGGTGACCCCCCAACCATAAAATTATTTTCGTTGCTACTTCATAACTGTAATTTTGCTACTGTTATGAATAGTAATGTAAATATCTGATATGCAGGATGTATTTTCATTGTTACAAATTGAACATAACCCACAGGTTGAGAACCACTGCCTTAGAGGATCTATAATTTTTTCAGTATGACTATGTCTTCTATCAATGACTTTCACTCCTTCTCTATACTTCTGCACCTAGTTCTTCATAAGTTTCAGTGGCCAAAAATTGTATTACCCCACGGCAGACCTGGTCTTCATTTTAGACCTGACTTCATATAGCAAACACATCGGCCATCATCAGGACCATACTCAAAATATGACCCCCGGGGACAGCCAGAGTTTGTACTCTACTCTTATGGTCTTTGAGACTCTAGTGTCCCCTTGAAGCCAGGATAAGGTTTTAGAGTAGAACTTGGTGGAGGTTTCCTGTATATGGAGATATACAATGAGGAAAGTGTCTGTTTGGCTAATTACTTTTTTGGGCCCAACCATTGGAAATGGGCTTCAAGTTTCATGGGAGATCACTTAATTAGGTAAAAGTCAAGACAACACAACAAGTATTTATTTGCTTGCTTTTAAAATTATAAATTTAATAACCATCAATGAAAACAAATAAACAAATTACAAAATAAGGAATGCAGTCCTACATGAAGCCATAAATATATATATATACCTTACATTTTAACAAAGTAGAATCAAATACATAACAAACTAACAGAATATACATTTGCTCTGGGTTCCTGTCCAAATCCATCAGAAGCACCATTATCCTGGGCTCTGTTTTCTTTTCTTTCTTTAAAAAAAATGGATTCTCTTCACTGAGTCTACTTTTTACGATTCTGCCAATCTTACTCTGGATCACTTCATATAAGCCTTTTCACATTTGCTTATACTTTTCATCTGCTTCTTTTTTTCTCACAACACCATAATATTCCATGGCACTAATCTGTCATCATTGATTCAGTCATTCTCTTATCATTGGACATATGGGTTGTTTTCAGGTTTTTTTTTGGTTTTTTTTTTTTTTGCTATTACGAATAAAGCAGCCATAAATATTTTTATACAGCTAAGTCCTTTTTTTTTTCTTTTCATTATATCTTTAGGATGCACTCCCAGCAATGGGATCACTGGCTCAAAAGGAATGATGCGTTTGCCACAAGTACGTTAGTAAGCACATACTAGGTCCCCAGTGCTGTACTAGGGACTGTGGAGGCTACAAAAGGGAGAATTGTGGTCCCTTCCCTCAGACAGCAGAAGGGCCAAGCAGTGGAAGGAGGTGGGCATGGGAAAGCTAAAAGCTTACTGCTTGAGAAGAGACTTGTGGGGGCTGCAAGGCATAGGAGGGTTAGGGAGAACATGAAAGCTACCTTCAAGTGTTTGAAGGGCTGCCATGTTGGGTGGGGAGCAGGGGCGACACACTTGCTTTACTCGGCACCAAGGGCAGCACGAAGAGCAACAGCCTCTGCACAGAGGCAGATTTTGGCTCTAAAGAAGGAAGCCTAACAATTAGGGCTATCCAAAAACAGAATAGGCTGCCTCAGGAGGTAGTGGGATCCCCATCCCTGGAGGTCTTTATGTAGAGGCTGGAAAACCACTCGCCAGGGATGATGTCAAGAGGAGTCCTGCTTAAGTAGGGATTAGACGAGATGACCCCTTCCAACTCGGAGATTCTGTAAGGAATGACAGGTGAGACAAGGTATACATGCGGTAAACAAGCAAGGAACAGTGCCCAAGAGGTCAGGTGGGGGGCCCACATCATTATGATCAACCACACACATACTCTGGGGATCAACCACAGGGAGGCAGCATGGTATAGGAGCAGGGGTAGGGGAAGGTGGTGGAGGGGTGGGGTGAGAAATGACTACTGATTTTGAAGTCAGAGATTCTGAGTTCAAATTATGATTCTACCCCCTTCCTACAGGTGTATCCTAGGGCAAGTCGCTTTGCCTATTTGAGACTCAGTTTCCCCTTCAATAAAATGAAGGAATGGAAT
The DNA here is from genome assembly GCA_028627135.1 of Pseudochirops cupreus. Lineage (NCBI taxonomy): Eukaryota > Metazoa > Chordata > Mammalia > Diprotodontia > Pseudocheiridae > Pseudochirops > Pseudochirops cupreus. Next base: position 550,987,230 of record CM053581.1, on the reverse strand, counting down.
TAGATGATCTCTGTGGTCCCTTCTAGCTTCAAATGATGCTTCTATATGGAAAGCACTGTGCTCAGTGGTCAGGGAATGAAAAGGAAATAAATGGGCACAAGGAAACCCAACCATAGGAAATGGGCTTTAAGTTGTAGTGGGAAATCACCTAATTAGGTAAAAGTCAAGACAATGCAACAAGCATTTGTTTGGGTTTTTTTAATTATAAATTTAATAACCACCAATGAAAACAAATAAATAAATGTACAAAATAAGGAAGGCAGTTCTACACGAAACTATATGTGAGTGTGGCACACATGTATGTGTATGTTATGTGTGTGCATGCAGACACATGCATATATACATATCATACATACATACATACATACATACATACATACATACATACCCACACACCTCATCAAAAAACAATTTAGTTGGAGAGCTAGGCCCTAGCTCTCATTAGCTTGGTGGAGCAATAGATAAAAACCAGCCTTTAGTGATTTTAAAGGAGTTGATGGTGTTCAACTGAGAAGGCAGAAAACTAATGAGTTTCCAAATAATTGTCTCATATATCCATTTCTTTAAAACTCTACATATGTGATTTTGTTGATATAGACAATCTCTTTCTATAACTCTTCATGAGTTACTTAATTGGTCTGTTTAGGTTTGAACAATCATTCTTTCATTCCAATCAGGAAGTCTTTCCTTTGAAATGCTATTTACAACTTGGTTTTGGATTTGAATCCAGTCATTTAAAACATTTAAAAGCCCTAGACAAGTCACTTAATGTCTATTATCTATGAAATGAAACAGTCGGACTCAATGGTTCTTTCTTGTTCTAAATATATGAGCCTCTGACTTTGGGTGAGTCAATAACTCTCTAAGACTCAGTTCCCTTATGTATAAAATGAAGAGGGTTGAGTGAGATTATCCATAATATTCAGAGGACCATAGATTTAAAGCTGAAATAGATTTTAAAAGTCAAGTCCAGCCCTATCATGTCACGGATCAGTAAAATGGGGGTGACAGGGGTTGAATGACTTGACCAGAGTCACACATCCAGTAAGAGTATGAGGCAAGATCCAGAGTCAGGTCTTTCAGCACTCTAGCTACCATATCACACTGCCTTTCAAACCCTAAGTCCTATGTTCCTAATAATAAATCATCGCACAAGATATTGGTAAGTGCCAAGGGAGTGTAGTCCAGTCCAGAAGGTCTGAAGGAGTCTGCTGTAGTGAGATATCTCCCTATGCTTTGAAGGATGAGTGGGACCTGGATGAGCAGAGAGTAGGCAAAGGGTATTCCAGACAGAGAGAACTTGGCAAACAAAGTTAAGGAAGTGGAAACTCCATTTGTTTGTGCTCAAGTGATTGGAAGTGCCATGGAAATTCAGAGAGGAGTACAGTGTGAACTGGGTTAATCATGGAGGGCTTCATGGAGTAGGTGGGAACTTGCTCTAGATCTAAAAAGATGTGTGTAAAAGAGAATGGAGGAGGATGCTCCAAGGCACTAGTGATAATTTGAACAAAAGCAGAGTCACCGTTTATGAGAGGGAAGAGTGAGAGTAGGTGGAAGAGAATAGTAATGTAACAAGTCCAAAGGTCAGTGCTGAAGAATAGCAACAGATTGGCTGAAAAAGTAGGTGAGAATAAGGATCTTGAATGCCAAGATGAAGAATCTGGATTTGATCCCTTAGGTCAGTGGTCTCTTTATTACAAATCCCTATTAATGAAAAAAAGAAGGCAGCCCTTATATATGCCTATTTACTGATTTATAAATTATATTACTAATTATAAATTATAAAATTTATATTATCGCATTTAATATATTGTAAGAAACAATTATAAATTATATACTTGTACTACAGTATTAATAATTATATACATTAGGAGAATGCTGTGGGTATCTCTAGAGCAGTGGTTCTCGACCTTCCTAATGCTGCAACCCTTTAATACAGTTCCTCATGTTGTGGTGACCCCCAACCACAAAATTATTTTTGTTGATATTTCATAACTGTAATTTTGCTACTATTATGAATCTATCTGATATGCAGGATGTATTTTCATTGTTACAAATTGAACATAACCCACAGGTTGAGAACCGCTGCTCTAGTGTTTAGGTTATAATTGCCCCGAGGAGCTAGCACTCAACCTAGAAGTGGGAGGCTAGAAGCTTGAACAGCAAAGGGAGGGGGTAGAGCCAGGAGTGTTATGTGTGGTAGGTGTTGTTTTATTAAGAGATGAGATGATACCCATCTTTTCACCCTCCAGATGACTGATCACACATTCACTGGAGTCAAGTCACCCAACCTTCCCAACTTCGGAGAACACTGTCTTAGGTAACAGAGAAGTAGATACTCAAGGACAGTGGTATGATCAACATGGAAATATGATTATAGAAAGATTAATTCAACTAGCAGTATGTAGGATGGCCTAGGGGGAAAGGGGCATTGGGACAAGAGTTAAGAGACTAGTTGTAAGTAATCCAGGAACGAGAGAAGAAAGGCTTGGACTAGATATAGGGTAGGGGGTTGGGGAGACAGAGCAATGGGAATGTACAGCAAGGATCAAATTCAAGAAACAACTGAAGGAAAGGATTCCCTACAAATGATTGCTAAATCTTGGGACAGGCCAACAAAAAAGGTTATGGGGTTTCTGTTCCTGGAGATTTCTGAAAATGGGGCGAAGTCTCCTCTGTCTCAGAGGGTTTAATCATTCATTTGTCTGGCAGCAGGAACAGAGCTATTTATAGGTATTTTGTGGCCCCAGAGAACAAGATGGAGCTGATAAAAATGAAAATAACTGTGTCTATGACTGGGGCACTCTGAGCAGAGACTTGGCTACCTCCAGTAGGGAAATAAGCCCTGATGCCCAGATGCACTTTGTCGGGGCCCCAAGCAGGACCTTGGATCAGAATAACAGGATCACAGATTTAGAGACGAAAGGGGACCTTAGCAATCATAAGGTCTCATTTTACAACTGAGGAAACTGAGGCCCAGAGCAATGAAATGGCTTGCCCAAAAGCACAAGTAGCAAAGCATCCAAGCTGGGATTTGTACCTGGATCCTGGGACTCCAAACTGAGCACTGTACTCTCTTTGCTCCACAAATCCTGCGATCCTTTTAGGTCCATTGCACCTTCATACCAGAATGATTTCCTCAAATCATAGGATTTAGAGGTAGAAAGGGCCTTGGAGATCATGGAAGCCAACCCCTTCACTTTGCAAAAGAGGAAATCCCTCCCCACTAGAAGGTAAGTTTTCTGAGGGCAGGGAATCCTTGTTTCCCCAGTACCTAGATACAGTATCTTGTACACAGAAAGTTCTCAGCATAACTTTGTGGACTGAACCGAATTGAGGCCAAAGGAAGTTGGCTTGCCTGTGGTAGCGCTGATTGAAAATGGCAGAGCCAATAGTTGGACCCAACTCCTCATTGTCCAGATCAAGGATTCTTTCTATCGTGCCAAGCTCCCTCCATTCCTGGCACATGGTAGGTACTAATGTTTGCTGACTGACTAATCTAACCCTCTTATTTTGTAGATGAGGAATCAGACCAGCATGATTCACCTCCTTCCCTCTATTTCAGTTTTGTCTCAAGTGATCTCAGTCTGGGGGAATGGGAAATCTATTTATTGGTGAAGTGGAGATGAAGCAAGAGAGCCAGCAGAATGGACTTTGTGTCCTATGGGGGAGCTGTCTGATTGAATAACCTGGAAGTCATGAGAGAGCTTGGTGGATTTGTACCTTGAATCATGTCAAAATGGGAGTTTGTAGCATGTGGCTAACATCGTAAAGGGGAAAGATCAGCACAACAAACCTCAACCACTGTAAACAGCTGTAAGTACACAGTTTAGGGTAAGTAGAAATAGCCAGCTTTTTTTTCTTTTTTTCCCTAAGTGAACTGGAAGTTGCTCTTCCCTTGCAATTTAAAGTTGCTACTGACTTTTAAGGTACAGCTAAAAGCTTGGCAAAGTGTTGTATATCAGGCTGAGAAATGAAGTGGAAAGAGTGCAGGACCAAATATCAAGGAGATCTGGGCTAGAATCATTACTTAGCCACTAAATGATTCCTTGGATAAGTCACGTCCCATTTCAGGGGTTCATTCACCTCAATAGTAAAAAGAGAAGCTTGGATTAAATAATCCCTCTCAGGTCTGAATCTATAAATCTGTTAATCCATGTGTATTTTTTTCATATTTATCTCCCATAATTCTTGACTGATTGATAGAAATATTTTTACAATTCCTGGGCCACCAAGATCTCTTGGGTTGGCCAGCAACATCCTTCCCCTTTGCTTTCCCTACACCTATGAATGCTTGGATAACCTGAGAGTCACCAATTCTAATCCTTTTCATAAAATGAAAGACTATTAGACTTTTACCATCTGCCCGGTCGCCACCTCCCCCCCCCCCCCCCCCCCCGCTTCTGCCATATTGTCATCTGAATTGCTGGTGTTCCCTAGGGACAATTGGACCTTGTCATCTGCCCTATCACTGTACCA
>CM053581.1:550957503-550982251 GCA_028627135.1 Pseudochirops cupreus | reverse complement strand
AAAATAAAATAAAATAAAATAACAGACAAAAAAAATATGGTGCCTTAAAGATGTAGCAGGAATCAGAGACAAATTGCTTTGGAGGTATGGAGTAGATGATGTTCCCTTTATCCCTGCATATACCCCTTTCCCAAATTCTCCCAAACCATCTACCATGTTAGCCCTAGTTGCATCCTCCTGAATCCTCTTTCATGTAAACCATTCTTCTCCCATCTCTTTCCCTCCTTTTCCTTCCCCTTCCATTTTATTCCATTTTGTTCCTTTTCCTTTCCTTCTTTACCCTTCTTTTCCCTTTGAGGCAAGAGGAACTAGATTCAAATGCTGCTGAGGTAATCTTGGAAAAGTAACTTGACCTCCCTGGGCCTCAGTTTCCTCATCTGTAAATGAGGGGGTCAGTGAGATGGCCTTTCAATGGTCTTCCAACTCTAGATCAATTGTTCTATGGAATTCATCCATTAATTTCACCAGAAGCCACAGAAATTTTAGTCCAAGCTCTGACTCTAATTAGCTATGTGGCACTGGGTAAGTTATTCACCTACATGAGCCTGGCTTTCATGGAATCATAGAATCTCACAGGGTGATAGGACCAAAGAGTAAACACTATAAATGTCTTGAGAGGACATCTACTCTAACCCACTGATTTTGCAGATAAGGAAAATGAGGCTTATAGAGGTGCTTAAAACACAGAAACAAAATGTCAGAGGAAGGATTTGAATTCGAATCCTTTAATTCCAACATAAGTATTCTTTTCAACATTTCACAACCTTCCCTGCTGGGAAAGTACCTCAAAGATTCCAGAATCACCATATTTTGGAATTGGAAAGAATCTCAACAGTCATCCTGTCCATTCCACATCTAAAAGGCAACTACTGTAACAGGATCATCTAGTCTCCAATAAGCCTTCTAAGTAGAGTCCACTGCCTTCTAAGGTAGCTCATTCCTCCATTTAAAAATGTGTTTTCATGGTCTTCAGCCTAAATATGCTTTTTTGCCACACTGACCCATTACTCTTGATCCTCCCCTTCAAGGACAAACAGAACAAGTCTACTTCTGCTTCCATATGACAGACCTTTGAGTCTTTTCTTCTCCAGGCTAAACAGTTCTGGTTCCTTCATATGAACTTGGTGACATGGGCTTGGGGGCCTTAACTAATATGTATGTCCTTCTCTGGACAAATGGGTTATCTAATGCAATTCGTACTTGAGGAGAAATCCATTCTGCCAATCCCTAGCAAGTGGTCATTGATCCTCTACTTAAAGACCTCCAATGACGGGAAATTCTCTCCTCCCTGAAGCAGCCCACTTAACTTCTGGAGTTAGGTTAGGAAATTTTTTCTTATCTTGCCAGAATCTGTCCCTAATATAACTTCCATGCATTGTTTCTAGTTTTATACTTGATGGTCAAGCAGAACATATATAACAACAACAATAAATAATAATAATAATAATAATAATAAGTAGTAGTAGTAGTATTCACTTACTAGCTGTGTGACCTTGGGCAAGTCACTTAACCCCAATTGCCCTGCCCTCCCCCCTCCAAAAAGCAAAAAAAAAAAATTAGTAGTATTAACAGCAACTAGCATTTATGTAGTGCTTTAAGCACTTTACAAATGTTATCTCATTTGATCCTCACAATGATACTGGGAGGTAGGTGCTATCTCTGTTTTACAGATGAGGAAACAGAGGCTGTCAGAGATGACCCAGGACCACATAACTAATGTCAGAGGCCAAATCTGAATTCAGTTCTCTCTGACTTCAGGTGCAGTACTCTAACCACTGCATCACATAGCAGCTCCAACTAATCCCTCCTCCACAGGCAGCCCTTCTTATTAAAATGGTTATTATGTACCTAACTCTGCCCCACCCCCACACCAACCAAAATCTTTTCTTCTCAAGACAAAAATATTCCCCCAGTCCTTTAAATGATCCTTGCTGACCTGGTCACCATCCTCAAAATGTATTCCAGCTTATCAGCATCTTTGCCAACATGGGGCAAACATCCAGATACAAACACATAACACTTCTGATATGGTCCACGCAGATGTGGTCCATACAGTGGGACCCTCCTCATTCTGGGCACTGGTTCTTTTAATTCAATTTTAGCTCATATTGGGGGTTTTGGATACTATGTCGCATTGTTGACTCACATCAAGCTGGATGCTTGTGCCATCTTCCCCATCCTGTGTTTATTCAGCGGACTTTTGTTTAATGCAGGTGAAGGACTTTACACTTATCCCTATTATATTCCATTCTCTCAGATTCAAGTGTTCTTTGCTATTTTTTCTTCATCTATAAAAAAGAAGGAGTTGGACTCAATGGTCTGGAAACTCCCTACCAGCCCTAAACTTCTGTGGATGTCTCTTCACCCAGGCTGCATCCTAAGGTTGGATTACTACACTCCTGCCCTTGTGCTGGTCACCAGAACTTGCAGTCTTTACTGATTCCCTCCCCCAGCTCTGATTATGCCATCTCTCCCAAATTACCTTATATTTAACTACTTTGTAAATTTTGTGTTTATTTGCTTTATATTTATACTGTATAGATTTCTATAAATACCTGTCTTCCCGATTAGAATGTCAGCTCCTTGTAGGCAGGGATTGTTCCATTCTTTGTATGTGTATTCCCAGAACCTAGCAGTGTGCCTGGCACATTTAATAAATACTGATTGTACTTGTAACTTATGCTACTTATTAATATCCCTCTATATAGCATTGTCCTAAGTGACTACTTAACAAATCAAATCAGTGTATATCAATTAATTTCATGCAGGTAGGTATCAGTTAGTAAGCCTATATGGGGTATGGAAATTCCTAAAATAAAAAGGTCCAGGAGCAGAAGATTCTGGAAAAGAGAAAGGAGTACTATGCATGAGAAAGGGGACATATCTAAAGCAGAGGCAACTTGATGCAGGAAAGGTTAGACCCTCATAAAACAGAGTTTTCAGACTATAACAGAAGTCATCTCCCCACCCACCTAACCACCCAAAGAGGGACTGCTATGTATAAGGCACTGTATTGGGGATACAAAGAGGAATAAGACATTGTCCCTGTCTTCAAGGAATTTATACTCTAATTAGAGAGATAAAATATAAACAATTGAAAATATAAATAACTGCGTATGATTTAAATATGAGTTCAAGGCAACAAGAGAGATCACAGAACCATAGGTCTAGATCTGGAATGGACCTTAGAAGGCATCCAGCTCTCATTTGACATAGAAGGAAATTGAGGCACAGAGGAGAAAAATTACTTGCCCAAGGACACAGAGGTAGTAAGGGACAGAGGTAAAATTTGAATGTATACCCTCCAATTTCAGAGGCAATATCCTTTTCACCATACCATGTTGCAATAAATAATTATCAACTAAATCTTAGAATTAGTAATTACTATAGGAAATCAGAAACAGGAAAAAATCAGTTCAGGCCAGGGAGATCAGCAAGGCAATTGCATCCATCAAGTCATACAGAAAGAAAAACCTAAGTAAACTAGGTCAAGAAGTAATCTAGAAGGTTCTACCAAGCCAGAAAGACTTTGAATCTGGATGTGGTGACAGATACATTTGCCTATCATCCAAGGACCAGCCTAACTGCTCATCACTAGAGAACTGACCACCAAGACATGATTATTTTTTGGTCATGAAGGCAGACTACTAAAGCATCCAAAGTTTTCATTCTGCAACTGGTGAAGGGAGTACCCACCCAGATGAAACCTTACTGTAGACCTTTCCAGAACATTGAAATAATTAGCAGAGAATTTAAATACATCTGAAAACTCAAGGCAAAGCTCAACTGCTCCATCTCCCTCCCAGCTCTCTTCTGCCTTTCACCACTAACATCTTCTCCCAGGGAACCTAAAAAAAGGAGTGAGAAAAGCAAGGAAGCCACCATACCTCTTCATGTCAAGAAGATTACATACACTCATCAGATCAATGGATCTTGTTATCAATGGCTTCTAACTCTTACTTAGTTATCATGTTCTCACTTTATGATTTCTGTGTGTGTGTGTGTGTGTGTGTGTGTGTGTGTGTGTGTGTAAAATGTACGATAAAAATATCTTAATCCTACCTAGATCTATAATATACTAATGAATTAATGCACTTTAAGCTCTTTGGATGCAATGAATTAAAAAAATTCAAGATATTGTTGTTATTATTTCACTAAGGTTTGTGAAGATACGAGAACATAATACTTGCAAAGAGCTTTAGAAATGGGGAAAAGAAGGATGTTATTGTGTAGTTATATAAGTTGCTTTGAATCTTTCAACTACACATTCTGTCTGCATAGGATATTCTGTCCTAATTTGTAGGGGTTTCCCTAGGACTTAATAAACTCAGAGATTTATCCAGAGATTTGTCTAAATCTTTCATTCTATCATCCTCATTTCACAGAATCATAGAATCACTCCCCTTCCACCTGTCTATCTACATACACCCACACCCACTCACACATACACACACAGCACCAGTGGCTCTGTGTTGCCTCTAAGATAATTTTTAAAAGATCCTCAGTCTGGCATTTAGAGTCCCTGAAAATCTGACTCGTATCTACATTTGCAGTCTTATTTCATAGGATTCCTCTTCATGCATTCTCTATTCCAAAAGAACTGACCTAATATCTCTTTTCTCCTTTAGTCCTATGACTTTGCACAAATGCTACCCCTCTCTCCCATGTCTGGAACTCATGTCACCCTCACCTCCAATATAGAATTACTAGCTTCCTTCAAAGCTCAACACATATGTCTCTCCTCGAGGAGTTTTTTGGATCCCCATAGATCACAGTATTAATACTCTTTGCCACTGGATCTGAATCACCTTGCATATCCTTCCTATTTACATCTCTGCGTATATGTTGAATCATCTCATTGAATGTAAACTCTTTGAAGGCAGAGTCTGTTTCAATTTTGATTTTGTATCCTCAGTCCCTAGTACAGTGCCTTTCATGTAGTAAGTGTTTAATAAATGCTTGTTGAAATGAACTGAATATTGCAATTCTAGAGCAGAAAGGTAGCTGATCAACTCTTCAGAGTACTTGAAAAATTTTCACTGGAAAGAACACTGGACTAAAGTTAGGAGATCTCATTTTAATCCCTGACTCTACCAATAACTATATGGCTTTGGTCAAGTCAACCTAACATTTCTGGACTTCAGTCTCTGAAGGAGTTGGACTAAGGTCCCTTCTATTGCTAATAATCCACTGTTCTAAGATTTGCTTAATTTATTTAGGATTTTTATCCCCAATACTTCCAAAAGAAATTGGACACACTTGTTAAACACAACGTTAAATAAAAAGGAGGGGCATAGTGTGGTGCATAAAGAGGCAATCTCAGAGACAGGAAGATCTGAGGTGAAGTTTTGTCTAGGCTACAAGTCCTTTAATCTTCCAATCAATTCTCTAAGATGCTAAGACACTGACCAGCTTCTGATCTGCATTGATGGATAATTTCATTGCTACAACTTCGCTATGCCAATAAAATCGTATGTCCAGACTAGAATACACACACACACACACACACACACACACACAATTTAAAAGGACAGCATTGATTTTTTTTTAACTTCCAAGTCCAGCATAATAAATGAATTGCAGTCAATTTTTTTATTATTAGTGCTGACTGAGGTCAGGATTAACTGACTGAAATTTGAAATCATTATAGCCACTAATTTCAGTGTTCAAAATTTGCCCATGGCTGCCCAAAGTAGTAAAATGAAATTGGTTAATTTGTATCACTAGTAAGAAGTGCAAAAATGTCACAAAGACAGGCAACATACCCTGGGAGACACTCAGGGACTGATCTTTTGTTTGCCATGAACCCCACTGGCACGCTAGTGAAGCCCAGAAATGGATCCCCTTCTCAGAATGCTGTTTTTAAATAATTTAAGGAAATAATAAATTTCAATTTGAGGTTAGGCAAATAAGGATGTGTTTTCCTCCCATGTTCAAGGACCTACAAAATTTAGCCAACAGCCCCCGGCTTAAAAACCCATGGACTAAATAGTCCACAAACCACATAACCAAATTCTGAATAATAGAGTCTTGGCTGTACCTTTCAAAAAATCCTGAACAACTACTTTGACACACAAATTCAGTGATATCTACACTTTGGGTTTTCAAAGGGAAATCTTCTTTCCCCCCTACCTTCTGATGTCCTTTTCCCCCAGATACCCTGTCCCTACCTCAAGCTCTCCAGCTTTTGGAAACTCCAAGGATGCCAGCTGCCAAGGCACAGGTAACACTGTCGTAAAATGCAAGCTTTCCTGTTCTCTCAGTCCTTCGTGGAAATGCAGACAAAAATGAAGTTGTTTTGTTCATCAGTCAGACAATTTGGATCTGAGTAAAGTGCTAAACCACGCCAGCCAATATATTCAGTGAGTGAAACGGAGGTGCTTAAAGGAGAAAAAATTAGCTAAAAACCAAGAATATTCATGGTTTTGTCTCTTCTGATGCTTCCTGTCAGGACTGTACTAATGAAGCAACAGTATTCTCCCCATGATGACTCCAGGTTAAAACAATCCCTCTTGGTTTAAAAGTGCCACATTAGGGCAGCTGACTTATGATGATGCTTGGTTGTTTGTTTGTTTCAGGACCTTCTTGGAGAGAACCATTTGTAGGTTGCTTTGGCTTCGGCCTCCCCTTAATTTCCTCTGTCTTCCTCTTCCCTTTCTCAGGTGAGGTGATAGTAGGGAAGAAGAACGCCAAACCCCAGGACCAAGGACAGCGCCCTGAAGGCGCTATGGATGACTATATTTCCTTCAAAGTCTGACAGGCAGAATTGCACAGGAAGTTTTTTCCTTTATTTCTTTTCTTTTAATATATATCTAACGTTAATATAATTCAGTTGGCAGCTCTGGCATCCATTTCTACACTTCAATTTCTTGCCCTGGGATTAATTGTCCTCCTGCACAGGACTCGATATGAATCATTCATGAAAGAACAACCAGTCGCCCTTCAAGGAACTGGCTGAAAAGTAAACGGGATTGCAAGAAGGGAGAATTTCCATCCTAAAGGAATTCCCTTTTCTTGTGCCAGTAGGATTCCGAGCACCATTGAGGGTGCCCACTCTACCATCCCGCCTCCACCTCAGTACCCAAAGTAAGTCCGGATTTTTTCTTCAGTGACTGTGAGTTTGTCACTTAGCGTGTTCCTTCATCTTGTGAAGAATGCTAGCTGTGAGGTTTCTTAAAGACGTAAAACTCCTTCAGACTCATTTGGGGGGTAGAGGTGGGGGAAAATGTTGCCTCTCCCTTTGCAGATTTTCAAAGTGGTTTGATTGTATTAGGAAGGGTACTCGCCTGAGAATTAGGTCTCAACTCTGACCCTGATTAGCTTGTGTGACCTAGCGCAAGCCACTTTCCATCTTGGAAAGTGGACCTCGCTTTCCCATCGGTGAAATGAAAGGAGAAAGTTGAATGGTCTCTAAGGTGCTTTCTTGCTCTAAAATCCTATAAATCGCTATAAAGGAGGCAACTCTATTCCAGGACAGAGGAGGGTGAATTACACGAACCTCTCTCCAAGACTTAAGAACCCATTCCACTACTGAGTTTGTCTCCTTCGGAGTCCGAGCTCTTTCTGGGGGCGTCGCGGATCTAGCCTGAGGAATGGACACCCTTATCACCCAGGCTAGACAGCTAACATAAACGAAGCGTTCCAGGGGCGTTTCCTAAGTCATTACACCTTTCACTAGATCCCAGCCTCGAATCAAGTGGGGAGGTACTGTCTTAAGAGACTGAATCTCATGGAGGTGGCGAATGGATGATAGAGAGTGGACGATGAGGAGTGGACGAGGTGGGGCGGGACGTAGGGTGAAGTAGGGGAAGCCCCAGCCCAGCCCCAACCATCAGCAAATCTCATCCACGCTTGCATTACTACCTCCGAGTTTTGTGACCGCAAAAGCCACAAAGAGTGGGGTGAGGGTGGGGGTGGAGGAAAGGTTTGGCAGTCTAACTTTTCCTAGTGCTTGGAAGTCAAGGTCCCCCAGAGTTTGCAGGTGCAAGGGAAGCAAGCGAAGGGGAGCAGGGGCGGGGCTCAGGTTTGGGAAGAAGGTAGCGGAGGCGGAAGAAGTGGAAGGAGTGGGGGTTAGGGGGAAGAGCCGAGCTGCGCCCAGCTGACAGAGGGCTCTCCCTGTCTCCCAGCCCCCGCGCTGCGCTACGAACTCCAGACCCATCCCCTCCCTTCCCGTCCACTCCCTTCTCCTGCCGTCCCCTCCCCTCCCCATGGGGAGGATTCCCCCACTAACACGTCTGAGCCAGCCGCAGCCTCTCCCCGGGCTGGAGAGGAGGAGGGAAAAGCAGCACGGAGCCGCCGCCGTCGCTGCTGCTGTCACACTTTCCCCTCCTTCTCCCTCCTCCTCCTCCACCACCACCACCACCACCACCTCCCCCTACTCCTCCTCTTCCTCCTCCTCCGCTTTCTCCTCCTGGCACCTAAACTAGGCTCCGAGCTCTCCCCTCATTGCATCTCTCACCAGCAGTTGCTGCAGCCAGACTAGCGGTCGTGGTCGCCTCTGTGCCTGTGCCCGAGGCTCTCCTCCTCCTCTTCCTCGCCTTCCTTCTCCTCTAGCTCCACCTGCTCCCTGGGCTTCTCGTCTTCCTCCTCCTCCTCCTTCTTCTCCACCTCTACCTGCTCCTTGGGCTTCTCTGCGGCGGGGAGGGATCTCCCCGACCGCCGCCCCTCGTCCCAGCGGTGGCCACCCGCGCCATGCATCCTTCTTCTCCTCCTCCTCCTGCCCCTTCGAGGTGCTAAGTCAGTCTCATGCTGCTGCTGCTCCGGGGGCTGCTGGTCGCAGCCTTCTTGCTGCTGCCGGTCCAGGGCTGGACCTCTGCCGCTGGGGGGCAGGACGAAACGGGCCTCTTCCTGCCTCCACTCAACGCCTCTTCGCCGTCGCCCCCCGATTCCAAAACCACCTCCCGGGCCATGGAGCTTGACCTGGAGGCGCCCCAGGTTGACGAGGACGCGGAAGACGCGGGAGAACCGGGAGACCCAGGTGGCCAGAAAGCCGCGGAGAGAAGCCACACGGCTCCGTCGTCGGACCCCAACTCGACCGCTTCCCCGGCTGCCTCCTCGGCCGCCTCCTCGGTAGCCTCCCCGGACGACTCCTCGCCCCTGCCTGCCGCCGCCTCGCCCCTGCCCGTTTCCGCCGCCGCCTCGCCCCTGCCCGCCGTCGCCCGCGCCCCGGCGCACCAGGAGCAGCAGAGGGGTCCGGAGGCGGCGGAGCGGGGCGGTGGGCACCACGACCACAAGCAGCAGCAGGCGCCTCACCAGGAGCAGCAGCAGCCGCAACAGCAGCATCAGCACGAGGAGGCGCACTGCAACATCAGTGTGCAGCGCCAGATGTTGAGCTCCCTGCTGGTCCGCTGGAGCCGGCCCCTGGGCATCCAGTGCGACCTGCTGCTCTTCTCCACCAACGGCCACGGCCGCGCCTTCTTCTCGGCCGCCTTCCACAGGGTGGGCCCGCCACTCCTCATCGAACACCTGGGGCTGGCGGCCGGGGGTGCCCAGCAGGACCTGCGCCTCTGCGTGGGCTGCGGCTGGGTCCGGGGTCGCCGGCTGGGTCGCCTCCGGGGGGGGGCTGCGGCTGCTGCTGCTGCGGCTGCGGCGGCGGCGGCGGCGGCGGCTGCCGCTGCGGCGGCCACCAGCCCCGGCCCCGGCCCCGGCCCGGCTTCGGCCTCCGCCGCCTCCTCCGCATCCGCCGCCGCCGCCGCTTCTTCGGCTGCTGCTGCAGCTTCTGCATCGCTGCCCTCCTACCCCGCGGCCGAGCCGGGCCAGCTCTGGTGGCAGGGGGAGCCGCTGAATTTCTGCTGCCTGGATTTCAGCCTCGAGGAGCTCAAGGGCGAGCCCGGCTGGCGGCTGAACCGCAAGCCCATCGAGTCCACGCTGGTGGCCTGCTTCATGACCCTGGTCATCATCGTGTGGAGCGTGGCCGCCCTCATCTGGCCGGTGCCCATCATCGCCGGCTTCCTCCCCAACGGCATGGAGCAGCGGAGGACCGCCGGCAGCAGCAGCGGCGGCGGCGGTGGCAGCGGCGGCGGCGGCGGCGGCGGGAGCGGAGGGACCGGCGGCGGAGGGAGCGGGGCCGGCGGGGGCGGGGTCGCCCCCTCCTCCTCCTCCGCGGCAGCGGCAGCAGCGGCCGTCACATCTGGAACCGCTGCGGCCGCCGCAGCCGCCGCAGCCGCAGCCGCCGCCGCCGTCACATCGGGCACCGGGGCCAAGTAGCCCACCGGGGTCCACCCCCCGCGACTTCCCCGGATCTCCCCAGCCGCGGCTCCCCGCCACCTCTCGGGGCCCTTGCCTTCCCACTTCCAGCGTGGCGGGGCTGCGGTTCCTCTCCTCCCAGCTCTTCCTGGTCCTCCTCCTCCTCCTCCTCTTCCTCCTCCTCCTCCCTCTCCCTCCTCCTCTCCCTCCTCCCTCCTCCTCCTTCCTCTTCTCTCTTTGACTCTGTGTTTGTTGTCTCTTGGGTGACTCACCCGGTGGTATACTCGACAGGTTTTATTCGTGCTGTAGTTACCATTAATTGTTCTTCTTTTGGGGGGTGGGGGTGGGGGCGGGAGTGGGGGTGGGTGGGCAAGAGACGGCGGACAGCGGCGGCTAAGGCTAAAGAAACGCTTGGGGCTACATCTTAAAGGTTTGCAAGCCTAATTCAAGTTCATGAAGCAAAGCGTCATGATAGACCTGGAAAGAGGGGTAGGGGTGGTATTGGGCATCTTTCACGATTCCTTCCTTAGGTTTCCCAAGCGATGCATACCCTCTTTCCCTCCCCACCCCCATGTACCCAACATTCATAGCAGAAAAATGACCAAATCCTGTGTATTTGTTTTATATATTTAATAACTTTCAAAGGAACGTTTTAGTAAAACACACACACACACACACACACACACACACACACACCCAAAGTGCAGTCATTGTAGTAAGAGTAGCTCTTTGTATATGCCCACAGATGTATTTGCAGTGTTTGGGTTTTGTTTTGTTTTTTAATTTACAAAGGTGGGGTTTTGTGAGCAGGATTTAAAATTGATATATTGTTACTGAGGATACTGAACTTTAACGAACCTTCTTTCAAGTCGAATTACCGAATGAAGCCTTCTCTCCTGTATTTCTTCTTGTAGTTCTGTGTTTTCTTGGCTTTTAATACAGACATTTTCCTCCAGAAATATATGTGTACTTTTTTATTTATCCCAGGGAATCACTGAGTGACAGAGCTGGGAGGGGGCTTGGGAGATCAGCTTAATTCAACTTCTGATTTTAGACAGATGAGGAAACCAAGGCCCAAAACAGTAAAGTCATTTCCCCAAGGACACACAAGTTACATACCTAGAAACCAATTTCTCTGACTCTAGCCTTCCCCCCCCCCCACTAGCCATATTGCTGTATTTTACTTTTTAAAAAATAAAGGTCTGAAACAAACAAACAAACAAAAATCATCTGGCTGACCCCAGAGGAATGGATTGCTCATAGTACCTAAGACAAATGTCGCTAGTATGTATTCTGCCACTATTTGGTTGGTGGAGCTGGAAGATGGAGTAAAAAATCTTTATTATGAGGTTTATTTTATCTTCAAATTCCACTCCTTTAACACCCACACGGACACTCTTAGGAAAACATCTGGATTTCTCAGAGATTGGCCAATAGACATTGGCCAAGAAATAACCTCACATATCAAAATTTGGACAGTAAAAAATGCATCTATAAGAGGATCCAGAGACATTCAAATCTGTAATATTTACATCTAAGTAGTTATTCCCTGAAATTGTATATCCATTTATTGATAGCATTCTATGAATAATATAGTCTTAAGAATTTTACTTTTTGAAAGCACTAAATTTAAGAGATGCTTACATCCAAATAAACCATTCTTAAAAATATAGATATCCCACTGTTTTTAAACAAATGGTACTCATTAACTTTCCAAAAATATTTCTTTTTAGAATTCTTTCAGTTGTTCAAATGCATCCTACAGGTGTCAGGCCGCTATATCCAGAATCAAATATTAGAAAACTAAATTTTGTCAAGGTCATCAACATCTGTTGGTTGAGTGACTCTAATTCTTTCCATGTTTTATAAAGAGGAGTTAAAATGATTATGAGAAATGCAATTGAATGAATGAATGAAAAACCACTTAAGGGCTTTGTAAGTGCCAAGAAGTCAGGTTTTTCTTTAAATTCCTTACATTTTAGGCAATTTCCTTCTTTTCTTTTCAAATTCTTATTTGACTATACAAGATTTGGGAAGTAACCAGTAAAAACAAAAGATTTTAGAGCCAACTTTTATTTTGAGGTCACCCAGTTCTGACTAACCAAGGAATACCCTCTTTTTATGGGGAAGCAGCTGGCAGTGAGTGTGGGTTGTGATATAAGAGGCTCAACTCTCTTCACCGTTTCAAAGGAGATTATGCTCCTGTTATCCACAGACAAATACATTCAGCACAAAGACAGTGGAAGAACACAGGGAAAGACACAGATTTAGGGAGGGACCTTAGAGGTTCTCTGGTCCACTCTCTCCCCCTCCCACCTTGTACCTATTTTAGAGGTCAAGAAATGGAAGCCTTGAGAGGTCTGATGATTTGCCTAGGGTCACATGGTATTAACTGGCAAAGCAAGGATTCAAACCTAGATTGGGCTATTACTCTTACCACACTTCAGGCTTGGCCTTTTTCTCAGTTTGAGGCAATGAAATTAGCTGTAAAACTAAGTGAGGCATTCCTCACACTGCTAAGAGTTTTCCTGTGCACTACACTGCTGCAATATTGTCGTGCTCAGAAGATGCTTAGCATTTTTGACAGCCTTACTCTGGTTCCTATTTAGGAAACATGGGAGCTTTGTAGCCTATGGGTTTTACTAATAACTTTCTTTATTTTTAGGCTCCAAGCAAACAATTTTCATGTGGAAAGTTGGGGGTCTGACATGGTCATCCTCTTAAATTAAACTTTAAATTAAGGAGTCATAGAACATTTAAATTAGAACCCTAGAGACCATCAGGTCCAACTCTCAGGAAGTAAATGAAGGTTTACTGCATGAGAGAACTTCTATCATCCATCTATGACCTCATATGGAAATCTTAGGAAATTAATTGGCTGAGGCTCAGAAAAATGACTTGTCAGGGTCACAGAGGTAGAGTAAGAAGCAAGATTTGAACACAGTTGTTATAGGATCATAGGTTTAGGACTTGGAAGGTACCCCAGAGGCCATCTAGTCAAATCTCATTTTATAGATGAGAAAATTTAGGCACAAAGAAATTAAATGACCTGTCTAAGGTCACACAGGTAAAAGCTGCCCTGCCAGAATTCAAACCCATGTCTGCATATTCCAAAGTTAGTGCTCATTCCATAACACCTTACTGCCACTTCAAAAAAAAAAAAAAGCCTCCTGATATGCCTAGGTAGCCATCCACACACATCTATTGAGACTCACTCCTGCTTAGCTTCCAAGATTAGACGACAGCAGGCACATTCAAGGTGATACAATCATAGTCTTCCTGACTCTAAACCCAGGACAAAATTCACTGTACCAGTGGTTCTAAGGACATGTTTGAAAAATAATCATTCATTCATTTCTGTCACAAATTTCTGGAAATACCCATGGATCTTTGTGTGTCTCCCAGCATTCCTATAAACAGAATGTTTTCAATCTTACCATTTGGAAGTTATAGTGTTCTAGATTCCTAAAAACAGGAGCTTTTCAGAATTATGGTACTGTCCCATTCTGTTAACCTGATGTGCACCCGCTTTTCTTGGAGAAGCAGCATGCCCAAAGACAAGGCTGGACAGAAGATTGTGGTGGTTCTCATTTCTCCTGATCTTAGCTTATGCCCAGGTTGATTGGCTCATTTATTTCCAACAGATCAGTTAGACTTCCAGAATGAAAAAAAATCCTAGAGATGTAGACTTTATCCCTAACTAGAAAAGTGTATTTTGCTCAAAGGGGATTTTAGAACTGGCTAGATTGTAATACCTCAGTGCGATCTTTGGAATTTAAGACCTATTTGCATTGTTAGCAGCATCAACAGTTATTACTTTTGCTAAGATTCTTTCCATCTTTTAGAAAGAGAAGTTAAAATGGTCATTAAAGATCTCGATCTTTTGACACTCCTGGAAAAAATACCTCAAAACATGCACATTGTAAATCATGTGTCAATATGTCAATAACTAGTTATTCTTTGTATATAAAGGGAAGCACACTACTATAGGCTACACACACACACACACACACACACACACACACACACACACACACACACACACACACTCAACCATTCACTATCCAGTCTCCATGCAATGAATTAGACTTCTGGGGAATGGTGAGCACTTCCTTTAATTGGAGGAGAATTCCAAGCCAGCCTGGTTACCAGCATCATGTCTAACGCCCCAGGATAAATCATCCCTCTCACTTAAGCCCTCCTAAGTGAGGAGAGACTTGGTCACTGGGGATCAAAGCTCTTGGATAAGCCCCTTCAAACCCACCCCTGAGAGTAGCTCTAACCTCAGGTGGCAATTATTACAGCACATGATGTCTAACAGCCAATGTGCTGCCTAATTCCTCTAGGGCCACTTACCCTAATCTTCCCAGAGCATCTGAAGGCTCCAAGACTGGCTGATCACAAAGCTAGAAGAATATGGATCTATGCCACAAGATTTTTCTAAGTGTATACATGAGAAAAGGTGTGTATCTGAATACTGTCTATGAAGAGCACTAAATACTGAGGTGATAGAGAAACAGAAAAGTTGCACCTTAGATTCAAATACAAGTCTCCCCAGTAACGTTCTAACATTTTTAGACTGCAAACAGAGCATCTTGCCTGAGTAGACAAGCAATGAACTAAGAAAGCTGAGCATTTATTTATTAATGTAATCAAATAAAACAGAGATGTATCTTTGATGCTACCTGTATAGCATCCCCTCTGAGGCCACTTGCCCAATCCCACTCACACTGTCGAGTCAGATCCACTGAAGGAGGCTTGCTGTTTCTCTCATCCTGGTTCTAGAGGTAACCCTGAGGGGCTGGATTGGTAGTACCGTCATTCATGAGTCCACAAATATATTTCCCATTATCAATAAACCAGTTGAATTCCATTAGGAGTTCTAAGTGCTAATGCTTTTAGAAAAGGAATTTCCTAAAAATATATAGTAAGAGCAGTTGGTATAAAACATTCCTCCCCATTCCTCCAACTCACTCTCCTCATAAAACACGTCTCCAGGGGGAGTAGCCACAAATTTAAAGTACAATATCAGTAAGGCATATCTGCAGAAATTCTGCATGGCCAAGAAGTACCTGGTACTAAAGGCACTTCTGATCCTAAAGGCCCTTTTCTCTTTTCATGGATTTCTCTTGGAATTCCCTGGGGGAGGCTTGTTACAGAGCAGAGCATCTCCACTAGAGGAGCAGCTCAGCAGGGGTTGTTCCTCCTGTGGCATGGGCCCTCCTAAACTGGTCAATCCCACTGGGAGGCTGAATCAAACAGCTTACTTAACTACTGCATTAGTTCCTCATTGGGCTTGGTCACTGCTAAATTAAGCTACTAAACTGCCATACTATAATCTCTGCAGACTTTGCAATGCTTATGAAGTTGCTGTATGAACATGTCAATCTCAAGCTTGCTACTACTCAGTCACTTCCCTCTGGTGACTATTATTATCAACTCTTGCTGACTCTGCTACCAGTTACAGTTACCAATGGGATTTCTATATTTCTTAAACTAACAATAATTGTACTGATGATATGTGTGTGTATGCATGTAATGATGATACAATAATAAATACAGCACTTTAAGGTTTAAAAAGAACTTTACAAATCTAATTTTATCCCTACAACAACCCTGGGAGGTAGGTGCTAGTATGATCCCCATTTTACAGATGTGGAAACTAAAGTAGATAGCAGTTAAGTGACTTGTTTAGGGTCGCACAACTAGTAAGTATTTGAGGCAGAATTCAAACTCAGGTTTTTCTCATATATACTATACGTACACACAAGGATACAAGGTATATATACTATACACACACACACATACCAGAATATGTATATCTATAAGGAAGTCTTTTTTTTAACATTGATAGTGTTTAAGAAGATAAAGTATTTGTATGTACATATATGTGTGTGTGTGCTGTAAACATTAATAGATAATTAATAGAATAATCCTTTGTATTCTTTTCCAACAGATGAGTCACCCCATCTTTATCATTATCCCTGTCATCCAATCCCCTGCCCTTATGCTCTAGGATTTAGCCTTCTATGACTATTTTCATGACCTTCCGTCTAGCTAGTGCAGTGGTTCTCAACCTTCCCAATGCCATAACCCTTTAATACAGTTTCTCATGTTGTGGTGACCCCCAACCAAAAAATTATTTTCATTGCTACTTCATAACTGTAATTTTGCTACTTTTATGAATCATAATGTAAATATCTGATATGCAGGATGTATTTTCATTGTTACAAACTGAACATAACCCACAGGTTGAGAACCATTGAGCTAGTGCTTTCCAACAGAATAGCATTTTCTTCCTTCTAATTGCCCCCAGTCTCCTGTGTTGTCAGTGTTGGAGAAAGTAAGGCTACCATGAGGTTATGGTTTACTGGAGCATGATTACTGCTATGTTATATAGGGGATGGGGGAGGAAAGACCCAGATCAAGGAAGGTGGTGTGGCCCTGGGGAGGAACAAGGTATGGAAAGGAATTTTTGACATTTTGGAGGCTGGAGGGAAACAGAAGGCAGGAGAAGAATTATAATTAAAGATGGAGAGAAAGAGAACAAGGATCAGAGAGCAACTTGTACATGCTAAAATCTTTTATGACCTAAACACCCTAAGTTATTGACAAATTTAGGTTGAAGGTTAGCTTTAAACATAACACATTTCAAGACCAAAGGGAAGGTCATGCTTCCTTTAAAAAAATAAACAAACATCTCACAGTCCTTCTGCCAGTTGCCTATTGCTGGAAACTTCTTCAATGAGATAAAATCTTCAATATTGGAATTAATAAAAAACAAAATATCCCCACAAATACCCAGGAGCATTAGTTCACAATTATGAATTAATTTCAGTCCAAGAATAAATATCAGTATCATATACATTCCTATTTTGATAATGATAACTTACATGTTAAGGTTTATACTTAATATATATAAATTCTTTTGATCTCATAACAACCCTAGAGAGGAGTCAGAGCCTAAAGTGGGAAAGAAGGGGCTGCTCAGGAGAGAAGGAGAACAGAAAGGAATTGACCTGGAGACACTGAAAACAAACCGTTCACCAGTGTGCAGGGGCATGTTGATAAATGTTTAACAACTGGCTTTCCAGAAAAAATGCAGAGCATAATTTAAATTTAATCTGTATCATTAAGTCTAGACAGTCAACAAAACAATAAACCAAGCACTGATTTACAGTATTTGTCCATTTTGGATGTGTTAATGACCAATACATCCTGGCTTGTGTGGGACAAATAGATTCCAGTGAACCAAGGTAATTTACATTTCAGAGCCATAACAAAGGCAGGGAGGCTGGTACTTTGTCCAGCTTGCCAAAATTTAAAAGGTGCAGGCCATACTTATATTCTTTATTTCAAATAGCAAGCTGCCTCTCTCCATTCCCAAGGTAAATTCATTTCTGCTCTGTCCCTATGATCTGTTTCCTTCCCTCAGCTCCCTACCCAGCTACTCCTGCCCCTTGCCCCAGAAGCCTCCCTGAAATAGCTTTATTTTGTGCCAGGATCTATAAGCACCCTGCTACCCTGTGTGATCTTCCTGGCTGATTTTTTTGCTGCTATCTGCCATGGGATCCACTCCTTCCAGTATCTCCTCAGCAGCCAGCTAGAGTTCAAAACCTACTACAATGTAAGAAAATCAGAGGGTTGATTACTATTATTTGGTATAGCTGAGTTACTGTTATAAAAATGGATTCTTAAATTCAATTCCACACATTAACCAGCCGATAAGGGCCGTGACTTGGTTTTTATTGCTTTTCTTTGTTTTTGTTTTTCTTCGTGCTCCACAGGCAAATGTTACAGTCATTCCAACTCTGCTTTCTGGGCTCTGGGGCTACCTTCCTCCCACCACACACCAGCCCCCACCAGTTCCAGGCCCAGATTGCTCTCTATGCAATCCCTCTATGCAACAGGTAGCATCCTGACAGTTTCCTGATCCTGAGTTTCCCCTATTTACTCATTCCATTAAACATTCCATTCCTGCTCTTGGTGCCTCTGCATTGAGTGTCCCCACTGCCTGAAACGTCCTTCCTTCTCCCCTTTCCTCTTGGAATCCTGAGTTTCCTTTAAGTCAAAGTTCAAGTGACACCTCCTTCAACAGACCTTTGCTGATTCCCCCAGTTCTTAAAGACTCCTACCTGCAAAGCCAATTTGTATACATCCTGAATTTATTAACACATATATCCCGTCCCTCCCCTTCCCCCACCCCGAGGAGATTTTAAACTTCCTGAGGCAGAGACTATTGTTTTTACTTTGTATCTCTTGGCAGAGTGCTCGACACTTAGACAATGAATGAACACTTACTGTTTGATTGATTGATTGATTGATTGATAAACACTTGCTAGATACAAGTCACTATGGTAGGCACTGAGGGAGAAACCAGGATAAATAAACAAAATGAGGTCCTTTTCCTCAAAACGTTTCCTATTTGATCCAGTGATAAGGCAATAACAACCAACATTTGTAAAGTATTTTAAAGTGTTACATTTGTAGCACCAATGTCAATAGTCCTGACCACAGAAGCTACAGATACTGTTACTGTGTCTTTAAGAGAGAATACACTCTTGGGGGAGTTAGTTTAATTGCCATCAGGAGTCTCATTCCAATGCTGATGTCTTACAAGGGTCTGTGCCATAGCACTTTCTTATTGGCAAAAACTGCCTGCCATTCAGGTGCTTCTCAGGGACTAAACAGCCTTGGATGGCAGCCAGCAAGAACCTAACTTGTACTGAATTCTGATCATCTGTCAACTGAATCAGATCAATCAAGCATTCTTTTAAATTCCAGTTACTAGGGATACAAAGCAAAATTAGAAACAGTCCCTGCCGCCCCCCATTCCCCCCGCCCCCCCAGCTTATATTCTATCTAGGAAGGCAGCATATGCACACTGCACAGTCATCAGTATGGGAGTTTATTCCAGTGGTACAGATGCTTACACATCCTATTCATCTCTCATCCATCTCTCCCCATGTTTGACACCAGGGTCCACCAAAAGAACTGGAGGCCTGCCTGCCTTCCTCCCCACATCTGGCTGCCTACCTGTTGCCTTCACTACATGACCAGCCCCTCTTCTCTTTCTGTCACACAATTCTCACATGGCATCTTTTGTTCTGGCAAAGCACTTTTGACGACGCCAGGCTTTCTATCACAACAAAGGTCCATTATATTAAAACAAAGATTTTACTAGTGTTGGTGTAAAGCAGCAAGATTTCAAACACTGCTGCCTCTGAAGAATTAAAGACGAACACAACACAGACAGCAATGGCAGATGTGGCTGCGGGTTTGATCAGGCTTCCACACACAACATAAGTATATGCAAAATACATCCAAGGGACAAGGAAGTCCCAGCAGAGCTAAATGGAGTTAGGAGGACCTGAGTTCAAATCTGACCTCAGATGCTTATTAGCTGTGTGCCCTTGGGCAAGTCACTTAACCTCTGCCTCAGTTCCCTCAACTGTAAAATAGGAATAAAAAAGAGCTCTTATCTTGAAGTTACTGTAAGGCTCAAATGAGATATCATACACAGTGCTCAGCATAGTGCTGGGCATGGAGTAGGTGGTTAATAAATGCTCATTTCTTCTCTCTCTCCTGAGCAGTTGAAGCTTCACAGAGAGGATGTGGTATGAACTGAATTTTGAAGGAAGTTGAGGAATCTGAGGCAATGGTAAGCAAAGGGTATATTTCAGACATGAGGGACTCTTGTGCCAAGACACATAGAAGGTAGATGCAATTTCATGTTTGAGAAACAGGTAACAGGTCAGTTTGACCAAAATCAAGTGTATAGCAAGAGAAATACTAGGAAATGAGACTGGGGAGATGAGAGCCAGACTGTGGAGGGCTTAAATGCTGGGCTGAGGAGCTTGCATTGGATTCCATAAATGATAGTAAGTTATTGAAGGTTTTGAGGAGAGAGCTGGAATAATCAGGTATATGTCCTTTGTATTAAGAGGGAATGTGAATGACATTGACTCTTACCTATGTGTAGGAGGCAGCCTGAAACTCATTCATTCTCTTCTACCCCAGTGTACCCATGGCTCATGGAAGATTGTGCCACTATTTATGAGGACTAACTGAGATGAAGACTAGCCTGCCAATTCATTACACCAGCCTTCACAAAATTAATCTAAGCCTTTCCACCTCTCCTTCTTAGAAATGTCTCCTCTCTGTGCTGGTCTATCAGACACTCCAGCAGCCCTCTAATGTTATGGCATGTTTGCTCAGCTCTAGACAGTTAATCTAGGGGTTTTTAGTCATGCTTTAGGCTTTCTTCCATACTTGAAACCATGGGCTTGAACCATGAAGCCACTGGTTTGTAACTGCGCAATGATTCAGAATTTCTATTCATTATTTAGTGGGGGATCTTTAATGGAGAATGTTTCATTGTAGACAGGAGTTTCATGTCTCAAGTTAAATTCTTTGTTTTTTGTTCTCTTGGCAAGGAGGATGCTGGTTATCTTGCCATAAGCTCAAGATTTGACATCCCTCCTGATGTTGCTAGGTAACCCTGAAGCTGCTAACATGAAAATATACAAGTTCAGTTTTTTTGAGTGAAGGAGGAGGAAGTTAAGGAAGAAATGGGAGAAGCAAGACAATAATCTGTAGCAGAGGGAGCAGGAGATATTCTGGACACTCACTTGAAAGTGTTAGGGTTCCCAACTACCCCCCTTCCCCAAATAAAAATAGATAAAGACATATATATAATAAAGCAACACTTAAAAAAGATTCAAACTCCATAGGCAATATGACATAGTAAATCATGGATCATAGAGAATTAGAGAACCAGAGATATTCTAGTGTCTTCTGGCCTCTTCATAGTGAATAGAGTGTCAGACTTTGAATCAAGAAGACCTGAGTCCAAATCCAGCCTCAGACATAGACAAGTTGTGTGATCTTGGGTAACTCATTTGATGGCTATTTGCCTCAGTTTCCTTATCTGTAAAATGGGAATAATATTTCCTACCTAACAGGATTGCTGGAGGGAACAGATGAGCTAGCATATATGAAGAGTTTTAGAAACTTAAAGTACTACAGAAATGCTAACTATTATTATTATTATTATTCTAAAATTTATCAAAAGCTCCCACCTCATGGTAAAGCTGGGTTACTTTGAAAACAATATGTAGGATTTACTTACGTAGGTTTGCATGGAATAAAAATTTATCATTTTAATACTGAATCCTCTCATGTTCTGCTGTGTACATGAAAACGTCCTTTTCTTTCTTTTCTTGTTTTGTATTTAAATTTAAATGAATATAAAATTTAAAAATAAAAGCTCGCACCTAACAGTTGGCATGAGCCTGGTTTCTAGTTTCCTGATGGGAGAATCAGTCTCCCTATGAAGCCCCTATAGAATATTCACGCATCCTTGAATGCATTCTTTCCTCACCTCTATCCCTCAGTATCTGTCTATTCAAGATTCAGCTCAGGCTTGAGCCTCTCCTGAATCTCCCTACTAGAAAAGCAGCATTCTCTGTCTCTGTCTCTGTCTCTGTCTCTCTCTCTCTCTCTCTCTCCTTCTCTCCTCAAAACACCTTATATTATACTCTTGTACAAACAGATTCTATCATGCTCACCTACATCCATTGTCCAATATAATGTGAGCTTCTTAAGGGCTAAGTTCATAGAGGGAGTTTCATAACGTTTTCTGAATTAGAGTAAATGAGAAAATAGTCTCTCCCTTCCATTCCATATTTCAAAAACCAGATATCTATCAAAACCAAGCAGAACTTTCTACTTTCCTGGCAGAAATCTGGCTGCCTTCTGTTCCTACAGTTGCTGATTATGAGTGATAATAAATGTAATACAACTTTAGAAGATGAAAACCCTGATCCATCCTCTAAAGTTATAACCACACTGTTGTCTCGTTATTGCTGAACTCATTTGATGTCTCCAGGTGCTAAAATTAATTCAGCAATTCAATAAATCAAGGGAGGATATTGCTTTCATGGAAGGCTACACAAAGAGTCATTGGGATCCTGTGTGGTCAGTGGAGGACATCAGAATGACTAACTGCTAGGGAATGAGAGCAAGAGAGCAGAAAACAGAGCTCATCAGTTTCAACCACTGGAGAAAAGGAGCCTTTGAAACAGAATTCTAGTCCAGACCAACTTCCCTAAGCTATTGTCTTCTGCTCCTGCCATTATTAACTCAATTCTTTCCCCATCTTTCTTGCCAATTTCAGCTCCATCCCCAAGAAAGCTTCTTTTACACTTAAATGGCTTTGAACAGTCCTTAACCTCAGCTTGTTAGCCTCACCATCCTTCTATCAGCTGCTCCTTAATCAATTTCTGACCATCCTGTGATCCACAGACCTCATATTTCCCTAAACACAAGTAAGATGCCTCTTGTCTCTAGTAGAAATAAGGACAACTATCAAAGTCATATAATTCATACAAAAACATATCAAAGATAGGTTGATACAGTAGAAAGAACACTAAATTTGGAGTCAGGTGACCTGGATTCAAATTTTTAACTCTTATCTTACTTATCTATGCAGCAGATACTGTATAGTGTTTTGTTTCCAAAGTTCTTTATATATACTATCTCATTTGATCCTCATTACAGCTCTGTGAGAGCAACTAAAAATGGTGTAATAGATAGAGCACAGGGCCAGATGTTAGATCTGAAATTCAAATCTGGCTTTACTTGCTAGCTCTGTGAACCTGGGCACGTTGCTTAACCCTGTTACTTTACGTTTAACCCAAGTCACTTTCCTCAACTGTATAGTAAGCTGGAGAAAGAAATGGCAAACAACTCTAGTGTCTTTGCCAAGAAGATCCCAAAGGGGGTCATGAAGAGTTGGACACAAATGAAAACAACCCTGTGAGGGAAGTGCTATTATACCAATTTTACAGATGAAGAAATTGAGGCAGAAAGGGGTTAAGTAACTTATTGAACATCTAATAATTTGCAAGTATCAGAGGCCGGATTTAAATCTATAACTCTACCAATTCCAAGATCAGTACCTTTTCTACTACACTAAGAGCACATAGTTATACGACATTGGGTGAGTCACTTAGCCTTTCTAGGCCTCAGTTTCGTCATCTGTACAATTAGGGTATTATATTACATAATTATATTAGAAGATCTCTAAAATTCCTTCTGGTTCTAGATCATAAGGTCTGTATATTCCTCCACAAGTGATAGGGACCTGGTTCAAACTCCCCTTGGTGCAGGATAGCTGATGAGTGGTCCTCTACCCTTTGTTTGACTAATACCAAGGACGAGGTACTCACCAGCCAATCAGGTAACCCATTTCATTTTGCGATAGCTCTTGTTGTTAGAAAGTTCTTCCCTATTGAAATTCCCTCTAACTTCTGCCCATTGCTCCTGGTTCTACTTTAGGGCCAAAAAGAATAAATAGAATCCTTCTAACATAGGACAGTGCTTCAAACATTTGAACACAGTGTCCAGGCTAATCATATGTGAGGCCTTCAACCAATTGTCATCTGCATGGTTTTCAGTCCTTTCATTCCAGTTGTTCTCTTCTAGAAATATAAAGGTAGCGATTTAGCCAGACAGAGAATTGTAAATGCTTAGAAAAGGTTCTTGCTAAATGGCTTCGTACTTAAGTATCCATAATTGTATAAAGAATGAAGTGGCAGGAGGAGCCAAGATGGCGGCGTAGGAGCAGCAACATATCGCAGCTCTCACATAGCTGCTCCAAAATACCCATAAAATATGACTCTAAACTAATTCTAGAACTCCAAAATGCACACAAATATACTTTCCACTAAAGTCAGCTTGGCTACGAGGAACCATATCAGCACTGTGAACGGAAACCAGCCTGGCCTGAAGCCTGTGTCCCGGGGGCAGCTGAACAAGAGGAGCCAGGAGGTGGCTGGACAAGAGGAACCGAGCCCCGGCTAGAGCTTCGGATGAGTGGATTGATGGCAGCTGCAGCAGTGTCCAGAACTAGGACAGTGGGGCTTGCAAGGTCGTGGGAGAAAAGCAGTCTGGCCAGACTGCTGAAGGCGGAGGTCCTGCACCCACCTCTGCATTGCGGCTTCAGAGCTCTCAGCCTGCAGACTGCAAGGGGACCAAGCGATTGTTTAGAGGCCACGTGCTCTCGCGTTGAGCAGCCTGGATCCGGATCGTGGTCTTGGGCTTTGGTCTTGCGGTTCTCTTTTATCAGTGAGCCAGAAGTGGGGGAAGGACCCAGCAACTTCCTAAGAGCTCTGGCAACTGGGAAGACCCCAGTGATTTGGGACAGAGCTTTCCCCTCTGGAAACAGAGCTCCACAGAGATTTAAAAAAAAAAATCACAGACTGACTAACCATGAATAAGAATAAGCATAAGAAGCAAAGTAAGAACAGCAACCAAACCCTAGATTCCTTCTTCGGGGAAAAGAGAGACCAAGGCAGAGAGGTGCAGGAGGACAGTGCAGCCAGAGTGCCCCCACCAAAAGCTTCCAATAAACATGAAGATTGCCTTAAAGCTAGAGATCAGCTGAAGTAGGATTTTGAAAACCAAATGAGAGAAGTGGAAGAAAAATTGGAAAGAGAAATAAGAATGTTGCAAGAAAATCGTGAAAAGAGTCAGCAATCTGGCTGAAGAAATTAACACC
>CM053581.1:550935413-550957003 GCA_028627135.1 Pseudochirops cupreus | reverse complement strand
TGATTGGGCAAAGTCTGCCTAGCTGACTGTTTCAAAATGTGAAATGGGGACTTTCCAAAGAGGAAACTGGGAAAATGAATTAGCCCTGTAATTATCTCAGTTCTTGACTCTGCCTTGCTAGTGCAGACATGATTTTAGAGTAACCTGAGATTGAGAAGGGGAACATTTAAACTGCATGTCAGGGGAAAGGACAAACCCACTTTCAGTCAGTGAGGATCATTGGGTTTTTCTGGAAAGTTTCCCAGCAGAAGTATTAGTAAGCCTCATTGCCGCTGTCATTCTGATCTTGACTAAACATTGGCTCTACCGCTGATACGCTATACAGCAGTCCTAGCTGATTTCTAAACCACCTTATTTATTTTTTACATTCACGTAATTGGTATCATGAAGATTCTAATTACTGTGCCATGGAACTAAGATGATGAGCCATAGCAGAGCATTGATGTTTCTGTTTGGTATCTGAAAGGTAGATCAAATATCATTTATTTTATTTTATTTATCTACTTATTTATTTTGTTTTTCTGTCTTTATTAATTTGTTTGTTTACTTTTAGTTTACAAGATTCAGTTCCACAATCCCTTGAGTTTCAAGTTTTTTCCCTCTCCCTCTCCTTTTCCTTCCCCCATGGCGGCATGCAATCAAGTACAGGATCTGCAGATACTTTCACATTAGACATTAGCCAAGTTATAAAGAAGGATTGTAAGCCACGGAATGAGCGATGGGAAAGAGGAAACAAAACCAAACAAGAAAAAGAAAGAGGGCGTGTAGTTTGTTTCAGTCTGCATTCAGACTCCACATCTCTTTCTCTGGATATGGAGAGCCCTTTCCATCATGAGTCTTTTGCAGTTGTCTTATAACCTTGCATTGCTGAGAAGAGTCCAGTCCATCAAAGTTGGTCATTACACACACATTGTATCTGTAATTGTGTACATATTTCTCCTGGCTCTGCAATCAAATATTATTTAATGTTTTTCTGAACAGTATAAAATATAGAATATGAGCATGAAATCTGTAGATGTTGTGAAATTAGAAGTATTTGCAAATTTCTGTGATAGACATGGAAATGAGTACTGATCCTTGGAGATGAAAAAGAAATAAATAAATAACATTAGAGAATATATAAATAAATTTAAAGAATGAGGATTAGCTTCAGAAAGTCAACTTTAATTAAATAGTAAAAAAAAATCTGGAAGAAGAAAAAGTGTTAGGCTGGAGAAAACTAATATAAACAGTCATTTTAAAGACCGTCACAATTTACAATGATAATGGCTCACACTTTTACAGGGTATCCTAAAACTCTCAGTGCAGTTTTAAGCTGCTGAAGCTTTTAAGATATTAAGACTGAGGACACCCTATACAGCAGCTTAAAGTCCGCGACGTATTTTATGTACATTATCTCATCTAAGTCTCACAAGAGCCTAGTGAGCTGAATCTCCTGTGAGGATGAATAATGTCTCTACTACAGGTACAATAAAGAACAATATCCACAGCAGAGACGTTGTCCATCCCGCTTAGAGAAGACTGGAATTCAGAGAGGATCAGTGCCTTGTCCGGTCATTTCACCACGTCCAACTCTTTGTGACCCCATGTGGGGTTTTCTTGGCAAAGACACTGGAGTGGCTTGCCCTTTCCTATCCAGATCATTTCATAGATGAGGAAACTGAGGCAAAGAGGGTTAAGTGACTGGTCCAGGATCACACAGCTAGTGAATGTTTGAGGGCAGATTTGAACTCAAGTCTTCCTGACTCCAGGCCCAGTGCTCTACCCATTGAGTCATCTAGCTGGGTAATACAAAGTGCAAATTGGACCATGATGAAGTACAAGGCAGAGGCCAGTCAAGGTGACAAGGCAGATACGAGAGAGAAGCATGGCTTCTAATTTGTGGGGGGAAGGTGGTTAGGCAGGGCAGACGCAGGAAGACTTCCTAGGAGAGCTGGTACTACACCTGGGCCTTGAAGAAAGGATTCCTGCCAATCTCTCCTTTTACATTTTCTATATGCCCAACTAATCTTCCTCATGACAAAGTCTAACCATGTCACTTTCCTGCTCAAAATCCTTCACTGATTCACAGACACATAAAGTACAGCAAGAATGAAACTTAGAGGCCATCTAGCCCAACCTCTCATTTTACATTTGAGGAAACTGAGTCCCAGAGAAGCCAATGGATTTGGCCAAGGTGACATAGAGATCTGAGTGCACATGTGGTGGAGGTGGAGCGAGGGAGGAGGATCCATCTGAGCATGAGGGGAATGATTAGGAAATTCATTGAGGCTGGAGCACAGAGTCCACGAAGGAAATCTGTAAAGGATAGAATTAGAAAAGCAGGCCTGATCAAAGAGGATCTTAGATGCCAGGCTAAAAGTTTTATGTTCTGTTTGAGAAACAGTGGAGCATCAGAGCCAGAGCAGTTCAGAGGAAAGGAGTTATTCTGAATCTGACTTCAAATCTTGGTTCTGTCACTTACTGTCTACGTGTAACCTTGGGCAAGTCATCTAACTTTTCTGAGCCTCAGTTTCCTCAACTCTAAAATGAGAGGTTTGGACTAAATGGTCTCTAAGTTCCCTTCCAGATTTAAATTTACGAGTCTGACTCACTTAAGGATTTTGAGCAAGTCATTGATATGGTTAGACCTATTCATAAGGGAGATTACTCAGGTAGCAATGTAAGATACTGGAAGTGGGCAGAAGAATCAGGAGATTATTCCAATTGAAAAAAAAAAACAAGTTTAATAAGGATTGTAAACAAGATGATGCCAGTGGGAGTGGAAAGGAAGGGAGAGAGGCAATAGATATTTGTGAGATAGACTTTTCAAGCCTTGGTAACAGATTGGAAGTGATGAGAGAGAGAGACAGACAGAGAGAGAGAGATAAAGACAGAAACAGAGATAGAGACAGAGATGGACAGAGACAGAGAGGGCACAAAAATGACATTGAGGTTTCAAGATTGGGTAGCTGAAAGACAGAAATAAGCAAGTTAGTAGAGACAGGCTTGGGGGGGGGGGGATATGATTAATTCTGTTTTAGACAGACTGATTTTTGAGCTGTTCTTGGAATATATAGAGCAAGCAGTTGGAAATGTAGGTCAATTTTATTTATTTAACTATTCTTTTCAAAGATCTTCTTTTCTTCCTATCTACCCCCATTCTCATTAAGAAAGAAAAACAAAATCCTCTATTAGTAAACATGTATCATCAAGCAAAACAAATTCCTACATTGTCCATGTCAAGGGGAAAGAAGTGTCGATCTCTACTCTGAATCTATCACCTTTCTGCCTTAGGAGATGTGTAACCTATTAAATTAGGACTCCTCTGGAATCACGGTTGGTCATTATGTTGACCTAAGTCCTAAAGACCTATATCTCCAATATTATTGTCTTTACAATATTGTCATTATCGTATAAATTGTCCTCTTTGTTCTGCTCACTTCACTGTGTCAGTTCTACAAGTCTTCCCAGATTTCTCTGAAACCAACTCCTTCATCATGCCATGCAGCACAATAATACTCCATCACACTCAGATGCCATAATTTGGTCCATCATTCCCCAATTGATTGGCACTCTTTCCATTTCCAATTTTTTGCCACCACCAGAAGAGCTGCTGTTACCTCCATGATCAACTATAAACTCCTCTGTTTGGCACTTTCTTCACAACTTTCCCCCTTTCTGCCTGGCCAGTCCTTTACACATTATTCTTCTTCATACCCTCCAGCTACGCTGTCCTATTTGCTTTTCCTTACCCACACCTCTTATGTGGTGTCTTTGCACCTTGACTGTCCCCCTGATTGAAACACTCTCCCTTTTTTCTCTCTCAGAATCCCTGACTTCCTCCAAGACTCAGCTAAAAGCAGCTTTCTGTACACATATTTTCCTGATCCTTCTAGTCGCTAATGCCTTCCCCTCTCAGGTTATCTTCCACTCATTCTAGGTATCTTGTGTATAACTAGTTATTCACATGTTGTCTTCCTCACTGGAATGTAAGCTCCTTGAGGGCAGGGACTATATTTGTCTTTAAAAGGAACTTAGCACAGTGCCTGCTACATAGTAATCACTTAATAAATGCTCTTGATTTTTATTTGTAAATTTGCATATGGATTCAATGACCTCTGAGGTGCTCCAGAGGCCTTCTGTCCAGAAGGTAGAAACCTCTGAATTAGATCATTTTTAATGTCATTCTCAGCTCTAAATCCTACAATCCTGTAATGGACATGCATTTAATGTCAAGTATAGTAGGAAGTCATTACTCCTCTTTTTCTCTCCGGCTGGTCTTGATTTCAGTTATACTCTTATTTTTGTGTTTGACCAATGTTGAAAGTCCTCTGAACATCCACCAATATTGATTAGGTATCTAGGATGTTCACAGTGCTGAACTAGTTCCTAGGGAAACAGAGGCAAAAATGGAATAGTTCTGACCTTCAGGGACCATACATTCTACTGTTCAAATGCATCCAACAGATTCAAATGCTATAGAAAGCTCAAATAAGGATGAGAGTTGAGAAGCCATTGAGCGTCACAACTGGAAATTTAATGGCGATCCTGGAGAAAGCAATTTGGGTAGGATGGGAAGGACAGAAGTCAAAAGTAATTTAAGGAGTGAGTGGTGAGTATGGAATGGAGGCATGAAGTACAGAGAACCCTCTCTAGAAGTTTGACGTGTAGATACCAATAGTGTAAAAAATAAATCCTTGATATGTGACTTATGAAATCACAGAGAGCTGGAAGGGCCCTTAGCAGCTATCTAGCCCAACTCCTTTCTTACAAAGGAGAAAACTGAGTTTCAGGGAGGTTACATAGACAGTGATAGACATAGGATTTGAATTCTGGATTTCAAACTTCTCTTTCCACTGGAACAGGCTTCTTCTTATACAAAAAAAAATAGTCTGTTGCATGGTGCCTCTTACTCCCCATCACTTAGTTCTCAGCCTCTTTGAGAAACAACAAAACTGTAGGGGTTGATAATGTTATATAGTGGCTGGCAGAGTGAATTTTCTGACCTAATAGGTCTCCCCAACCATTTCTTTTCTTTCTCCTCAGAGGGATCTCCTCTTTTTCTTTGTCTTCCATTACCTTCTACTGAGATCCATCTCAGGAAATGTTTCCCCCACCCATTTAAACACGTTTTCTTTAATTCCCTTCATCTCTCCCAAACATTGTCCTCTTTCTCTTCATTTCATTTATGAGTCACAAATGTCATTGCAATCATGTGTTAATTACCATAAGAAGTTCTACTGATGTACTTGAATCAAAAAAAAAAAAAAGGAAAGCCATGAATTTTGAATTGAAATGAGATAGAATAGATGACCAAGGCTACCAACCTCTAAAACTCTTGATATTACCCAGATGGTACTCTCAGAATCTCCACAAAAGTCTCTACCAATTCTTCTTCTATTCAAACCTGCTTTTCCTCATCAATATCTAGGGGAAGAGGGTGGGGAATCTTCAGTTTTACTGTTTTGTTTAATTCCTAATAATACCAAAATGGTTTTTGTTGAAATTTTTTTTATTGCAAATGTACAGATTGTTACCAACATGAGTTAAAATAGGGGATTTTTGTGGAATAGCCTAAGACTATAACAACCATTCTATAATAATTCTGTGGGAAAATGTGTTCCAAGTTCCAGACAACCAATTTGGCATCAAATTTTTAGAATACAACCCTTGGTAAATTGGGGATTGTTTGTTCTAATCTTAAATACAACAAAGCAACCCATGGATCCAACATTATTTAAAGATATATATAATGGTGGTTCCCAAACTTTAAAACTAATGTCAACAAGTTTCCAGGTACCATATGACAACAGTTGTTTGTAACAAGCCAAAGCATTTGATTTTGGGAGTCAGTTCATATGCAGTGTTTTGGCCTAGGTTTGTGTTAAACAAACCTAGGAAACCTTGGAAACCTGCTCTCATTTGCATTATCTTTGTTTATGCCTTTAAAATGTTAACTGACTTCCAAAGACCTGTTGGATTTCCCAAGACTGTTGGTGCCTAGAATTCAGAAACTTGATTCTATCTTGAGTTTACTTCCAGTATGTAGCAGACTATTGTAATGATAAAACTATGATAATATCCCAGGATGTGATAAACTAAACCTATTGATGAGAATACTTGAATCTTTGTCCTTTGGATCTTTAAAAATCTTGTTCAAATCATCGTTAAATGGAGTTCATGGTTCTTCCCTGAACTACCCACATGGCCTGGTCAATTTTCTTATTCACATCTCCAATCATGCTTAGTGCTGGACATTAAGCAGGTTCCAATAGTTGCTGGACCTAAATAAAAAGCAAAACCATAGTACTAGATGTACATTTGGATTTGAACATCCCTTGCAATAACACCCTGGCTCCCAATGGACCATGACCCACAGACTGAGAACCGTTGATACAGAAATAACTTATAAGAAGAAGGCAAGAGAAATGTGACTTCACACACACATATTCAATCCATATGGAATATTACTTTATATGTGGGCAAGCTCTATTTGAGAAAAAATATAAATATATAAAAGGAAATTCAGATAAATACATAAAAGGAAAATCAACACGTTTAAGGGATTTTCTTGAGGGTAGAGTGGTAAAGGATGGAGTAGGAGATTAAAAATACTGAAGAAAGTGGCTAACTACTGATTAAATATAATTAAAATGGGAATGTCTTTAATGATGCAAATAATGAAAGAAGACAAAGGAAATTATGTAACTCCCTGCACAGGCTAAAGGAAATCATGTAGTCCCCTGTATGAAGGGGATTTATCTAAGTCCCCACTACATTACCTAAGAAAGTAAACTGGGGAATTAGGATCATTTTGCAGCTTCTTTGGACAAAGAAACATGCTTACTTCATTTATCTGAACATTTCAAACATTTGGGGGACCTGAAGGAGCCCAAGAATTATCTCAATATTCTACTTCACCTTGCTAGTATTGACGTGATTTTTGAGCAGACAGGAAAGAAAAAAGCATTCTTTTGAATTTAATTTTAGAGAGCAGGGAAGAAAACGGAAGCTTGCTGATAATAAAAATCATCTTATTACATAGATAACTTTTCCATTTTCTACAGTGGAAGCCTTAATGTGGGTACCATTCTAGAATAGCATTGGCTCTGGAGTCAAGATGACATGTGTTAAAATTCTGAGTCTGATGCTTACTACTTGGATGACGTTGGACAAGTCACTTAACCTCCTTAAGCCTCAGTTTCTTCATCAGTAAAGTGAAGGGGTTGATTTAGTTCAGGGGTTCTTTGTCATGGACAGTCTGAGAAATCCACGGACCCTTCCTCAGGATAACATTTTTAAGTAAATAAAATTAAACACAGAACATTAAAAATAAAAATCCAAACAATTATATTGTGTTAAAAATGTATTTTTCCCCTTGGAAAAAGTTCATGGAAGCCCTGAAATCTATCCACAGAGTCTGTGAGGAATTTGTGGAGCCCAGGTTAAAAGGCCCTGGCCTTAGTGTCTTCAGAGGTCCCTCCCAGCCCTAGGTCTGAGATTCTATGATTTAGAGCTCAAAGAAATCAGTCATAGAAATCACCTAATACAGTCCATGAGGAATGAACCAATGCCCAGACTTGAAATGACTTACCCTAGGTCATACAGGTAGGAAAGAGCAGTCACAAGTCAAATCCAAGTCTTCTGATTCCAAATTCAGCTTTCTTGCCAGTTCAACGTGCTAATGGTTGGGTGCTAGCCATGTAGGAAAGAAAATATGATAGCATTTTAGCAAGTGGAGAGTCAAAGAAACCAATGATGTTGAAGAAAGCTTAGCTTTAAAATTAGCTCATTCACCCCTGCTTGAAAACACTGTCAAATGCCTACTATTTAATGGTATCAAGAAAATCATAAGGAGCAACAGGATCCTTGTTAGTATGTAAGCTCCCTGAGAGAAAGGATTGTCTTTCTTTCTTTTTCTTCTTATTGCTAGCAATTAGCACAGTGTCTGGCACCTAGTAAGTGATTAATAAATGGGGCACCGACTGACCCAAAAAACTTGTAAAGATATGGGGTCCCCAAATCCTTAAGTCTTACCTTGGATCTGCTTCTTGGTACATAGCTTTAGGCTCACAGTGGTTATTTCCTAGCCTATAAAATGGAGATGACACTTATGTGCTTCCCATGGGTGTCTAGGAATTAACTAATTAATGGTTATGGAGATCAATGTAAGTGGCAAGCTGTAGATTTTAAGTGCGGCAGTAATTATAATCATGGATCTTATTGCATAGCCCCCACATGGAAAGTGAGAATATATTGGCGAGTTTCGCTTTTACACTACTTACATCAACTGGACATCATTCCCTAGTGATGGTACCATCCCTAATACAATGCTAAGTACAAGGGACTATTGATTCTGCCATGTTTGGAAATAATGAGTTGCCACATCTTTGAGAAGTCCCACTCTTGAGGATTACACAGGTAACTTATAACTAACTGTACTGGAAAACACTGGTAAGGGGAATGCAAAGTTGGCACCATTTATACTGTGTTCCTGACGCCATGTCAAAGGTCTTTGTGCCCCTTACACTATCCTGCAATTTGAAAAAACAAAAAAAAAACTTGTAGAACCCATGAATCATACCAGGTGCTAATGGTGAGTTTGTAATACATGTCAAACCTCTATTAATTCATATATTGACATGATTGCACATATATAACCCATATCAACTTGCTTAATGTCTTAGGGAAGGGGGAGGGGATGGAAGGAGGGAGAAAATTTGGAACTCAAACATATTTTTAAGTGAATGTTTACATGTAACTGGAAAAATAAAATACATTTTTAAAAAATTATATACTGTAGGATAACATGTATATTACCCTGGAGGTATAATATAAGTCACTCAGTTTATGAAGGTTCAGAACTTGGTCTGCTCTTCTGTGTTCTCCTTGGACATAAAGGTTTTGTAGCAGTATTATGTCTAATGACCACTGGGCCTTTCATCTGGCCTGCAGCTAAAGCCTCCTGTTCCTGTTACTTCCCCAAACAGAACATGAGAACCTGGAGAAAGGAGACATTGTTAGTTTCTATTTGTATTCCCAGAACTTAGGACAATTCTTGGCAAAGAGTTGGTGCTTAAATAATTTTTTCATTCATTTAAAAGATGATGGCGGAGGTATTATTTAACAGTTTATCTAGGTTGGAAAAAAGAGTTTTGGGGGTGGTTTAGTTACAAATTCAGTATGAATCAACAATATGATACAGTAGTGGGATCTTGGATTACATTAAGAGAGATAGAACTTCCAGAAACAAGGAGGTAATAGTAATGGTTCCCTTATATGCTACCCTGGTCACATCTGAACTACCATGTTCAGTTCTAAACAGTAGTTTAGAAAGTACATCAGTAAGTGCTAAAAGAGTGCCCAACAGAGGACAACCATACAGCCACAAATCGAGGCTACATGGAGACAAGTTGAAGGATCTGGGCACGTTTAGCTTGAAAAAAAGAAGACTCAGGAGCTTTGTCAGCATTTAAAGGACTGTCACAGATGTGACAATGAGATTTGTTCTTTTTGGCCACAGGGGACAGAACCAGGAGCAATGGGTGGAAGCTGCAAAGAAAAATGGCTGGGTGCTGGCCACGTAGGCAAGAGAATCTGATGGCATTTTAGCAAGTGGAGAACCAAAGAAAACCAATGATGCTGAAGAACACTTGGCTTTAAAATGAGTTTATGCAGCCCCACTTGAAAACACTGTCAGATGTTTCAAGAAAAGCTTCCAAATAATTAGAGCTGTCCAGAAGTGGAAGAGGCTGCTTGAGGAAGGAATGAGGGATGCTCTTGTATTAAAGTTCTTCATTGGATGTTATCGTTATTTGGACATTTCAGTAGTCTCCAAATCTCCAACTCTTCATGACCCCATTAGTTTTCCTGGTAAAGATACTAGAGTGGTTTGATGTTTCCTTCTCCAGCTCATTTTCTATATGAGGAAATTGACACACATAGGGTAAAATGACTTACTCAGGGTCACACAGCTAGATTTTAACTCAGGAAAATAAGTCTAGGCCCAGCACTCTATCCACTGGACCACTCAGCCACGTATCAAATATGTTGTTATGGGAATTCCTTTCACAACATACTGCACTGTCCCCAGCCAGGGGATACTGCATTGCTCAGGACTCTCTTGTGTGGGGATACCTGATGTTCCTGATTGGCGTCTCCACACCCTGGGGCCTTCATACCCTTGTAATTGCACTCTTTCTCTCACAATTCCGTTCAGCTGGGCTCTGTCATGTGTGGTAGGTGGATCTGGGGGATATATAAGATCTAAGCCTTGGAGATAATTTTGAAGCCTGCCTTAAGATCTGGCTGTAAGGCTTCCCCATAGAGAGACCTTAATAAATTTTTTCTGTTTGGACCTCAGAGCCGTGACTCTTCTATCCTAAAAGGTACACTAGCGTCAATTAGTAGGGTGAGTAACCAGTTGCCCCTGCTGGCAAGTTAGGGTACTCTGAAAGAGACAATGGGGGATGGGGCAATGAGCTCCCAGGCCTTAGACCACATGTAATATGCTCTATCTGCTGCAAATTCATGTGGAGACTTGGTACGACTGCTCCCAGAAGAGAGCAACAGAGGGACCTTTCCCTCTGCCACTTCAGAGCAGGTTCAGGTATTCTGACTATTTCACATCAGCCTACTGTGTGGTGATAAAAAGCCTTTTAATTGCCTGCTGAGTGCATATACAAAGAGCTTATTAAACAAATGAATTCTCTCTTCCCTGGTGACCAGTGAGGTAAAAACTCTTGTAGGTTTCCAGGTTGCTGGAGGGAGATCAGCTACGGCAGTGGCTGCTGCCAACTGCTGCCTTATCTCCCCACCTGGCTCCCAGGTCACTGTGATCACATGACGTTGTTGATTCTTTTGTTCCTTTGTGTTTGTTCTATCCTGATCTTAGGTGGATGAATAGTGAAGACATGGAATAGACTAGGCTATGAACTTGTGGGCGTCAAAACACTAGAAGAACCATTGAAAATGCCCTTAGTGACCAGACTGGCCCTTTTGTCATCACTCAAAGCTACCTCCTCACACTAGGAACCTTGGGCACCTCTAAACTTCTGGTTTCTCCTTCCATTATCACTGACTGATGTCCACTGCAGCCTTTGGTTGGACTTTCCTTCCAAAGAAGCACCTTGCTGTTGCTGCTGCTATCAGCTAGTATAGCAGGCACACTGAGCTTTTCTCCTTCAGATCTGTTTTCCTTCCACAGATCCTCCCAGTAGATGGAACAGGGGTATTTGGAAAGCTCCTGTTCCTATGCTTTCCTTCCTCTGAGCCTAGAAAGACTTCTAGCTATTTATTCCTTCCCCACAGCCCTGCCCAATCAACAAAGGACCTTTTTTAGGTGCTATGAGAACTACCTTCTAGTCATCCCGCT
Source organism: Pseudochirops cupreus (assembly GCA_028627135.1). Lineage (NCBI taxonomy): Eukaryota > Metazoa > Chordata > Mammalia > Diprotodontia > Pseudocheiridae > Pseudochirops > Pseudochirops cupreus. The sequence goes on along the minus strand of CM053581.1, from coordinate 550,945,647 downwards.
CCTTAGTTTCTGTTTTCTTACCCCCAAAATGAATATCTCATTTAATTCTTCCTTGTTCCATGAAGCCTTAAGGAGGGTGGGGTGACTGAGGCTGCACCCCAAAACCAATGACTAGAAGGCACAAAGATTTAATACATGCCTCCTTTTAGCAACAGAAACAACAGAACTTAGCACTTGGTAAGCAAGAATAATTTGTTACATGCTATGCACTACCTGTGTGACACTGAGCTCTCTGGTCTCAATTTCCTTAGCTGTTAGGATTCAATGATCTCTAAGGTCCCTTCCAGCTCTAAATCTCTGTTATTATGAACGTCTTGCAGCCCTGTGGCAGCATATTAGTTTAATTTTTGATCCAATTCTGCCTTCATATTGCATTATAATTCAGGGCCCTGGTCTTAACATGCTTAGCATCTCACCACCACTGAGCCTCTGTCCCCTCAGCTCTCTCTTTCAGTAATCTTTCTCCACACACAGCACTGTCACAATTCTGAGAAAGCTGGTTTTGGACACTTCCTTAATGAAGGTGATGGTGAGAATGCAAAACAAACCCTCATCTGCTGCCCAGGAGGCAGGTCAGGTCACGCTGTCCCAGTAGCCCAGCTAATTAAAAATCTCAGAGCTTCCTGAGTGTGGTTTACCACGTGGTGTGTTTTGTGACTGCCTTGGGCCCAGCATGGGGCACCAGTGTGAGATGCCATGAGGAACAATGATATCCTAAGCCTGTTTCTCCAGGGAATTATAGGGGCAAAGAGGGATTGTCCTGCTGTGGTCCTCTATTTTTACCATGATCACAGAACTGCAAGGGACATTGGAGATTATTTAGTCCTTTCTCATCTTATACAGAAGGAGACTGAGGTGGGGTGGGGAGGAGGTAAAAGGACTTCTCACTCAATATCTCACAACTAGTTTATGACAGAGCCAGGACATGTGATCTAGAGACCTTTATGTTCTCTCATGATGAGCCCCTTCCAGTAGCTATTCCGGTCTAGCTTCATTCTTTAGAGACAGGCCCAGGCCACAAGGTATTTCTAGGTTGCTGAGCAAAGGACTGGAATGCATGCCCAACTTTTGTTCTGGCTCAATATGAGCAGCCTGGAACAGATCACTCCCTCCCTGCTGTGACTCAGTTTATCCATTCTGAAGTAGGAAAGAGCTCTCAATTTCATAAATAGATCAGCTCTCCAAAAGAGCAATATGATAATATTTTCACGGTACTTGAGTTCCTTTGAGACAAGGGACTCTCAATTCCATTTAACTCAATTCAACCAATGAGTATGGTACGTATGTTTGTAAAATGAGAGGGATACACTAGATGGCTTTTGGGATTTGTTCTGGTTCTAAGAGCTCTGTGGGCCTGTCTTCAAGGCCCTGTGTGAGGACACAAAGGCAAAAACTAAGTGGTCGTTGCCTTCAAGGAGTTTTCATTCCCCTGGTACATGTGCATAAGTACATGTCTTTTCTCTGGCAGTCGCCCGCCCGTGGTTGGGATGCTCGGCCTCCTCACCTCCACCTCTTGGACTCCTTTGAGACTCAGCTCAAATCCCTCATCTCATGGGAGGTCTTTCCCAGTCTCCTTCATCCCGACTTGTGCCTTCCCTCTGAAATCCCATCTCATTTGTGCTGTCTGCATCCAACACATCTGGAGGTGGTCTGCTTTAGACTGGGAGCTCCATGATAGCTCCCCATCACCCAGCACAGCATCTGGCACACAAAGCGTGTTTAACAAATGCTTGTTCATGCTGGTGGTGAGCCAGTAGAAGTGAGGGTCATCTCCAGCCGCTGACATGGGGCTCCTCCTTAGTTCAGGTGAATGCTTTGCCCTGTATGAGGAGCTGGTGAGAAGCGGGAGCTTCAGTTCTCAACAAGCCCCACTTTATGGACTCTTTAAAGAGGATTCCCCTTTTGGGACTCTCCAAATGAGAGTTTTGTTCAAGTGTTGTGTGGTGTCTGATTCCAGCTTTAAGAGAGAAGATGGAAGAGGCCAACTCTACTTTAGGCTGCCAAAGGAAAAGACAGAAGAGAAATGGGTGGTCTTCATCTGGTCCCAATTCTCATTTTGGCACTCTAGAAACCCTAAAGAGTTTTATCCTTGGGTGAGATCCAGGATGTTCTTTCTCTCTTCTCTGAGCTGAGGTTTTGGGGGTTTTTTGTTCCCAATGGGACAGCTCCTTCTTTCTGTATTTTCTGGTATACATTCTCCAATGTATATCTTCTCTTATTTCTATTTTGTTATGATTTTGGATAAGTGAGCTTCTTTGCTCTTTTCTATGTCTGGTCTTCTCTCTCTCTTTCTCTCTCTCTCTCTCTCTCTCTCTCTCTCTCTCTCTCTCTCTCTCTCTCCCTCTCTCTCTGCCTCTGGCTCTCTGTCTCTGTCTGTCTCTCTCTCTCTCTGTCTCTCACTGTGGAACTGGCATTAGATGGGAAAGGGATCAAGCATTGGTTATACAGCCTGAGGTCCCTCTGTTGCCCCCTAAAATGACAAAGCTATCAAAAGTCAAATGGAACCCAAACATATTCCCTAGATTAATAATATTTAAGAGAGTATGTAAATATAATTCTGGTCTGGTACTCTCCTCTCCCTCTGAGGAGAGCTGAGAAGTGAAGTGGCCTTTGGCTCCAACCTCCGACTTCCTCTCCTGGGAGGAATGAAAACCTCCCTTGGAGAAGGGTGAGAAGAGAAGAAGCTAGCAATATCCATTCTGGCTTCCTTTGAGCCAGGCACCTGTAGTGCAGGTCTCTCACTACACATGTAGGATTCTCTCTCTCTCTCTCTCTCTCTCTCTCTCTCTCTCTCTCTCTCTCTGTCTATATCTCTCACTCTCTCTGTCTAACTCAGTCTCTGTCTCTCTGTTATCTCTCTCTCTCTGTCTCTGTCTATTTCTGTCTCTGTCTCTCCCTTTCCTTACATAAGGTATATGGAAAGTAACAAGGACTGTCTCTCTCTGTCTCTATCTCTCTCTGTGTCTCTGTCTCTCTCTGTCTCCCCCATCTCCCTTCTTGTATAAAGTATATGGAAAGAAACTTCAAGGGAGATTACTAATAGCTGGAGGAAATAGTAAAGGCCTTATACAGAAAGTGGCACCTCAGACGAGCTCTGAAGAAAATTACAGAGGCTACAAGATGGAAAAGAGGAAGCAGACAGTCCAGACCTGAGAGACCATATTGTCCCTGTCTGTGGGAGATGAAAATCATGTCCCAATAGCACCAAATTGGGACTGCAGCCATCATTCTCATAAGCTTCCTATGACTCCAGATTCCCTGTGGCTTTTACTTTCAGATTCTCCAGAATGCCACATAACGGTGGTGTCAGTTGGTTGCTTAAAGAGGAGACACAAGATGATTAAGCACACTCCTCTGCTTTCATTCTAGACACCTGGACCCTCCTTGACTCCAAAGTAGGCCAACACCTATTTTCTGACACAATCATTAGACAATCATACTAAAGTCAATCCTTTGACTTTGAATCCTTTGAGGTTCTTCCCCTAAAGGTGGCTTGGCCACCTGCCCAGTTCTGTTTCATCCAGGCCCACACCTTCTTCCTTGTGGGCTTCCTTATAGGCTAACTTTAGACACCTATGGACTCTATGGAGTTCAGAGGCCTAAGCCCCAAGAGACCTCCTGAACACAGCTTTGTTGGCCTGGTACTCTCCTCTCCCTCTGAGGAGAGGAGGACCAGGGGTGCCCCTCAAACACTGAATCCTGCTAATCCAATCCAACATTTATTAAGTGCCTGCTAAATGCAAGGCATTGTGCTAAGCACTGGAAATAAAATTAATGAAAAGAAAAGATAGTTCCTGCCCTCTAGGAGCTTACAGTCTAATGAGAACAGAGGAAATAGGCATACTTGTCTTCTCTACCTCACTTTCAAGTGAAGGCTGTCAAAATAAAGTATGCTCCCTGAGGGCAGGGCCTCATGTTGCACATACTGATTTTGCTGACCTGCCTTTTTTCATTTCTTTCTGAGTGTCATTATAAGAAATGGCTTGCTGAGTAGAAGGGCTAGGATGTACTATATTCATAAACTAATGTGATATAGAGGACTACTAGGTGGTACAGTGGATAGAGTACTGGCTTGGAGTCAGGAAGTCCTCAAATCTGGCCTCAGACACTTCCTCACCTGTGTGATCCTCAAAAAGTCACTTCATCCTTTTTGCCTCAGTTTCCTCATCTGTAAAATGAGCTGGAGCAAACCACTCCAGTATCTTTGCCAAGAAAACTCCAAATGAGGTCGCAAAGAGTCAGACATGACTGAAACAATGGAACAACAATAAAAAGTGATGTAGAAACCAAAGGTACCAATAAGACACAGCATTTAAAAATGCTCTTCAGTGTGGAAAAAATCAGAAATAAAATAGACCTTAGAAATGATTAGTTCCTCCCACCCTCCAGTTATGCTCCTTTTAAAAGTCCTAACACTTGCGCACCCAACATTTAGGATAGTACTGAGCACACAGAAATCATAGACCCTGATAATTTTCATAGCATCAGAGCTGAAGGGTCAGAGAGATTGTCATTCAACATGTATTAAGCTCTTGGAGACCTAAAGATCGCTAAGTACAACTCTGTCTTTTTGTAGATGAGCAAGCTTTGTCCAGGTTAAGTGAAATGTCTGGGCCAAGGTCAAGCATTTCATCAATGGTAGAGAACCCAAGCCTCCTGACTCTCTGTCCAATGTTCTTTCCACCGTCCTAGACTCTGTAAAATCTTGTTGGACTGACTTGAAATGAACATGAGCATTCAAGCCCAGTTCCTAACTTCATAATGAGTTGTGTCCCAAAAGTTAATTCATGAGTTAGTCATTTGGAGTTTGGAATGCATTTTCCAATAGAAACAATATCCTAGTTAAAATAGGCTTGATTTTTGTTGTTGTTGTTGTTGAACTAGCCTGAATAGGATAAAGTGGGTTGTGGGGAAAGTATCATCAGGCAGTGGGAAGAACTGTGGAAGTGGGTTCAAATCCTGACCCTGTAATTTATAGTTTTGTGGCCTTGGGAAAATCACTCCACCCTCTAGGGTTTAGATTCCCCATTCATCAGGTTCTCTAAAGTCTCTTAGAGGTCAAATCTGTGATTTTGTTATCAAACAGGGGCAGTGAGGTAGCTCAGTGTGATCCTGAGCAAGTCACTTAACTCAGTTTCCTCATTTGTAAAAATGAGCTGGAGAAGGAAACAGAAAATTACTGTGGTATCTCTGCCAAGAAAACCTCAAATGGGGCCACAAAGAGTCAAACCCAACTGAAAAACAACTGAACAACAAACTGACAATCGCCAAACAGCTCTTTATTGCATTCTTTCTAAGGGAAAATGTATCCCAAGTAAGACTTCTGAGCACTAGGACTCTGCTCCAGGCCCCTCTGTCCCCTGAGCTACTCCAGCTGGAGAGCAGGGAAGGAAACCTCTGCGCTGACTAGCTCTGGGACCAAAGGCAAATCACTGAACCTTTCTGAGACTCTTTCCTCATTTGGGATTTTTGTCTCAACTGGACCTCTTATTTCATCAGTGTAAAGATCTCCTAGGGAGTCACTGTCTTAAGCTACAGTAAAATTCAGGCTTGAGTTCAAATCCAGATTCAGATACGTACTGGCTGTGTGACTCTGGGCAAGTCACTTCACTTCTGTCTGCCTCAGTTTCCTCAACTGTAAAATGAAGGCAGTAATAACACCTACATCCCAGGATTGTGATGAGGACAAAATGACATATTGTAAAGAGCTTTGCCAGCCTTAGAGTGCTATAGAAATGTTACTCATTATTATGTAACCCCCACTGACTGAGCCCACTGGCTTCTCTCTGCTCCATCTTTGTACAGGTCATCCCCCATGCCAGGGATTCCTGGCTTCTTTCAAGATTCAAGTCACATATCACCTCCCTAGAGGAACTTCTCCTCAGTAGTCTAGCTGTCTGTACTCTCTCCTTCCTCCAATTATTTTGTATTTAGTTAATGGTATACCTGCTTCCTCCCTTCACAGAATTAAGGTATTTTTCCTTTTTTTTCCCTCCACCTTTATATCGTGCTTTGGTTACAGTAGGTGCTTAATAAATGCTTGTCACATTTCATTGGATTGGGGTGAGGCATCCAGTCATAATCAATGGAGAAAGCCCTCCCCTGGGACAGGATTCTCCCTTATGTATGAGAGAAGGAATTACGCCACTTTTTATCTTTCCTATCCAACTGCTAACACCATGCTGTGTAGACAGTAGCCCCTTTAACAAGGGTCTGCTGAATGGAACTGTGTGTTTTATATGACTGCTTATGTTTGTAAATGCATATTTGGGGAAGTTGGAGCACCATCCCAGGGGCGGACAAGCTGGATTTTTATCACATGAAACTTTAGTTTAGTTTCTTGGGTTTGGGGTACATTTCAAATCATCCTGCTCCCCCCAGAGCTGAGTAATATTGAGTTGTCCTCTGCTCCATTTTGGGCTAACCCTCTTAGTAGTCATTGACTATCATCTGGAAAAACCAACACCGTGGACTTACTTTGAATCCTGGTTGTCTCCTAGTGGTGACGGATGCCCTCCCTGCGTCCTGTCGAGATGCGACCTTCTGCTGAGCAGTTTTCAACCAGCGCTCAGCTTAGGAACAGCATCAGCCTTTTTCATCTGGGAAAGAGAAACGTGCTAGCTGTTGCTGAGATTTGCAGGGAACTTTGTAAAGGATTCCTCCTTCAAAGGCTTATATGTTGGGCGTCAGGTTTGATTGTTTGTTGTCCAACCCGTGGCTCTCAGGTCACAGAGACTGTTTCAAGGTAAATGGGTAGGGGGTAGGGAGATGCTCCCACCATCACCTCTTATTTACAGTCTATTTGCCTTCTAGACTCAGCAGGCACCTGGATGAGGCAAATCCTGTGTGTCTCCTCTGGGCACTAAAAGGCATGGGAGGACAGGTAACCAACCTCATTAACTAACAAAGCCCAGACACATCCACTCTGTTGACTGTCAGAGCAGATTAATGATCAATCTGGGACTGAAACCTGGCACACAGGAGCAAGGGAGCAAGAGGCCGGCTGATTGATTTACACAACGCCCACCCTCTTTGGGAGAGGAAGGAGGGAGCTCCCTCTGCCCAGACAAACAAAGGAAGGCCTTCTGAGGTTCCAGCCCATGGAAGTTCCCAGGCTAGTGAGGAGACTTTCAGGAGATGAAGGAGAGAAAGCAGGCAGGCTTTGGAATCCTCAGAAGTGCTGTGAATTACTTTGATGGAGCCTTTACTCAAGCAATCAACAAGTAATTATTAATGGTACCATGTACCAGGCACTGTTAGGCGCTGGGGACATGAAGGCAAAAAGGAAACAATGCCTGCACCCAAGGGACTTGCATGTTCTAGGCTGGAGAGAAGGAGGGGAGGAAGGAAACATTATGTGCCCATATAAGCAGGCAGGGACACTTTTTTTCATCTTGTATCCAGTGCCTGCCAAAGAAAAGGAGTTTAATAAATGCCTATTAATTGGTTGATATAAGTGGATACAAAATATAAATGAAGTGAATACAAGGTAATGTCAGGGCAAGGCCCTTTAAGCAGAGAGAGAGAAAAAAAAACCTCACGTAGATGGTGATGCTTAAGCAGCGTTTTAAAAGAAGCTGGGATTTCAACCATTCTGGAGAGCAATTTGGAACTATGTCCAAAGAGCTATAAATAAAAGTGCATACTCTTTGACCCAGCAATACCACTTCTGGGACTGTATCCCAAAGAAATCACAAAGTGGGAAAAAGACTTGTATGTACAAAAATATTTATAGCAGCTCTTTTTGTGGTGGCAAAGAATTGGAAGTCAAGGGGATGCCTATCAAGCAGGGAATGACTAAACAATGGAATGTAATGGAATACTCTCGTGCTATGAGAAATGAGGAGCAGAAGGACTTCATAATAACCTGGAGAGACTTACATAAACCGATGCTTAACGAGGAAAGCAGAACCAGGAGAACTTTGTACACAATTACAGACACATTGTATGTGGGACAACTGATTTGGATAGATTAGGCTCCTCTCAGCAATACAAGGTTAGAAGACAACTACATGATGGAAGACTCATGATGGAAAGGGATATCCACAACCAGAGCAAGAACTACAGAGGCTGCAGATTGAAGCAAACTATTTGCTCTCTCTCATTTGTGTTTTGTTTTGTTTTAACCCTTCTTTTTCATTGTTCAAAGCCCATGGTTATAATCCTTTACAACATGACTAACATTCAACCTGAAGGTATTTGTAGAACCTATATTTGATTACATGCTGCTGGGGGGGTGGTGAGGAGAGGGGAGAGGAGAAGGAGGGAGAGGAAATTTGAAACTTAAGAGATTATGGAACTGAATGTTGTAAACTAAAAGTAAATAAAAAGACATCAATTATTTTAAAAAGAAAGAAAGAAGCTGGGATTTTAAGAGCAGAAATGAGGAAAGAGGGCATTCCGGGGGGCTCAGTGCAAAGGCATGGAGATGGGAGATGGCATGTTGTGGGTGAGGAACAGTAGGTGGACCAGTTTGGCTGGACTATAAAGGATAGGAAGAGGAATGGCAGAATGTCAACATAGTAAAGTGGACAGGACTCTGGACTTGGAATTAGGAGGGCTTGGGTTCAAATCTTACCCTAAGAAATTTAATTGGAGAGGATAGGAGAATAGAGAAGAGGAGAAGATGGAGAGGAGAGGATGGTGAGGAAAGGAGAAGAGAGGAGAGGTCCTTTTCTTTATGATAATCTTCCTTTGATACACTGTGTCAGTCAGTTTGCAAGGGGTGAGTTAATGACTCAGAGTGTCCTCTGACTTCACAAAGGAATAAGCCAGCAAAAGGTAACAGCTTCTAAAATATAACCCGGGTCCTTCTTAGCACAAAGGTTCCTGGAATAACAGGCAGAAATCCAGTATCATGAAGTCTGAGTCCCAGACCAGGCATCCCCAAATGCCTGTCTTTCTCCAGTTCCAATCCCCACTTTTAAAGGACTAATCTGGTGGGCAGGTGCTTGGCCACTTGTTGGGGGTATTATTGTAAAAAGGGTTCTTGCTCAATGACAGGTTGGACCAGATGGTGCCTGAGAGTCACTTAACTCCAATATTCAGTAACATTTTATTTTTTGCAACAAGTAACTTAGAGTAACAAACCCTCAGTCTCAATGATCCTACGATGACTACTTCCCAGTTTTACTTATAGTTTCAGCAGGAGCTCCTTCCATCCTGGGTTACTCCCACGAGCTATTTCTTAGGGGCCTCCCAGGCTGCCTCCACAGCAGTGCTCACTCTCCCTGGCATCATCACCATGCTGTTTTCAGTCAGAATTAACTTGCCAATTTCCTCTGTTAAAGTGCAGGACCCTCAGAAGTTTCCCTTAGCACTCCAGTCAGGAGGCATAAATGTATGCCTCCATAGTTAATATAGGGCAACCAGGCAGCCAACAAACATTTATTGAGCACCTGCTGTGTGCAGAGCACTGTGGATAGAAAAACAAAAATGGAAAAAACAATCTGTACATATATAAGGGGAGGCAAAATTGATAGAAACATCAAGGAATACATAGTAACTTGGGCTGGGAAGAGGACTAGCTTCAGGGGGCATTGAGAAATACTTCATATAGAATAAAGCTGAATCTTCAAGTAATTAGAAATTCAAAGAGACCGAGGTAAAAAGGAAGAGCATTATAGGCATGAGAGTCATGCCCAATTCAAAGACATGGAGGGAGGAAATAGATTGTTTTAGGGGGTAAGATTGAACTATAGAGTATGCAAAAGGGAATAATGTATAATAAAGCTGGAAAGGTAGGTGAGGACCAATTCTTTGCCACCACAAAAAGAGCTGCTATAAATATTTTTGTACATACAAGTATTTTTCCCACTTTGTGATTTCTTTGGGTTTTACATGCCAAACAGGACTTGTATTTGGCCCCAGGGGTAATAGGGAATCCCTGGCACTTATTGAGTAAAAGAATGACACCATCAGACCTGTGTTTAAGAAGTTCATTTTGGAAGATAGCGGAAAGTAAGCAGTGACTTCTCCAAGCTCCCCAAGAATTTTGTCCTTGGGAACTAAAAAGTAAATTTGAGTGGATTTAAGAGTGACAGAACCCATTGGGAGAGAGAGAGTGACAGATTCCCAGCCCAGAGAAGTACCTAATCAGGTCCGGGCAGGGAGAACGGGGCACACAGGAGTGGCACCAGCGCCAACCTAAGAGCAGAGTGCGGCAGACTGGGAGCCCCACCCAGCAGACTCACCCAGCTGGAAGCTTCTGCAGCCCTCTCACAGCCGAGGTGAG
>CM053581.1:550793518-550934913 GCA_028627135.1 Pseudochirops cupreus | reverse complement strand
TGCCCCCCCCCCCTGCAATCTGCAGACCATGAGCTCTAAAGCAGCCACGTGGAGGTGACTGCAGGGTCACCACTTCAGACTGCTTCTAGTTCTGGAGGCAGTCAGCCAGACCCTCTCCCTAAAATTTAGCTGAGTTCCACTGATGTTTTCCCTTTGTCCTTGGCTCTTATGGGTTGGTAAGTCTGGAAACTGCCACAGCTGCCAGTGATCCACTCTCCTGAAAGCTGCAGCTGGAGTTTCTCCTGGACTGCCTGCAGCTAAAACCTCATGTGGCTGGGCTCTGCTCCCAGTGTGCTGAGATGAGCCCTTTCTGTCCATCTACCAGGCTGCCTTCAGCAAGAGCCTTGTTTCTCTGTCATTTTATGAGTTCTGGAGCTCTAAAATTTGTTTAGAGTCATATTTTATAGGTATTTGAGGTGGTTATGGTGGGAGCCACAGAGTTCTCCTGCTTCTTTGCTGCCATCTTGGCTCCACCCCTTCTGACATCCATAATTTTAGAACAGGAATTATAGAGTTGTCCCTAAGATTACGGATTGAAGTTGAAGTGTTATTTCTATTTCTACAGTGTTTTCCTTCCAAGCTAAGGCATTGTTAGCAAAATTGGCTACATTTTTTCTTTCTCAGTTCTATAAATCAAATGATTCTTGAATGCCTTCTCTATGCTCAGTATTGAAAAGGGAAGCACACACACAATATCGTTCAGAAGTTACCCACGTTTCCATAAGTAGATGTTTTTATCTGTCATCATTTTGTCAGGAGAATGCAATCTCTTATGGGCCCTACCAACATATAAAGACGTTTAGTACCGGTCCAGGGATGGACAGTATGTTGTCCTAAGTTTTGAGAAGCTTATCCATAGTTTATCCATAGACCATAGCAACTCTCTAAAACCAAACTACATCACTGAGGGATTGTGTTCTACAATAGAATAGGTAGAATGCCAGATTGAGGACCAAGGGATCCAAGTCCAAGTCCTGGTTCTCCACATGGACCAAAATATTCATCGAAGCACTCGCTGTGGTAGCAAAGAACTTGAAATAAAGTAGATGATCCACAAATGGAGACAAATTGTGGGGCACTGATGGAATGGAATGTTAAGAAGTAACACGTGATAATTTAGAAAAGCATGAGAAGACTTATGTGAACTCCCTGACAGAATGAAAGAAGCAGAACCAGGAAAATAATACACACAATGGCTACAGTCATAACTAACATTGCAACAACAACAGAAGAACAACAACAACAATATAAACCAGTAAAATTACTGCTTGTGATTATAATGAGTAAGTGTGGCCCTTTAAAAGAGTTAAAAAAATGTATCCCCATCTCACTTGAAAAGACGGGGACTCTGAGTGAGTAATACTGTCAGAAACTACTGACAAGGTGGTTGGCTTCGATTTACTTCAACTTTTTTTAAAATCTGTATTGTGTGGGGTGGCTTGTTAGGTAGAAGAGGGGGAAAGTATATATTATTTTGGAAATAAAGGTGACGTAAAACTTGATTCCCAAATCAACCATAAAGGACATATGAATAAGGACACTATCTGTAACCAGAGAAAGAACCAATAAATAGATGTATAGAACAATTTTACATACATACATACATATATTTGTGTCTAATGGTAGCCACCTCTCGAGTGGGAGGGAGAGGGAAGAAAAAAATTTACATAATAATTTTGTTGTATATTTAAAAGGAATAGCAAGCTGTACATAGTAGATTTGCAGTTTCATATGCAATTTAGTGTACTGTGATATGAAAATACTTGTTTTATTCCATAAGTTAAAGAGAAAATTTAAAAAATTTTTAAAAGATAATATGGGGGGACTCAATGTTACTAATAAAAACAAGATCATGAATTTTATTTAAAATCCTAACTTCCCTAAGAATAGAGACAATGCTGCACTTTGTATCTTGCGGGTATATGTAGCACAATGCACTATTCATACTTTGATACTTTAATATATAGGTGGTTTCAGTGATCTAACCATTCCCTTTGCCAATACAAATCACAATCTATCCGTGCTTATCCATCATACAGTGCGATTCTTGTCCATGCCCTCCCATTAACTCTTCATTGGGGGTTTCCCCAATATGCTGAAGCCTTTCCTCTGTGTCTCTTGGCATTATGTGTTGGGCAGCGTAGCACTGGAAAACTGTTACCTCAAGAACTCAGGGTCATCTTTATGCCATAAGAAAAGCATCAGGGCAGAAGAGTCCCATCATTACAGCATGAAGGTGATCCTGAGTTCTTGAAGGCTTTACCAGTGGAACATAAGCTCTGGCAGGTTTTACCAAACTGGAAAAGCTTTAATTTGAGCCACAGCAACAGACTTTCAGAGACCAACTGAAGTTGTGATGAATTTGTTAGGTATGGTATCCCAAGACAGTCTTCCTGTCTCCAGGTCCAAATATGGCATGAGGGACGTGGAGACAGGAACACCTTGGTTCAAATACTCTCCATCCACCCCACCCCAATACGCACATATAATAGTGGTGTGACACTGAGAAAGTCACTTAACCTTTGTGAACCTCAGTTTCCTCATCTGTAGAATGAGGGCATTGACTTCCACAGACACTAGCTCTAGACCTATGCTACAGTGATCCTATGATGAATTGAACTCACTATGACTGTTCAAGGGAGGAAACAGATTAAGTCTGTAGGCACTAACACCAGTATTATTTCCTTGATGAATTCAGGCTAAGTGAAAACAGCTTGGTCAATAATAGGCACCCTCTGGGCCTGAATGGAGGTTCTCTACTGTACTTAGAGGGAATTTTGTTGACACTTTCTCAAACCCTCTTAACAAATAAGAAACATCTAGGCACTAATCTTGTTCATGTTATTAATATTAATAATTATAAGAATTCACACTTACACTGTGCTTTACAGTGTTCAAAGCATAACAGCCAAGAAGCTGTTTCAGTTGAGTTGTTCATTATTAATCTTCCCCAACCTGCTCTCCAGCTGTCTCCCTCCTCTCCCTCCTTCTCAATCTTTTCTTATATTCTCACTGGCTAATCAGCACCTGGAGTTAATAACCTGTGCTTCATTGGTTCTTCATTAATCACCTCCTCCAGGTTATCGGGGAGAGAGTTATTTTGTTTTCGTTCCAATATTCTAGCTTGTTCTCTGCCAGCAATTCCAACAGGGCTATGGTTTCTAGGTACATTTTTAGAAGCATTTCCCTTACAACACTGTAACTTTTTTTTAAAAGTAAATTTGTCATTCCAGTAAATAGATAAGTTCTAGAAACTTGTGATTATGATGGTAAGGATTGGCTAATTGGTCTTGATACTTACAAAGACATACACACATATGTATCTACATGTATATATATTTATCTATATACACACAGTATCTATATATGTGTGTATATGTATACTATATATAGATACATATATATGTATATGTGTTCTTTTTTTTTGTCTCTCATGCCTAGGCTTCTCTATGGGATGCAAAATGACTATCAAGAGAATTTTCTGTCTCTTTTTTCCTCCCCAGTTGTAACATGCTAAGGAGCAGTGCAGGGATTCACCAGTGGACCTTTCTTACCACCTGGGCTCTACAACATCAAGGCAACCATAAAAATGAGGAGAGGCCCACAGGACCAGGGCCCAGAAGAAATCAGGCCAACCAGGAAAGGAACTGTGTAGGACAAAAGATAAATCTTAACAAAAATTCAAAGTCAAATTCATGGTGCTGAGTTCTTCAGCTCTGACTTGCTGATATTCTCAGCTAATACCTCACCATAATTACAGCAAAAGTGGGAATAGAGAAAAATTTTGAAAGCTGTCAACAAATTTTAGTAAGGCATGAGCTAATTTTTAAAAAAAATTCTCTCTAGGTCTGCTTACATTGTTTCCATACCCAAGATACTGATATTCTTGCAAGATTTTCATTAGACTTTGGCTAGACTTTAGGGCCAATTTTAGATATAAATATCTCCCCTCCTCATGCCTATCCCACTTTCAATCTCTGTTGCATACCACTACCAGAATAATTCTCTTAAATATTCCCTTTATCATCCCCTTGATCAGAAGTTCCCTAAGCCTTATAAAAGTGGTTTTCCCGAAGACCTTTTCAGGGGGTCTGTGGAATCAAAAATGATGCAGACTGATCCAGAATTTTTATATAATACCAAGATATTTTGATTTCTGATACAGTAAATACCACTAGACATAACCCATGAAGAAGGTCTTTGGCATCCTCAACAATTTTTAATGATATAAAATAGTCCTGAGACTATAAAGTTGGAGAAAATCTAAATTCCTTTTTCTGGTATAGTAGTACATCCTCCAAACTACTCTCCCAACTTGTATTTGCTCTCTCTAGACATCCTGTCTCAAAGGACAGTGGCTTCCTCATTCAAGGGTCTATCTATCCTAAAGCTCAAGCTCATGAGCTCTCAGCAGTGTGTTTCCCACGAACGATCAGCCGGTAAACACAGTTAGTCTTTAGCAAAGGCATTTACTACAATAGCATAATTAAGAATAGTAGATATAAAACCTTCCCTCCATACACCTGGGGAACACTTCCAGAAAGACACACATTGTCCATTGGAAGAGTGAATTCAAATTTAGAGCTCAGTAGTAGTGAGATACACATGTAGGGTGTATTATGATGAGAATTACTCATAATTCCTGGTACTGCAGGGGCTCAAAGTTCTTTTTCTCTTTGTAGAATCCTCACAAAGCTCCCCTTTGGTATAGCATCCCTTCTGGCTGGGTTGTTCAGCTCAGTTTCTGGGGTCTATTTCTCCCCATAATCAACTGCTGATTGCCAGAGCTAGTTCCTCAAAGCTGCATCCTACCTCCAGTGACTGAGTCCATCCACATGTTTCTAGAACATCTTTGTATCTGTTTCTACTCCTGGTTGGATGTAGTTTCTGCTTCGTTAACAAGGTCAATGTGTGGGCAGGTTGGAAGTAGAGAGAAAATGTTCTCCCCTCCCCTTGCTGATTTTCAATTAAGACCCAATGGTCTTCCACTATTGTTGCCAAATCTGGAACTCAAACTCCTGAAATCCATCTAGCTATTTAAAGCCTCCAAAGGTAGGATTGGCTTACTTGCTCAGCCATTCACAATGTGCCCTTCGTGGCCTAATCAAAGGTGATCACACCTCATAAAGGGATCACAGGGCAAAAATATATCTAGTGGATTAAAACCTCATCATCTATGATTCTATTCTGTGAGTACATCAACTGAGCAGGAGGGTGGGACTTGTAACCTCCTTCTCTTATATTGGCATTCAGTGTCATTCAAAATGGAACTTAGCACCTTGCTCCCTAAATCAAATTTCTTGGCACAACCATTTTTCCAGTCACCTAGATTCAAAATCTCAGAATCATAACTGGCTCTTCCCTTTCCTTCATACCTCACTTCCAATCAGTTGCCATTTCTTTTCAATTCTGATCCCAAGTTATTGCCTCAAACTTTGAAAAGAACCAAAGACAGAGTCCCATGGCCTTTATCTGATGACCATTCCAGTGTGCCAGTTTTATATCTCCCACCATGTTTAAGGGCAATTATTCAACCAGTTGTAAGTTCACTTAACTATATTATCAGTCTATAGATTTTCTTTTTCAATCCAAAGGTATCATAAGGTTTCTTTTTTCAAATGCTTTGCTTAAATCCAAATGTTTTACGTCTAACACTTCCATCTAGCCAAGTAGTTTCAGCAACTACGTCAAGAAAAGAAACACTAGATAAGGATAACACTATGGCCCTGCCCTGTAGCCCACAGCACTTACCATCAGCACATTTTGGTATACCAGTACATTCTACTTAGTATCATATCATACACTGTATTGGTGTCATTCTTTAATTGCTTCAAAATTTGCCTCAACAACAATATTTTAAGCTCTTTGAGAGCAAGGACCAATTCTTAAACTTCTTCTGTGACTGATAAGGTACCAAAAGCACAATAAGGAATAATGATACACTGATTTGATCCATGTTGCCCTAATTGATTCCCTAGGTTAACTGCTGGACTTGTGCATCTTTGCTGGGTTAGCCAGAAGGTGTGGTGGATGGGACCTGGTGTTTCCTGAGTCTAAGACAGCTTTAGAGGAATGAGGGATAATGGTTGTAAGAAAGTGTTGGGAAGCCTAGTGGACATGAGCATCTTACCCTCTGGGTGGGTTGGATAGCATTATGGAACAGGGGGGAAAGCACTAGATTAGGAACAGGAAATTTTTTTTTTAATGAAGCTTCATAGTTTAAACAGTAAGCACAAGTGAGAACCAGTAGTATAGCAGATAACTTTTAAACGGACAATCATAAGAGTCTCTGAATTACATCTCCCAGGAGCATGTGAGGTAACAAGTGAAAACATGACCCCAAACACAGACTCTATTGCATAGAGTTTAAAAAACTGGATGGAGGCTTCAGAGTAGAATGTTGTGATGAATTTACCTGATGACTCCTACACAGGTTTCTGGGAGATATAGTAGGGGGAAGTTAAGATCCCGTCATACAAGCAAGAAAGTGATTAATTGAAAGACAGATGCTTTTAAAGATGAATACCTATAGCAGCTATTCAAAAACAGAATGGGCTATTTCAGAAAGTAGCGGGTTCTCCCCCAGAGGTCTTTAGGAAGATATTGGATGACCACTTCCTGAGTATATCTTAGAAGGTTTTTTTGGGGTGGTGAGGGGGGTTGGAATAGAAAGACTTTGAGATTCTGAGACATTCTGTGATTCTGAAGTATGAGTATCCATTAGGCAACAAGCATTAGCTTCCGAAAATGTTCAATTTGCCCCCCAGAAGTTGTGTCAACAAATATATTCAAGGAAGTATAGAGGAAAGAAGGAAGGACAGAAAGAAAACTGTAGGCAATTAAACATTGTAGGATTCTCTTTTAGTGTGTAAGAAAAACTATGGCAGTTTCTATTGTAATTAGATTGTAAGCTCCTTGAAGGCTGAGATTGTCTTTTACTTCCCTTTGTATCCCCAGTGCCTGGCACATGACAGGTATTTAAGAAACGTTCATTGATTGATTGATGGTACACTTAAAACATAGTCTCCCAAAGTCTTTTATCTATATAGTCTAGAGGAAATCTATGCCTTAGGTCTATCTATGTGCTTCTATTAGAACAGAAAGGCAAGGACTGGAAGAATGCAACATATTCTTGGCGACTTCTCATGTCCCATGCCAGATGATGAGGTTTGCTTCTCTGGGACCCAGACTTCTATAAAAGACTCCCATGAGATCTTGATCTGTCTTCCCATGAGACCAACACATGAACACATTAGGTATTTGGAAAGGAGCCATGGAACAGTAAGTACCAGCCTTCTTCCAAGCCTCATTTAGTTTATCTATTTAAATGAGTCCTTCAGCTTTTCTGACAAGTCTTTGGAATAATGCTAACACCAGAAAAGAGTGAAGACCTGCAAAAGAAGCCATTGAAAATTCACCCTGGAAGAGAAGATAACAAGTAGCAAAGTCAATATTTTCCCAATGTCTCTTCCTTATCTGTCAGGATTAATCTTTGGTGACAGCGCAATTAAATTGGACCGAACAAGTGGAGATCATGCATATGAAACAGTCTTCTCTAATTAGAATTGTAAAAAAGTGAAAAGAGAAAGAGAAATCCTGACTAGGCTGACTGGTTTCTGGGCTAAGGTGGAAAGAGAGAATCTGATCTTCTTGGGACCTAAGTTACTCTCTCTTTCTAAATTAAGTATCTGCATCAAATCTCTCAGACCAATAAGATATTATTAACTTCTCATTCCTTTTTCAAAGCTCTCACTTAAGAGACTAAGCCATTACTTCTTTCTAGGTTCTATTAGTACAAGTAACAAACACTCCTCTCCCCCTCTTCCCCCCCCCCCCCCCCCATGGTCCAACATCTTGGAATTCACACTATTCAAATTTATAATTAGGTAAAATGAAGTCATTGGTTCTAGCCTAATGGAAATATGCATTGTGAATTCAAATAATGCAATCACTTCAGGCGATTCATTATTTACACTAATTGCGACCTAGCTATACTTTCTCTAGAAATAAATCTCTTTAGGGTTAGAGTCTAATAACACTATTATTCATGGGTAATTATGTGATATAAATCAAGGGCCCCTAGAAATAATCTCTCACCAAAAAATATTTTGCCATACTGCCTGAAATTCCACCATTAGATGTGAAGTACTTTAAAAAAGGAATTAAGTGCTGAGCTTAAAAAATGCAAGCAGTCCTAAGGGGCTGTTATCACTCATTTATACCTTAATGTGAATTAGGTTTATAAGATGTGACAGAGATCAAGCCATTCAGTTAATATAAGTTCCTTGAACCAGAGGCTATTTCATTATTGGTTTTGTATCCATGGTGTCGGGAAAGGTTGAAGGCAGAAGGAGAAGAGGACAGCAGAGGATGAGATGGATTGATAGTGTCATGGAAACAACAAACAGGAAACTGGACAGACTTCAAGAAATAGTGGAGGATATAACAGTCTGGTGTGCTATGGTCCATGGGGTCATAAAGAGTTGGGCACAACTGAACACTAGAACTCCCACTATGTGGCTCCATGTCTTATACATAATCAGCCCTTAATAAATGCTTGTTGAATTTTACTGAAGTATAAATATAGCAAAACAGAGAGGAATAATTTTGACACATGGATGCTATGCAAAAAAAAATTATGGAGAATGAAGCCAGTGGGAGTAGAGAAGAGCTCTGAGAAACAGGAAAGCAGAAGATGAATTTACCCAGTGTTAGCCTGGGCTTTGGTCCTCCTGTTGCCATGACCACCATAATTTCCACAAGACCAAATACAAAGGTTTGGAGGCTCCATGATAGTCCTGCTGAAACAGATCAACAGGTTGGTCCAGAAAGTTTGACTCCATCTTCCATCTTGTCCTCATTCCAGAAAACTCACAACCTTCAACTTGGTCACTCATCAAATTCTAGAGTTATTGGCTTGGATTCTCCCAAGATCCAAGTTATAAATCAGGCACAATGTCTTTGGTATCATAGCCTATAAGAACTTCCTTTCAATTTCATTGAGCATGATAAATGAGAAGTGTAGGAGTTATGTCTGAGAGTGACAATTAATAATGAAATTGTGAAATGTTTGTTCCTAAATGACAGTGTCTCCTTTGGATAGACATTCTTCCCAAACAGGGCTGGGCAGGGGAGGAAGTGTCACATGTATCCTATAATCTCCCAAGGCTTCCAAACCATTATAAAGCTCTGCTGTTTTTTGAAAAACTTGGTGTTAATTTTTTTGTTGTTGTTCATCAGGGAGCTGGGGGGGGGCGGGGCTTGGCAGGGCATGAACAGAACAAAGTATTGTTTTTTTTTAAGCATGATTAAGTTTTAGTTTTGGAATCACAGGAATGGTGACCAAAGCATAGGGTAGATGATTGTCACTCCCTTGCAGTGGGCTAGAGCTAGGGAGGGAGGTCGAAGGAGCCCATAGGTAGGAAGGAGGGGTTACCCTAACAAAGTGGGGTAGATAAGTTGACCCAGTGTCCCTCTAACCCTTTTTTATGCATGTCTATTTAAAATCAAAAAGGACATTAGCATCCTCAGAGGTTGGTCTATGTTTTACAGGTGAGGAAGTTGAACTCCATTGAATTGAAATGACCTGCCCAAAGCCACCCATGTAGAAAAAGACAAAGACAGAATTTGAACTTAAATCCAACACTCTCCCTCCCCTCCAGCCTAAATCAAGTATTAGGAAAGATTTCAGAATTGTTATATTGATTTTGTTGGAGTATATTTAAAGCTGCATTGGCTTGGAAATTCATTCAGGGAATTCTTCTGTCATTAGAGTGCTAATCATGGCTCTCTCATCATGAAATGGTCAATGGCCAGCTCTCTTGGAAGGTTTTTCTCCTGAATAACTGAGGGATTGGAGCCCGTGGGCTAAGTATCTCTCCTGCTGGGAGCTTGTTAAAAAGGAGAGAAACCAGCAATGGACTCTCTCATTAATAACCCAGCAGGTGGAAATATATCCGGGCATTACTTTGCTTGTTTATTTTGGGATGTTCTGAAGACTGCTGGAGGTGACAATTGCAAAGAGCTTCTTTCCAAACTTTTTCCCCCATTAAACACATGGGTTTTTTTCAGCCATTGCTCATTTTCAGCACTTTCTATCCTTTTTCTTGGCTGTTTTCTAACCTGGAAGGAGGTAATTTAAAAAAATAAAATATTCACATTAGAAAGAAAGACAAAAAAACAAAAAAAATCCAGGACCACAGGATTGTTAGAACCAGAAAGAGCTACTTATGGCCTGTATAACCATGGGTTCCATGCTACCTCTCTTGGTCTCAGTTTTTTCATCTGTAAAATTACAATAATACCAATACTATCTCCCTTACAGGGCTGTTTCAAGCCTCGAATGAGATCATATATACAAAGGTTTTACAGATATTAAAGGACAATCTAATGTTGTTAATTGTTTAATGTCCCTTCCAACTCTCAGTCTATGCTCTGATAATCCCATGGAAACACAGGAGTTTGTATTAAACCTTTTTAAATGTTGGTGTGTTTTATCTTGTGAGATAAATGTGTTCCTGAGAAGCTGTGTATTAATTGAAATTTTATAAATCAAATATTATTTGATTTATATGATAGAAGTTTGCTATTTAAGAGAATCCTATTGTGAATTTTTTTTAAAGCAAGGAATCCTTTTGTAAAGCTGGCAATTATCTCCCTTAATTTACTTTTTTTCTTTTAAAATTCGGATTTTCATGTCACCTTGGCTTTAGGCCAAAGAACAGCCTTAAATTTGCTCAAGCTGTCACATGAAACTGATTCTATAGAAATCAAAAAGAAAGTAAATCATAGTTCTGGATATTTCCTTGTTCCAATTCAATTCAATAACCAATTATTAAGGACCTATCACACAAAAGACCTTATGTTCTGTGCTCAGGATAGAGTTCTGACCCAAACCAAAAAATCGAAAGTCTACTGCTGAGTTTCCAGCCCAAATTACACTGCAGACTACATACTTAAATTACTTACCCTGAGCTATTCTTCCCCATTCAACCTAAGTTCTGTAGCCCTGAGTGGCTCAAGGGGAAGGGACTGGTAACACCAAGAAAAACTAAGATGCATGGTAAAAGAAAAGTTGATTTTCTGAGTTTATAGCTTCTAGGAAGGGAGGGCTTTGGGCAGTAAAAGTTTTGCAAGTCAGTAAGAATGAGTCAGAAGTAGAATTATCACTCTGCCCCTGACAATCCACAGAGGAAAATAAAATAGACTGCACTTATTTCTGACAATTAGAAGAAAGGGATTTACCCACTTTCTGGAAATATGATATTATCAGAACATGAGTCATCTTTTAAAAATTAAATATTAATTAATAACTTTTTATATCATTTTCCTTTCTGGATATATCCCTCCAATCTCCTTTACACAGTGAGCCATTACTTGTAAAGACTTCTTTAAAAAAAGAAAAGAGTTCGGCAAAGCTGAGCAATTAATTCATCTACCAAGTCTGACAGCACATTAAATGTGGAGCAGGTTAAATGCTCCACACCCACAGGCCCCCTTCTCTGCAAAGAAGAGACTTGAGTTTTCTCACCTCTTCTTTAAGGACAAGTTCAGTCATTATTGTTGCCCAGTATTCAGATTTATGGTTTGTTTGGGTTTATTTTCATTGTACACATTGTTTTCCTGATTCCACTTACTTCATTCCATATCATTTTATGTCTTCCCATGCTTCTCTGAATTCTTCACATTCATTGTTTTACATAGCACAGTAATAATATTTTACATTCAAGGACTACAATTTGTTTAGTCAATCAATAAATAGTTCCTTGTTTCCAGTTCTTTGCAACCACAAAAGTGCTGCTATGAATATTTTGGTAGATTTAGGAATCTTTATTTTTGTCTTTAATCATCTTGTGGTTAATGCCTAGCCGTCAGGTATCCAGGTCAAAGGGAATAGGCATTTGAGTCACTTATTAGCAGAATTCTAAATTGCTTTTTAGAAAGGAAGCAGAAAAGGAAGGAAAGAAGGAGCAAAGTAATGGAGGGAAGGAAGGAAGGAAGGAAGGAAGGAAGGAAAGAAGGAAGGAAGGAAGGAAAGGAGAGAGGATCAACAATGTATTAGAATGTCTGGTATACATATAATGGTTATTTGTGAAAAAGCTAGCAATTTGTGTTCTTGAAGGGAGTCTCTCTGCCCCCTTGCCCTCTGCAGGGTTACTAAGAAAATTTTATACCCTTAAGGTGAGGTTCACTATAATCCTGATCCTTTTCCCAATCTAGGGAATCTCTTGTTCTGGAGTGAGAATAAAAGTCACATAGAGAGGGTGGTAATGAAGATGAAATGAAAGGAGTAGACAATGAGAGAGAAAACTGGGAGTTTTAAAATTTGAGAGGGAAATGAGAAAACATGATGGGGAGAAGATATCAATGATGAACATTTTGAAGGACTTGAAACAGCGCAGGGTCTTGGGAAGGTCGTAGAGCAAAAGCAAAGGAGAGAGCCGATATTTCAAAGAAAAGAGGAATTGGGAGACACATCAGAAAGGGATCCTGAAAAAATTTCCTTTTCAAAAACAATCAAGATGAAAATATACATAGCATGAGAAATACCCACCGTTTGGTTTCCACAGATTCTATAGGAACAATGGGTGTTTATACGCAGGAAGGCATAAATCTGTAAAGGGGCCTGAGGTAGGCTGACTCAGACTGGTTGGGGGATGGACACCAACTTTTCATTAACAGGCATGCTTAATGGGCAGGTCAGGAAAGTTGTAACCTGAAGCCAATCCCAGCTCTGAAGGGAGGAACACAGCAGGAAATTCAAATGGGAAGAGCATAGAAAGGGCTTGCCTGTGTCTGATCCTTTGTAGTCTTTTTCAGGAGGCTGGGCTTGGAAAGAAGGACAGGTTTTTGATAGATGGCAATAGAAGCTAGAATATTCCAGACAGGGTGAATGTGAACATCACGAACAAAGACAAAGGCAAGAAACCTCAGAGTGTATTTGGGGAGTGGAAAATACAACAACAGCAATAATAAAATAACAACACAGAAATGGTATTTAGCCTCTGTTAAGTACTTTACAAAAATTATCTCATTTCATTATCACAACAGCCTGGGAGGTAGGTGCTATTATTACGGATAAAGAAACTGAGGTAGACCTACGTGACTTCTCCAGGGTTTCACAGCCGTTAAGGGTCTACGGCTGGACTGGAACTCAAGTCTTCCTGACTCCAGGTCCAGTGCTCTGGCCATTGTGTCACCTGGATGGAAGGAGTGTTAGGGGCTATCTAGCTATGTTATATGCTGTCTCCTGCAGTGGAATATAAGCTCATTGAGGGCAGGGTCTTTTTCATTTTTGTCCTAACATGGCACTGGAAACGGGCAGCGGGGCAGTGGGAAGAGTGGATGTCAGAATGAGGATAAAGAGCAGGTTCAGTAGTGGGCTGGGCATGAAAGCTTCAGAAGGTCCTACCTAGAGGGTGAGGAGCTTGGAGTTTCAAATCTGAAGGGGCAAGGAATGATTTCGAAGAATGATAAAGAGCAAGAGATCGCCATAGTGGGAGATGGCCATGACGTTGAATGGAGACAAAAGCTGAGGAAATTCAGGCCCTAGGAGACCAGGATGCTGGACTCAGGTTGTCATCATTGCTGTGGATCAGTTTGACTCTCTCACCCCATGTGGGGTTTTCTCAGCAGAAATCCTGGCGTGGTTTGCCATTTCTTTTTCCAGCTCATTTTACAGATGAGGAAACTGAGGCAAACAGGGTTAAGCGACTTGCCTGGGGTCATGCAGCTGGTGTCTGAGGCTGGATTTGAACTCAGGAAGAACTCAGAAGTCTTCCTGACTCCAGGCCTGGCACTTGAATCCCCTGTACTACCGAGCTGCCTTGACCCACACCAACTCTCAACAAGAAGTGGGCATGATAAGGTAGGGGAAGGCACCGGACTGGGAACCAGGAGACCTAGATTCTCATCTGGTTCTACGTGAGTTTAAATGCATTCTCATCTATAAAATGAAGGGATTATAAGAGCATGGAGTAAAAGCCTGAAAGCACCTCAGAAGATGATGCCTCCTAGCTCCAAAAGTCTATGGTGCTGCCAGGCCCATATTAAGGCACTCACACTGAGATTCTCCTCCTACGAAAGGAAGATTCAACACCTGGAATTTCCCTAAAAGAAATGAAAGGTAAGTTCCTTGAGGGTAGAGACTGTGTCTTTATATCTCAACCCCTTAACACAGTCCCTGGTATGCAGTAAGTGCTTAATAAATGTTTATTGACGGACACAAGACACATTCTTTTTCATAAATAGTACGGTATTGTGGCAAGACCACACTGAATGAAAAGTTAGGAGACCTGGCTTCTCATCTTGGTTCTTCTGTGTGACCTTGGGGAAATAATTTGCCCTTTCTGCATTTGTCTCATCTATCTAATCCTACTTAATAAACTAGGTGGTGCAATGGACAGAGCACTGGGCCCAGAGTCAAGAAGTCTCATCTCCCTGAATTAAAATCTGGCCTCAGACACTTAGTAGCTGTGTGACCCTGGGCAAGTCATTTAACCCTATTTGCCTCAGTTTCCTCATCTGTCAAATGAGTTGGAGAAGGAAATGGCAAACCACTCCTGTATCTCTGCCAAGAAACCCCCAAATGGGGTAAGGAAAAGTCAGATATGACTGAACAACAAGTAAAGGGGCTAGGCTAAGAAATGCTCCCCACTTCACTCTCAGGCCAGTTTTACAGGGATTCAGTTGAGGGGTATGGACTAGACAGATAGCTGCTGGGTACTCTTGAGAATACTTGGATCCCTTCTAGCTCTGAGTCTGAGCCCAGCAGGGAGGAGAGCAGGGTGGCCTCTTATTTCAGGTACTTTCAGCCCAGCCCCCATACTCTTTAATAAAAACAAAGGGCTAGGACTTTAATGGTCTATGGTTTTAAGATTCTTTTCTGTCTATCTAGAGAAGTAAAATAACAAATGCTTGTTGAAGCAAATACCTGGTAGCTTGGTGATAGCTGTATTTCTTCCCTAGACCCTAGAGGAATTGGGTAAAACTGAGGGATCATCTCTGAGTCCAGCAAGCACCAACTTGAAACACTTATGGATCATATCCGAGGACTATACAGTCATCGGTGATATAGGCTCTCACTTGGCATTTGCCCTGCAGATAAGTGACTGAAATAGAGACTTTGTGTGAGTTTGAAAAAGAAAAAAAGAAAAAAGGAAATTTTCCCTTATCTTCATTTGTTCTGTGTTTATATTGCATTAAAAAAAATTACTTTGGAAATTAATCCTTACAGACCTGACATTATATGAATCACAACTTAGGGACGGGAGGGAGTACTTTTCTGTGACCTCAGGTAAAAGACTGTTTCTCTCTACCACTTCTCTGAATTACACTGGACCAAAGTGAACCCAATGATCCTGCCATTTATGGTAAGGTGATTTATTTGGGGGTGAGGGGTGTTACTCATCTCAAGACTGAAATGTATGCCAGGGTGGTTGCTGCTCAGGCAAAACTTAGTGGAAATCAGCCACTGAACTAAGTCATTCTGGAAGAGGAGACCAAGACATCTTAACCAGAGGAGAGCAGCTTAGATTGTCTACCAAAAAAATATTTTTAAATCATAAAGAATTATGGATGAAGTCATCTGCTCCAAACAAAAACACGATCAAGTATTTTCACCACTGCTGCCCCCACACACACCTCTTGCCTTCCCACAGACAATGATATATATTTGAAATGACACAGGATAATTCATATCCTTGAAGAAACTTCAAGAGAGTAACTTGCTTAATCACCTGGAAAGCAATTCAGTAGAGGGACTGTCTACCAATACATGAGAGCCTGAAGTGATTCAGATGAATGCTTTATTCCAATCCTGCTCAAATGAGATAAAGGACAGATGCACCAGACTAGCAGCTCTCCTAAGAACAGAGGATTTGGGGACATGGATGGTGTCCCAAAATATATTAGTTTTGTAAGTTCACTGTGTACCACCCTTGGTGGAAGCTGGGTTTATGTAGATAGAATATAAACTCCTTGAGGGCAGAGACTGTTTTAGCTCTGTCTTTATATCCTCAGTATCTAAAACAATGCCTGGCACACAGTAGGTGCTTAATAAATGCTTGGTGATCAATTACTTGATTGAGGTACTCCCTGAGTCACAGGCTAAAGCAGAGCCACCAAGTTGTTCACCTCTGAGCTCAGTCAGAGGCTCAATGGTTTAATTTTGATTTATTGCTCCTTTAGCCTTCTGGTCCCACTTTCAGAATCTCTGTCCCCTGAAGTACTCCAGGGTCCTCATGCTGCCCTATGATTGCTCCCCCTATGGCACTGCATGCTGTCAATGTCTTCCTTCCAACCTGAGGTCTTTTTCTAGCTGCCACTGCCTCCCCTCCAGGCCCTGCTTCATGCACTGAAATTACCTTATTTTATAAAAATATATGTTGTACATACTTATCTGTGTACACATTGTGATGATGCCTTCCTTGAGGGCAAGGTTGGCTTTATTTTTATCTTTGTGTGCCCAGTGGCTGGCACAGAGCCTGGCATATAATAGGTACTGAAACGCTTGTTGGACATTTTCCTCCCACACCCACCCAACTTCCCCTCCCCCTTGCCTTCAAAGCTTCCTTCAGAGCCCTGCTTTCTACTCATGCAATGATGTGTGGAAATGTGTCACCCCATCCCCAACACCATTTCTGTGTCCTAATGGTAGATCACATCTCAGCTCAAAGGAGTGTCCCAAATGATGGATGGCTCAGGCACAGTGGCTAGGCCAGTGAGGCAGAGGGGCTTTGTGGACGTCACACTGGGCTTAGAGTAGTCACGAGATCTGGGTTTAAGATATGGTCTTTCTATTTGTTGGCTTTGTGGCCATGACAAAGTTATTCTTCCCCTCTGGGCCGTGGCTTTCTCATCTTTGAAATAAGAATGTTGAACTAAATGGTCTCTAAGACCCTGAACTCAAGGGCCTTGGGAATACCAGGCCTTCCATTCTAGTGGCCTCAGACATCATGGTTGGAAGCTGCTCCTACAAATGATACAGTCACTTCTATTGGAGACCCAGAAGAAAGAGTTCTTATTATCAAAGCCCTTGGCACTGTCGAATGGTTCAACATCAGAAACAGATCAGATTTTACTAGCAGAAGGACATTAATGAAAAGGCACTACCATCTGCTTTGCCTCTACATTCCAAGGACCATGAGACCTTTCCATCTGACTTGTAACTGAAAACTCTCATATGTGTTTGCCTTCTTCATTTGAATGTGAGCTCCTAGAGGGCCGGGGCTGTCTGATTTTCTGTCTGTATCCTCAGAGCTCTGCATATAATAAGTACTCAATAAATGCTTTATTAATTTATTTATAAAATGAAAGTGCTGTATTAGATTGACCCGGGGATCTCTTCTACTTCTTTCTTGTGTTTCACAGAGACTCCAAGGCTTATAGAAGGCTCAGAAAGGGGGAGAAAATATTATTAAAATTTCAAGACATTATCTTGGATGCAACTGTGCTATGAGAGTAGCTGGCAAAACTATCCTATAATAGGGAATAAAACATGAGATTTCATGGCCTTTGGGAATGAATAGGGATGGGTCTATTCAATCACCACATATACTATCCCTGACCTTTTGTTCTGAACTTCAGTTTGGAAAAAATGTGAATGAACTTAATTGGTTTTGATAATCTCTTCCATTTATTCACACAGTAAAAGTCATCTAGTCCAACTCCCTTTTCTACTGGAAAGATAATTGAGGCCCACAGGACTGAAGTTACTTGCCCATGGTTCCAGGGGGAAAAGTTGGTAGAGCCAAGATCTAAACCCAAGTTGCCTAATGGCAAACCCAGGATTTTTCCCATTGTTCCACTCATAAGCCTTCGCAGAAATTAAATGTAACTGCTCATCAGGAAAAGGCTGGGACCCCTGCTATGAGGTGCTAGAAGTGGGGACTATTCTTTTTCCAGGTTAGCCATACTGCACACTAACAGATGCAGAGATGGCTACTCCCTATGCTGACGAATGATTAAGGCTATAAGAGCACACTGTTCTGCTCATCTATCAGAGAGCTGGAGCTGGAAGAAAGACCATCTAATCCAACCCCCTTATTTTACATGAATGAACAGGCATTTGTTAAGTACTCACTGTAAACTATTTGGAGGCAGCTAGATGGCTCAGTGCATAAAGTTCTGGGTCTGGAGTCAGGAAGACCTGAATTCAAATCCAGCCTCAGACACTTACTAGCTGTGACTCTGGGCAAGTCACTTAATCTCTGTCTCAGTTTCTTCATCTGTAAAATGGGCTGAAGAAGGAAACGGTGAACCGCTCTAGTATCTTTGCCAAGAAAACCCCACAGACAGGATTGGTGTGATATGGTTCACGAGGCTGTTAAGAATCATACATGACTCCAACAACCATACATGCTAAGCCCTTAGGACAGAAATACAAGCAAACAAGATAAGGACCTCACCTTCTAATGGGGAAAGATGACACATAAGAGAGAGCTCAAAAGCCAGGGTAATTAGGAGGGAAGTGAGAAGGAAGACCAGAATGCCAGTGGCATGATAGGGAAATGTCTGCAAAGTAGTATGGTGGCCTCCTTCCAGGAAAGATGATGAAGAAAGAAGGCCCAAGGAGCAGTGACTCACCCAGGATCACACAGGGAGTCAGCAGCAGTTCCTCTGACTTCAAATCTATCTTCCTCTGCATTGTCCTCTGCTATCTTCAAAATACAGGGTATCCCAGACGTCTTAACCTATGAAAGCTTAAAACTATTATAAAAGATAGTAAAAAAAAATCTCTATATATATTATATATATCATCTATATATTTACATATATTTATCTCTATATATTTGTTGCTGTTATATACAGAGAGAGAGTATACAGATAGATTTTACATAGATAATACAGATAGAAATATAGGGTGTCCTAAAAACTTTTATATATACATATATGTCCATATACACATGCGTATATGTATATACATATATGCATGTGTATATACATATATGTATGTATGTGTATATAAAACAAAAGCTTTGGGGAGAGAGGTTGACAAAATATTATCTGTAGAAGAGGAATATTTTGGCATTTATTTATAAAATTTCTTTGAAACATAAAACCCCTGTGACTTTTGATCAGGCTCCCTGGTTGTAATGGCAAACAAAGAAGTACTGAGCACCTTGTTTCAGCTATTTAATTATTTAGCACCTTGTTTGAGTTCAAGTGTCTTTGAGCCTTGCCCTGATTACATCAAGTCTTTGTTAAGAAACAGAACTCACGAACCCCAAACTTGCTGATGCAACAGGGAGGAGCTAATGACCATATATAAGGAGAAGCCCAAGCTGGGAAAGGGCAGAATTGAGAAGGGGAACTTTGTGGTGGCTAGGCATTCTGTTTGTCTGTACTGTTTGTGTTGATTTTTGTTTGTGATACTTTGTACAGAAGCCCTGGGACCTTACTGGAAGCCCTGAAAGAGGATTTTCTTGTTGTCTGTTTACAGAAGTCCTAGAGGAGGGTTTCAGAGGACCTGGGACCATACTGATGATGTGTGTTGAGCTCTCAGACCTTGCTGGTGGGTCTGTGTTGATTTCACAGGCAGATAGTGAATTGATGATGGTGCTGGCAATGTGCATGAATGTTTTTGTGGCTCTGTTAAGCTTTGTCTTCCCAAAAACAGAAACTGTGAAGGACTTGAGGTAGACTGGATACTGTGAGCTTCAATGTAGAACAGGAACTGGACAAAGAGCTGAGAGCTGCCTATCTTTGAATCCAGGTGACAGCTGGGTAGATTCAGGCAGAAGCTGGGATGATGGAAGAGGAACCTTGGAATTTGAGAGCAAGCCTCCAGTCAAGATGAAAAGATCTCCTCTTGGGTACTTAGTGCTGACTGAGAAGATCATGATTTACTGTGGCCTAGGGGTGGAGAACTTTGACCTTTGTACTTTGTGTCCCTTTGTATTCTATACCTTGTACTTCTTAAAGATCATTGGAAACTAATCACCAATTCAGAAGAAAAATGACTTTTTGACTGACAGATTAAGACAATGTGACCTAGGGGTGGAGAACTTTGACCTTTGTACTGCTTGCTCCTTAAGGATGACTGAGTTAAGGACTTACTGAATGATATCTTTTGCTTAAAACTATGTGGCCTCTTTGGTGAAAACTATGTGGCCACTTTACTGATAATTTGTTATGATATAACATTGTGAATGCTGTACTTTGGTTTCTATGAATGTTTTGTTGAATAGAGTTCACTATACTATGTAATCAGAACCTTAAAGCTGTTCACAGCAACAGTCCTCTAGAAAGCTGCTTGTGCTTGGCTTCACACTGGTACAGGTATGTCTCATATGTTATTGTCTCCAACCAACATCATCAGATCATAGATGCAAAGCTGGAAGGGATCTTAGAGGTGGTTCAGTCCAACCCCCTATTTTACAGATAATAATAATAATAGCTAATAGTTATGTAACACCTACCATGTGCTAAGTGTTTTGCAAAAATCATCTTATTTCATCATTACAACACCCCAGAGAGGTAGGTGCTATTATCCTCATTTTACAGATAAGGAGACTGAGGCAGACAGGAGTTAAGTGACTTGCCCAAGGTCACACAGCTAATAAGTCTGAGGCCAGATTTGAACTCAGGACTTCCAGACTGAAGGCCTGGTGCCTGGACTGGGAATGGGGGTGGAAGTAGTCTGGTAGAAATTAGACATGGACCAACATCTCATACCTGATACTAAGATAAGCTCAAAATAGATATGGGATTTAGTCATAAAAGGTGATATCATAATTAGATTAAGGGAACATGGAAGAAATTGCCTGTCAGATCTATGGGTATGGGAAGAGTTCATGGTCAAACAAGAGATAAAGAGGCTTATGGGAGGCAAAATGTATAATTTTGATTAGAATAAATTAAAAAGGTTTTACAGAAACAAAATCAATGTGGCTAAAGTTAGAAGAAAAACAGGAAATGATGGGAGGTACATTTTACAGTAAGTTCATCTGATAAATTTCATTTATCAAAAAATTTCATTTCTGGGTAGAGTCAAGATGGTGGCATAGAAGCAGGAAAACTCTGTGGCTCCCCCCAGAACCACCTCAAATACCTATAAAATATGACTCCAAACAAATGTTAGAGCTATAGAACCCACAAAGTGACAAAGAGAAACAAATCCCCCACTGAAGGCAGCCTGGCAGGCACACAGGAAGGGTTCATCGCAGCATGGTGGGAGCCGAACCCAACCTCGCATGAGCCTGTGGTTTTAGCCCCAGGGTGGCCCGAGCAGCCCAGCCAGAGCATTCAGGAGAGTGGATCACCAGCAGCTATGCTGGTTTCCAGAATTATCAACCCATAAATGCCAAAGGTCAGTGGAACTCTGCTAAATCTGGGGGAATGGAGTGCAGTCTGGCCTCTGCTCCTGGAGAGAGAAGCAGAGGAGGTGTGGCAGCCCTGCAGCCACCTCCATGTAGCTGCTTCAGAGCTGCTGGCCTGCAGATCATAGAGGGGCCAAGTGACCATTCAGAGGCTAAGCACTCTTGCCTTAACCTGCCTGGATCTGTATCGCGGTCTTGGGTGGTGGTCCTGAGGTGAGTGACCAGTGAGCCAAAGCTGGTGTGGACTGTAGAGATGGTGCCCTCCTAATAGTTCCAGCAGTTGTGAAAACCCCAGCAATTTGGGACAAAACTCTCCCCTCGGGAAGCATAGTTCTACTGTGGCAAAAAGCTCAAAAGTCAAGTAACTGACTGGCAACATGAGCAAGCAAAGGAAGCAAAGCAAGCACAGCCATCCAACTTTAGATTCCTTTTTGGGGGACAACAAGGATCAAAGCATGGAATAGGAGGAAGACAACACAGTCAGAACTCCCACACCAAAAGCTTCCAAGAAAAATATAAACTGGCTACAGGTCATAGAGGACCTTAAGAACGATTTTGAAAACCAAATAAGAGAAGTGGAGGAAAAACTGAGGAAAGAAATGAGAATGATGCAAGAAAACCATGATAAGAGAGTCAACAACCTGACTGAAGAAAATAACACCTTAAAAAACAGACTAACTCAAATGGCAAAAGAGGCCCAAAAAGCCAATGAGGAGAAGAATGCCTTAAAAAGTTGAATTTGCCAGATGGAAAAAGAATCTCAAAAGCTGACTGAAGAGAATAATTCCTTCAGAATTAGACAGCTGCCAGTGAACCACTCTCCTGAATGCTCCAGGGGTGGCTTGTCCTGGCCGCCCTGGGGCTAAAGCCGTGGTTTTATGCTGGGCTGGGTTTGGCTCCCAGCACGCTGTGATGAACCCTTCCTGTCCACCTGCCGGGCTGCCTTCAGTGGGAGCTTTGTTTCTCTGTCCTTTTGTGGGTTCTGGAGCTCTAACATTTGTTTAGAGTCATATTTTATAGGTATTTGAGGTGGTTATGGGGAGAGCTCACGGAGTTCTCCTGCTTCTGTGCCGCATCTTGACTCTGCCGAAGGGATGATATTTAAAAGGTGAAATTGAGAGGTGAGAGAGGAATATACTGAGAGGAGATGGGGAGAGACAGAATGGGGTAAATTATCTCATACAGAAGAGGCAAGGGATAACTGTTACACTGGAAGGGAAGAACAGGAAGGCAGAAGGGAATGGGTAAATCTTACTCTCATTGAATTTGGCTTAGGGAGGGAATGACATACACTGTGAATTGGGTATCTTGCCCTATAAAAGAGTAAGGGGGAAGGGGATGAGAGGGGGGATGATGGAGGGGAGGGCAGGTTGGGGGGAGGGTATTTAGAAGCACACACTTTTGTAAAGGGACAGGGACAAAGTAGAGAATAGAAGAAGTGGGGGGGGGGATAGGATTGAGGGAAATATAGTCAGTCTTTCACAATATATCCACTATTCAAATGTTTTGTGTAACTACACATGTGCAACCTATTGAATTGCTCATCTTCCCAGTAAGGGTAGGAGATGAGGGAGGAAGGGAAAGAATCTGGAATTTAAAGTTTTAAAATCAAATGTTTTTAAAAAAATATTATTATTACTTCTCTTATTTACATGCAACTGGGAAATAAGATATACAGGTACTGGTGTATGGTGATCCATCTTGCCCTACCAGAAAGTCAGAAAGGGCATGGGGGAGGATATAGGAGAGAGCAGATTGGGGTAGGGGGTATTCAGTGGGATCGCTGTTTTGGGGTGGTAGGTAGGGCAAAGACAGGGAGAAAATTTATAACTCAAAATCTTGTGGAAATGAATGATGTAAACTAAAAATAAACAAAAAAATTATTTTTTAAAAAAGAAAACATTCATTTCTAATATATACATGGAATGGAGTCAAATTTATAAGAATAAGAGCCATTCTCGAATTGGTAAATAGTGAAAGGACATGAACAGGCAGTTTTCAGAGGAAGAAATCAAAGTCATCCACAGTCACATAAAAATGCTCTAAATCAGTAATAATTAGAAAAATACAAATTGAAATAGCTTTGAGGCACCACCTCACACTCATCAGATTGTCTAAGATGAAAAAAAGGAACATGGCAGACAATGGAAAGATGTGGGAAAATAGGTACGCTGGTGCCCTTTTGATGGAGCTATGAACTAGTCCAACTATTCCAGAGAACAATTTGGAACTATGCTCAAAAAGTTCTAAAACTGTTGATTCCCTTCAACCCAGCAGTCCTGCTATGATGTCTATATCCCAGCAGATCAAAGGAAAAGGAAAAGTTCCCATATGCGCGAAAAATATTTATAGCAGTTCTTTTTGAGGTGGCAAAGAATTGGATACTGAGGGAATAACATCAACTAGGGAAAGGCTGAACAAATGATAAATGAACACTTGTGCTATGAGGAATGATGAAGTGGTTAGTTTTAGAAAAACCTAGGAAGACATAAATGAACTGATTCAAAGTGAAGTGAACAGAACTGAGTGAACACTGTATACAGTAATAACAATATTGAAAAGATAAACAAGTGTGAAAAACTTGTAATTGATCATTACAATGCTTCACCAAAGCTCTAAAGAACTCATGATAAAAACACAAATATTATCCACCTCCAGATAGAGAACTTATAGAATACAGATTGGAGCATTTTTTTTCCTTTTCTTCTTTCAGAACATGGCTAATGTACATACATGTTTTGCATGGCTTCATTTGTATAATGACTATCATATTTCTTACAGTCTCAATGGTGAGGAAAGGGAGGGAGGGAGGGAAGGAGAGAGTTTGTCACGGAAAATAAAAACAAAATTTTCAAAAAAAGAAAACTTTTTGAGACAAGCGCTTTGTAGAAATTGCTTTAATTTTGAGCCTAATCTCCCCAGGGACCAAAGTAGCATAGGGGAGATGCTCCTAGGTGAGGAGGAATCTCCCCCATTTTCAAGCATCCTATATGTGCTGTCTTCCTCCACTAGAATGTAAGGTTCTTGACAGTGGGGAGTGCCGTGTTTGTCTCTATTTGTATCTCTGGTGTTTCACATAGTGCCTGGGACACAGTAAGTACTTAATAAATGTAATTTATCTATATATCTCTATCCATAGTCTGTCTCTATCTCTTTACTACCTACCTACCTACTACTGTTCTTGCTATCTTCACAGCAAATATTCCTTTCTAAAAGCTAATTGGTATCAATTTTGTTAAGTGGAATTCTGATATTAATTATCGGCGGCTAACAGTGTGGGGGTACACTAGAATGGGATTCCATTTAATGACATTAAAGAAAGCCAATTCACTGCCCCTAAGAAAGCCCCTAGAACTCCAAGGGGGAAATGTGGCTAGCCTCTTTTTGGAAGAGTGAGCCCAAAGTCTTGCTACATCATTAACTCTATTGGATCTCTGTGTAACATAAAGCACACCAAATCAGCAGCCACCTCGTACTCCATTCCCAGATGATTGTGGGAATCAAAAACTGGGAAGAGTCGGGGCGAGGGGAGCAGAAGAGAAGACGGTGCTCAGTTCTGACTCAGGGGTCAAGAACATAGTAAACTCAATTTACCTGTCCTCTGACTGGAACCATCTCTTCAGGTGACAGGGAGAAGAATACTGGACCTCTTCTGCACCTGCTCTGAGTTCAGTGCCAGCTCTGGCAAGATTATAGAGCTAATTTTCCTGTGGAACTGAGCCAACCACAAATGAAAATATCCATTTATTCCTCAGCTTCATACTTATGCCAGTGACCTGCCATTGTCTCTACATGTGTGTATATAGTTTCAGCAGGACAACTAAACTATCTTGAGATCTATTCCTACATCCTCTTGATTACAAGTAAGGCTTGAACCCTTTTATACATTATACATAAGTTGACTAGATTTCCTTCCAGGGCAAAGCCAGCTTTTTGAACAATCCAACTCCTCCCCCTCCAGCAATGTTTATAAGTACAAAATAATGTTATGCCTCAATGCTCTTTGTGCTTATTTTAAATTCCATAAGCCAAAATGCTATCTTTCAAAGGCATCTGAAGACTCATTACAGCTGGGCTGTCATCTTCCCCCTGCTTCACTACATGATTTTGGATTGTGATCTATTTCTTCATACCCCCAAACAATTAACCTTTGGTGAATTGACACTATTGAGGAGTTTTGTATCAATTCCCCAGAGACACAGAGTTTAGCTAACATCAGGGAAGTATATGATATTGAACAATAATGCATTTCCCTACAACAAACAGATATTAAGAAAATAGAGGAGCAATATGTCATAGTGGAGAGGGTACTGGATTTGGAGTCAGGAAAACCTGGGTTCAAATACCACCCCAGGTACTTATATACCACTGAATAAATCATGTACCTCTATGAATCTCAATTTCCATAGCTGTAAAATTGGGATAATAAGAGCAACTACTTCACCATAGCTACTCAGAAGCAACAGCAGTTTCTAATTTCAGTGTCTTTTTGTCTTATCGAACTTCTGGTGGACATTGACAAGCCTCCAAAGTCAAGTAATGGGATGCTAGGAGAGAAGTGAGAGACTTGGATGGTCTACAAATGTGATCTCACTCCCCAAACTCAGGTTAAACAGATTCTTAAATATACTCAATGTGGTGGGAAGAGAAAATAGACACATACTATTTCATTTCTAGATTCTTTCTCAGGGTGTATCAGTTTTAGCCTGGTTTCTACTTCAAGGTACCATACAGGGGTCAAGCTATGGTTTCCTTTCTTCCTTCTGTGTGGGGCCCAAGATGGGCAGTAAGTTTGTTTCCTTGAAAGGATAATAAAGCTTACTTCTTTACAAATTACTTGTGGTCAGGGAAGACCAAGGAGCAGAGTCTCCCAAAAAGCACAGTTTCTCCCTACAAAGTATACTATTGGCTTAAGCACCTATTGCCATTGATAGGCAAGAGTCTTGAGAGTTGCAGTGTTCTCCCACCAAAACCACAAGGCCTGCTTCCTGCCCAGCTCTGCCGGTCGTCATCCAGGAGAGCAACCTTTATGGAGATGTGGCCTGGCAGCTGCCTCTCCAAGTGCTGCCTCCTCAATGGCCACAGTTACTGAAGCCCCAGAAAAGGCAGTTCTGAAAGCCAAAGTCCTTGGTACCATCAAATGGCCCGGCATCAGGAATGGACGTGGCTTTACAGATGGAAATGATGATGAAGAAGACGCAGTGGCATCTGCTTTGTCCCTGCACCATGGGCCTTTCCACCTCACACAAAAACCCCCCTGTGTGTGTATTGTCTCACCCAATGGAATGTGAGCTTCTTGAAAACTGAGTGCTTTACACATAGCAGGTGTTTAATAAATATTTCCTCATTCATTCATTCATTCATTCATTCACAACTACTTTCAAGAGCACTGGGAATGGCTTGAAGAAGATAGTAAGTTTAGGTATGATCTAGTCCATGCCCTAACGCAGTTTACAGTGGGGAGATAAGACTGGTAGTCGAGGATGATAAATTCACAGTGGGTTCATGGATATAAAGATGAAAAGGACTCTGGGCCACACCCCTCACTGAGGAGCTGGAAGGAACCTCACAAGCCATCTAATGTAACTCTCTTTTTACAAATTAGAACGCTGAGGTTAAACGACCTGCCCAGGTCTCACTGGTAATAAATGTCAGAAGCAGTATTTGAACCAACATCCTCGATCTCCAGAGCCAGAGTACTTTCCAGTGTATAATGTTCATCCTACAAATGAAGAAACGGAGGCCCACCGGTGGATGGGAAGGTAGAACAGATTCAAACCAGGCTCTCACTCTAGCATCCTTTCCAGCACACTCAAATAATGCATGTGCATATGTACATGAGGAAGGTGGAGAACAAAGTGTCGCTTTAGGCCTAAGGGAGGAGGCTGTTACCGACCCAGGTAATCCAGAAAGACTCCCTGGAGAGGCAGCAGCTGTTAGACCCTAACAAATGGGAAAGAATTCACTACGGAGAAGGACGCCTGGACTGAGGGGGTGAAAGGGAAAGAAAAGGCAGGAATAAAGAAGGCGAGGCGGGAATGAACAGCTCTGCAGACCGGGCGGGCGGGACAAGGAAAAAGAGGGGTAGGTGGGAGGAGGTGCGCAGCTGGGCACTACTGCGCGGGGCGGGGCCAGGCGAGCCAGGTGAGGTTGGGCGGAGCGCAGCGCAGTCGCCCAGTAGAGGCGCCACCGCCAGCCTTGGGCTCCAGGGACAGCGGTTGGGGACCGCGGGAACAGTGGGCAGAGAGCCCCCCTGCCCCGCGGATGAGGAGGAGAGCTAGCAACAGCCATGGGCGGCTGTAGCCGCAGCGGGACGACGACGGCACTGCTGCTGCTGGTGGGGCTGCTGCAACTGGGCGCGGTGGCACAGGTTGCGCGCTGGTCAGGTAAGTGCTCTTCGCAGCGGCTCCCGAGCCGGAGTTGGAGGAACCTCGGATTAGGGACGGGGACTGCGCCGTGAAGAACTTGGGCAGGACTGGAGAGAAGTGGCGCCCAAGGCTCCCTGCACACCTGGAGGTGAGAGCTCCAGGTCGAAACTATCTATCCACGCTGGTCTCTCTGTTGGAGGTGGCCGATTCCCGTACCTTCCCTTCTCTCCCTCACCAAAGCTAAGGGATTACCAACTCCTGCCCAACTAGGGCAAGTGTTAAACCCGCCTCGTCCCACTGTGGGAGTGGCTGGAAGTAAGTTTCTCTCGTAACACAGGAAGAAGGAAAAAGAATGTGTCAGTTGTGGACGCTGTTGGTAGGATAGGAGAGGTCCGTATGGCAGAAGAGCATTAACTACGTGTCTGAGGTCAGCTTTGAACTCAAGACGAGTCTTCCTGACGTTAGGACCCGTAGCTGACTAGGGCATTAACTAGTTACTGAGGGAGGGAGAGGGGTGGTGGGAGGTTGGATTCCCTAATTCCTAATTTGTCCTAGAGTTCTTTTTATCTCCTACTCTGAGGACTAGAAGAATGTTGTAGGGAAAACGATATAAAAAGAGGATAGATTTAGAGCTGGAAGACAGCTCACTCGTCTAATCTCCTCCTTTCCAGAAGAGGAAATTGTGTTTGGGAGAAGGTAGATGACTTACCCAAAGTCACACAAGTCAACGACGAAGCAGGGCCTGAACCCAGTTTACCTGAATCCAAATCCAGGCCAAACTCCACTTAAACCTTGACAGTTTTAAGGTTTGCCACCGGTTCCACCCCAGCTTCTTACTCTTGTCTCACCCCACCCTCCTCCTCCTTACTTCCAGGTCTCTGAATATGCCTTTGGCAAATCGAATTAGAAACTGAAAGCAACTTCCTCTACTTGAAGGTTGTAATTTCAGGAAATCTTTACTGGTAATTGCTCTTAGAATCTGGCTGCTTAGGCTGGACTTTCGATGTATTGCTCTTTGTGATTTCATTTTACTCTTCTAAAGAGACTGGGAGGTGGGGCACTACAATTAGGACTTAAATTGGGATTTAAAAATAAATTCAGGAGGATACTCCATGAACATGCCCTCACCCTAGGAGCTTTAGGAAGGGCTACAATCAGTAATCAGGGGAAATGATTTCCGAAGGACCATGATTTCTAGGAGGGATAGAGACAGACAGAGAGAATGAGATTTTTTGTTTTAAAGCGTATTAATAAGCAATAGATGTTTTGCTTCTGATCCTTCATGAAGTGAGCAACTTTAGATGGTGACTACTGTTTCCTGTCCCATTAGACAGGTTGCTATGATTTCATCGGTTATCATGGAGGATGCGTAATCTTTCAGTAAACTGAAAAGAAACTAGGCCAGGTGTGCACAATTAGGATAAACACTTCCAGTCAAATGAAGCCTCCTTGAGATCATTAAACTGGTAATTAAACATAACTGATTAATTACTTACCTTTTCTCATTGTTTTCTGCTGTATTACTGAATGTTACATCAGTATAGAACATTGAGAACATGACAGCCTTATAGTGGAAAGAACAGACTTGGCGTCAGAAGACCTGGGCTTGAGATCTGGCTCCCCCATTTATTAATTATGTGGCCTGAGAAGTCACAACATCTGTGGGCCTTGGTTTCTCCATCCTAAAAATGGGGTTGGTGATACCTTTTACAAGCTACCCTACAGGATTGTTGTGAGAATTGAATTAAATGATGGGTGTAAAGCACTTGGTAATTTCCAAAGGCTATATAATCCAATCCAATGTCATTTACAAAGTGCCCACTATTGACAAGACCTCATATGCCTTATCAACAATATCAGAATTCAAAGAGCCATACTAAGCCATACATAAAAATAGAAAACCACATATTAACATTATCTATGTTTTATTGTATTTTTATTTTGTTGGATATTTCCCAATTACATTTTAATCTGGTTCCTATTACACTAAGGAATGCCATGTGTTTGACACATTTGCTTTAAACCACTATATTAAATAGGAATTACTATCATTCATACTGCTTTGCACATCACAATTACTGACAATAAATAGATAAAATCTCATTAGTTTGAATAGATAATCTTGGTAATCCAGTAGGAAGAGACCAAAATTCAAAATTATTATAAAAAAAGCTAAAGGGATGGGGGTCGGTTTCATTTCTTAGTTATTTCCTCTGATTTTCCCCATTTCTCCCAAGGTCCCAATCAGGATTTTTAGGGTATTGGTATCCATTCTAAACCAACAAGAATTTACTAAGGGCCTGTTATATGGGGTGAAGAGTCATCAGGTCCTAGTGATAGAAAAAGTTGACTCCAGAGTCAGGAAGACATGAATTCAAGTCTGATTTCTAACTATATGACCCTGGGCAACCCATTTATAACCTCTCAGTGAGAAATAGAGAAGGTGTCAATCTGCATTAGTGAAGGAATTCCTCACTAGAAGCTTCCTATGCCAGTGAAATAACAGTTGCTATGCCACTGCTGACGCTGCTGCTACTACTACTACTACTACTACTACTACTACTACTACTTCTACTACTACTAATAATAATGTATGAGGCAATGGAGGCACAAATACAAAATGTAGGGGGAAATGGCTCTGGCCCTCAATGAGCTTCCATTCTATGGGAGTGGGACAGATACATGT
Source organism: Pseudochirops cupreus (assembly GCA_028627135.1). Taxonomy (NCBI): domain Eukaryota; kingdom Metazoa; phylum Chordata; class Mammalia; order Diprotodontia; family Pseudocheiridae; genus Pseudochirops; species Pseudochirops cupreus. The sequence continues at coordinate 550,904,539 of CM053581.1, read as the reverse complement.
AAATAGATCGGAATGTATTGGTCATTCTTGGACAGTAATTTAGTTCAATAAATATTAAGCATGTACTGTGCTGAAGGCTCTGTGCTAGATACTGAACATAAAAAGACCAGAAAAAGAAGTCCTCAGCTATCAAGGAGCTTATATTCTTCTGCAGGCACAACCTGTAAAAAGAGGAAGGATAAAGAAGTGACAAGTAGGAGTGGAGGGAAAAAATCCTTAGAGGAGGTAGCTTGAGCTGAGGATGTGGGAAAGGAGTGTATTCTGGGAGCTGGCATTGGTCAATGCGAATACAGAGAGAGGAAATGGAGATCATATAGTTGAGTCTTTTGAGGAACAATCTTAGAGAACTGAAGTGACTCGTCCAAAGTCACACAGCTGACAAAGGAATGTAGTGGGATCCATGTCTATTCTGGTCATTATCTGACAAGCACTGTGGGGAAGGGTATACTCAGAACACTCTTTAAACTTTATTCTGCATTATTAACACGTTCTTAGGACTAGACAGTTAGCAAAACCATAACTCAAACCCTAATTTGTGGTGCTTGAGGATTTTGAAGTGTAAATGCTCATGCTGAAAATTTAACAAAAGGGTCTCCTGAGTGGTTGGAGCTAGAAGCTCCAGCACATCCCTGATCATGAGAAGCCAAGTGCATAAGGACATGGCATCAACTGAGTGTTATGTTAGTAGGTTTTCATTACCCTTGGATTCAGCCTGATCAGTATAGACACCTTAGCTTAATCAGTCCATCTCCAGTTTTAACAGGTCACTCTGATCTTCTGTGATCATTTCCCATCAGATTCCAAGTTGCATTACTTTAGGAAGCAGATGCTACATTTCTTTTTCTTTCTTGAGGTTCACAAGAAAAAGTGACTAATACTAAGACAGAATAGGGCAATTTTCAGGTCACCTAGTGACCAACCTGACTCAGCAGGGTACGTAGTTTAAAATTAAAGTGAAAAAGAAGAGAATTCCAGAGATCGTGCAGGTGTCCTCCCCTCACTTAACACAAGCCCTGTCTTTGTTTTTACATGCCTGTACTCGAGTTGGATGGGATGGAATGTGGGGCTTGTGGGCAAGAGTTTGTGCTGGATTTATTACACATATCTGCTTGGTACTGGCTGTGCTGGAAAGAATTAAGTACAGATAGATACAGAAGAACAGAGAGGATCTGAGGATACCAGGTTGCCCAGAGTGGTGCTTGTGATTGAGGTCAGTGGTAATTATCAAGAAACCAAGGCACAGGAGTAGATCAGAGTAGCTGAGCACTCTGCTTTAATGATGAAGAGCTATCTCTACCCTTCAATTATCATTCTGGATTATAAAAATTATACTTGCAATCAAATTATTTTAAATCATTTTGCACAGCTTTGTAATTAGCCCTTCACCTACTTTCCCAAGATGGGAAACAGTTTATTTTAGTAAATAGGAGAAAGATAGTCAATTCTATCTTGTTGCCTCCCCACTGGACCTGGTCTGCTACCTAAATACTGCTATATTTGTCCTCCTCTTTGGATGATGGATGAGAACTGGGAGAGGTCTTAAAGGTCATCTGGCCCAACTTCTCCTTTCTACAGATGAGGAGCTGAGACTCAGAAAAGTAAAGCAAGGTCACACAGTGAATGTCAGAGCTGAGATTTGAACCCCAGATCATCTGACCCCAAATCCAACCCTCTAACTGGCATTCTTCCTGCATGAGGAAGAGTGGTCTGATTAATGATGAAAACAATTTCAGACTAGTAAAATATTTTGTCTTTGCTTTCCAAGAGAAATTCATTCAAATGATGGTTAAATGGCCAAAAGCATTGAGTGCTATCCAAAATACAGAACTTGACAAGAAAATACTGTTTGTGGTTCAGGATTCAGCTCCAGCAATATGGCACACACAGCCTTCATTATAAGTAAACTCATTGCACAATGAAGAATTTATGAAGGAGAGAAATGAATCTTTTGGATTATTGGAGAGACAGACTGGCAGAGGAAAAAAGAGTCTGCCTTGGTGTCAGACTTGGGTTTGAGGTGTGGTTCTGCCACTTATTGGTTGTATAGACATGATCAAATTGTTCCCTGGGGCTCAATCTCTTCATTTGTAAAATGAAGGTATTGATTGGGCTAGATGATTTCTTAGGTCCATTTTATCCCTAATAGTCTGTAATTCTACTTTGTTGTGAGTTCAATTTCTAGTTAGTATCCATTAAGCACCTACCATGTGTGAGTCATTGTGTGATAAACATGTCCCTCTCTTCCTCTCAGAATCCTTGATGTCCTTCAAAGCTCAGCTCACCCACACCTTGCTTGGGGCTTTTCCTCAGTTCCACCTCCGACTGCTTCCTCCCAGATTACCTAGTATTTGTCTTCTATAGATTTGCACACATATGTGTACATATTGTCTCTCTCATAGAATGTAAGGTCCCTGTGTTTAATAAATGCTTGTTGAATAATTGATGAAGGAAAGGTAAATCCCTAAATGTAGGAACTGAACCTCTCAGAAAGTACACAGCTGCTGGTGTGACTGGAGATCTGTGGAGTATGATAACTAACAGAAATAATAGCTGGTATTTATTCTCAGCAATACAATGATCCAAGACAATGCCAAAGAGCTTAAGATGAAAAGTGTTTTCCATCTCTGGAGAAAGAACTCATGGGGTCTGAATACAGATCGGAGCAAACTTTTTAAAAACTTTTTTCTTGTCTTTTTTGTCTGTTTTCTGTTACAACATGACTAATATGGAAATAGTTTTGCATGACTATGCAGGTATAACCTATATCAGATTACTTACTTTCTCAAGACAGGGGTGAGGAGGGAGGTAGGGAGAGAATTTTTTACTCAAAATTTTAAAAAGGAACATTAAAACTTGGCTTCTTGACATGTAATTGGGGGAAAACAAAATATCAAATAAGAGATTAAAAAAACAAAGCCGAAAAAGAAAAGCTAGCATTTATGTCGCAGCTTAAGGTTTGCAAAGTACTTTACATATGTTATCTCATTTGATCCTCATGATAACCCTTAAGAAGTAGGAACTATTATTATTTCTATTTTGCAGATTGCAAAACTGAGGCAGACAATGGTTAAGTGACTTGCCCAGGGACCTAGGGCTAATAAGGATCTGAGGCAGGCTTCAAACTTAAGTCATCCACTGTGCCATCTAGCTGCCTCTGTACATTCCTCAAGGGTCACATTTTGTCCACGTTTTTGCCTGCGGCCTCAGCACTTTGCCCCGGACCTTGCACATAGTAAATGCTTAATAAGGCCACTCTCAGTTGTCCTCTTAGCTTAGTTGGCTACTGCAGAGAATGAACAAGGACCAGACCAAGGATAACTTGGCCATCATCAATGCCAGCTGACTTGGCCATGCCTGTTAAGTGGCCATGGATTGTAACCTCACTGTAGCCAGCTTCCTTAAGGACACGTGCCAGCTGTTGGAAGGGGCCAAGGGAGAGAGTGTGGATGGATGAGCACCAGTCCATCAGCCAAGCAGGGACAATCCAAGCCTGTGCTTAATGATAGGGGGTCAGCTGAATAGTCAGCACAGATGCTGTGACTTTTAAATTTGAAATGAAATTCAAAGCCAGGAGATTCCGATATTCTACTTTGTACCCCTACTGAAGTGCTAATACCGGGACCCCTTTAAGGATGTTAGAGTTTGTAAATCCCTCTACGAGGGAAAATTCCATTGCAGCTCGGCTTAGCAGGCCCTTCCTTTTACTCTCTGTGTGGTCACAGAGCCTTTGGAGCCAATGAGGAAGTTTGCACAATAGACATCACATATCTGCTCCCTCCAAACTAACCACAGATGGTAAACATCCATGCCTGGGGGACACTGGGATCTTCTTAACTTCATGTTGCTGTTCTAGAGATGGAACACCAGGCTGTAGTCTCAGAAAAGCTGTTTTTAACAAGGTGCTTAACAAAAAGCAGTAGATTTGTGGAAGAAGTCTAAGTCCTTTGGAAAATAATTCATACCTTAGTGGTCTAGCTATGAGAATGATAATTAATACCTATACTACTGAGAACACACAATTGGAGGTGGTATCCTAGCTTAGGAAAATAGGCTAGGAGAGATGTTGCTGTCATATTCTCTTGACTATCTCACTGAAAAGTCTTAATGGAGTTGGTTTCTTGGCCTTTCTGGCTTATAGACTTGTATAGCTCTCTGAGCAATTCTTTATCTTTATGTGTGGCTAACTTTCCTGTTCTTTTATGTCCTCTCAGATCTCTCAGACTTGGATGTCCTCCAAAGCTCTATCCTATGTCCTTCTCTTCTCTTTAAACCTTCTCTTGGTGAGCTCCTGACCTTCCATGTCTTGATTTATCATCTTGATGACTGCAAGACCTGTATTTCCAACCCTGGTCAATCTTCTGAGCAATAACTCCAAATCACCAACCGTCTGTTGGACATCTCTATCTGGATGTCCTGTAGGAATCTCCAACATGTCCATAATGGAACTCATCAGGTCTTATGAGCACTCAATCCACTAATCGATGCTATCTCAGATTGAACATAAATGCTTGGAATAAGACAGTTTTGAAAATAACATGTTGACTTTATTATACATATATTTAAAGCATACTTTACATAATTGAAACCTATGTAATTATCTTTTTTCTTGTCTACTTTGTTTATGGAAATGTTTTCCTTTGGGGGATATTTATTACATTTAAAATTTTTTAAATTTAAAAATTTTTAAATGTTTGTTGAGTTGAATCAGATCATATCTCAATGCCCTCAGAAACTTGATTGAAACTTGGAGAGAATGGTGAAATAACTAAGAAGTGGACTCCAGGTTTTTCCTTTAGTTTTTCTGTACCCATTGTGAACTTTTCCTCCTAGGTTGCCAAAGTCTTTCATTCATTTACCTAATATTTTCCAAGTAATTATTACGCTTAGGGTATTGAGTAATTCCCATTTTTGTAATGGTTTCTGATATACAAAGCAGTTTCTTCATGGACACCCAGTGAGCTAGATCATTCATATATTAGTAACTCCATTTTACAAATGGGTAGCCTGAGTCTCAGAGAAACTGTGTGGCTTGCCCATTTTGACACAGCTCATAAATGTCAGGGCCAAGGTCTTTTTTGACTCCAAGTCCAGTGTACTCTTTTTTAAGTTGACAAAACATTTATCAAAGATGGAATAGAATCACTTTCTATATGAGAGACAAAAGCTATAAAGATACTTTTAAAAAAAAAGAAAAAAAACAGTATGAAGATTACTTATAAAACTGGTCTGTCAGGAGCTGAAAAGTATTCACAGAAACCAGACTTTGGAAAAAGAACCTGACCTGGCTAGCCCCAAGCCAACACCAAGTCCAGTGGTGGATGTAGGCACAGAGAGACCACAGAAATAGTCACTTTGTAAAACAACTTTGCTTGGCCAAATAATACCTGAAGAATTAAATCTTCTAGGCTGAATAGTTATGTGGAGATGGCATGGGAGACAGGTTTACTTTCATTCTTCACTTTTTTCGGGGGAGGCGTTATTTTACTTCTGGAAATTAAAATTTCTTTTACCCTTTCAACCCAGAAATCTTTTCCTTTCATTCAATTCAAATAAGATTTCTCCTGTCCCCCATGGCAGTGGTTCTCAACCTTCCTAATGCTGGAACCCTTTAATACAGTTCTTCATGTTGTGGTGACCCCCAACCATAAAATTATTTTCATTGCTATTTCATAACTGTAATTTTGCTACCGTTATGAATCATAATGTAAATATCTGATATGCAAGATGTATTTTCATTGTTACAAATTGAACATAACCACAGGTTGAGAACCGTTGCTCTACAGTCAGGCTATCACCAGGGTCTGATGGATCCTCAGCCCTTTGCCTTTGCCTGCGTGGTAATGATGCAAGCATTGCCTCTTAAAGGTTAGGTAAAGATAGATGGCTCGAGAGAGTGACCTGAATCCAGGAGCTCGGGGAGCTGGTGTGCTCACATGGTTTGCTTTCCCAGGCCTCATCTCATTACCTAGTCAGTCTAGAGATTTTCACCTTTTTGGGAGACTTCAGGAGGCAGCAGAAACTGGAAGGCTTGATCTCTGGGTATCAGGAACTCTGTGATCAGCTGTTCTGGGCCATAAGAGCCCTTTCCAAGGGGGAGTGGACTTTGAGGACCCTCTGCTTTTCCCAAATGGGGGACTCTTCCTGGTGAGCTGCCTGGCTGGCAGGTTTAGGGATGGCAGTAGGTATGGGCAGCCTGCTGGACAGCTGGGTCCGAAAGCCTTCAAAACCTTAAGCAGGTGATCAACCACCTAGCCTTTGTCACATACCTCAAGCCTCACGCCTTATGGGGGAAAAAAGTCTAGGTCAGGTATTGAAAGGTTTTGGGAAGAGGTAGTAAAGCAAGGGATGGCCTCTTGGTGCAATCCCTAACTGGCGGGAGTTTACAGTATAGTAGAAAGCTGTGTATACCAATAACTAGGTATAGCATGGGAGTTGATCAGAACATCCCCAATCAGTTAAGAGCTCTAGTCCCTTTCATGAAATTAGATTTTGAGTGGCCCATTTGCAGTTTGTAAGGTGTACCAGACTTTGAGTGGCAGAATTTGCACATCAAAAGACCAGGAAACTTGGCTGAGGACTGCTGGAGACAATGAGTTTGCTTTGAGCCATGGGGTGCTTTTGTGCCTTTTCTCCATCTATTCTTTGAGGTAGGCTAAGGTGAGAGATTTGAAAGTTTAAAAAACAGGATTATTGAATCTTGTTCAAGTCAATGCAGACATCACTATGCTTGAGGAGTAAGCTCAAGAATCCACTCTGGAGGAAGATGTCTGTTTTTGAGGACTAGCTTGCAGAATTCACTGAGATGGGGAGGGAATTCCTCTCTCCCTCTCCATCGGCAATGGTGTCTTATGGCAGAGGCCTAAAAGATGTGTGCTTACAAAGAGAATGAGAGGGGAAGTCAAGGATATTGCTTCCTGAACATTAAACCTTCTATGAGAAGAAAGCTGAGAAGAGAGAAAGCTTTGTTCCTGAAACTGAGATCCCACTACTCAGGAGACGGTAGGCCTCAGAGCTCAGACTCTGAAGGAACAAACCTAGGGAGGCTTCCCACTGGTCCTAGGGTAAGGGTTCCTGTTATTTCTGAAAAAGTATACCAATGGCAGGTCTAGGCAAGGACTTCAATTGAGCCTGAATCTAGAGGTGGTGGAGATGGCAGACAACCATGGAGCATCATGCTCACTGAGCTCAGTCAAACAGTGCACTCAGCATAGAGCAGGCCCATGGGCCCATCAGAGCAACAGACCTAACTCACACATTATAATAAAACATGAGGGACTCTACAGTGCTAGAGGTGTAAGTTGCCCCTCTACAAATGCTACCCACATATGGTCCCCTTCATCTTTGTACCTGACCACTTTTCCCATTGTATGTTTACAAGAGTGCATTCCCTAAGTTTATGGGAGAATGTTCTACTGTAGATTGCCTTACTATGCTGTTTCAGTAAATAAATGCCTTTGCTTTAGGGTAATTGTGTTCTATACCTGACCATTAAAAAATAAACGCATTGGTGGGGGCTTACAAGCTATAGTTTTAGAAGTAGAGTTCTACAGATTCCCTTGATCTGGTAGTAGCCATCCTCTAGGGGACCAGACCTGCATGTGAAAACTGAGGGGAGATGCCCCAAGGGTCCTACATATGATACCAGGGAGTATGTATGTATGTATCAGATAAGTAATGCCAATAAGTATTGCAGGAATAAAGAGGAAAACGAGATCACTTTTGTTGGAGTTGTTAGGAAGAATTCATGATTGAATGTGGTGATTGGGCCAGGTCTTGAAGGATGACTAGATTTTCAATTGTATGAAGAAAGGGATTTCAAGAAAGAGATAATAGACTCTGAAGTGTGACAAAGGGTTCCAGCAAGGTCAGATGAAAACTGACCTATCAGAGCTAAGGGACTAAGGAGTAAAGACCAGATTATCAGTGATTATCTACAAGGTAGAGGCAATCATCCAAGTAGAGGCAGCATGAAGTGGTCTGTGAAGTTAGGGATGTTTCTGTTGTTGTGCAGTTGTTTTCAACTCTTCATGACCTTGTTTGGGGTTTTCTTGGCAGCACTACTGGAATGGTTTGCCATTTCCTTCTCCAAGCTAATTTTTCAGATGAGGAAACTGAGGCAAACAGTGACTTGCCCAGGATCACACAGCTAGTAAGTATCTGAGGCTGGATTTGAACTCAGGAAGATGAGACTTCCTAACTCCAGGCCCAGTGTGCTATGCTCTATGATGCCACCTAACTGCTCTGTTAGGGATATTAGAAATCATTTAATGCCAACTAAATAATTTTACAGATGAGAGAACTGAGGTCCAGAAAGGAGAAGGTGCCTACCCAAGATCACGCCAGTAATTAGCACTGCCTCCAAGTCCAAGGCTCTTTCTACTATGCCAGTCTTGACAAGACACAGTACGCCCCAGGAGATAAAAGACAATCTTTGGAGCTCAGAGGATGTGCCTGCAGGTCCTTCCTCTGACACAGCTGAGTCTCCAAATGCCCCACAAACAGTTTAACTTGTCAGGGCCCACAGACATCTCTCTCAAACTATAAATTAACATTAAGTTCTGATCTGCAGTGCCAGAAACTTCCACACCAGAGAATTTCCAGCACAGATGCAATCACAGGTCAACCCCTTTGCCACAGAATAAAGAGAAAGAGTTTCTTTAAGAAATTAGCACTCGGGCAAGGAGCAAGTATGTAGAGATGCACACCTCAGATTTCTGATTTCCTCGTTGGAACCCAGGCTGTATTTCCCCTTAGAAATAATGGGAATGCCCAAGTTTAGGCCCAAAGAAGAGATATGAGAAGCTCTTTGTTCCTCTTTATTTTCACTGTATAATATCAGGCTTGTTCCATATTAGTTTTGCTGAACTGTTTTTCCCTCTCTCTATATATGTATGTATGTGTGTATATATGTATGTATATATGTGTATGTGTGTGTATATATATATATATATATGTGCATGTATATATATTGTTTATTATAAAATATGGCTTTCTGGGTGGGAAAGGAGACATACATTGAGACATAGGTGATATGAAAACAAAAGATATCAATAAAAAATTTATTTTAAAAGGAAATAGCTATGCTGCTATGCTATTAACACTATTATATAATTCAGTGGCATTATAGGTTAGCCAGATTGGAGGAAAACTAAACACTATTAATTATGTTGTCTCCTTGAGAAGTACATTCCTTTTGAGGAGTACCAGTTAATTGATTTAGTCCAAGTGGGTTAATTGTCTAAGGCAATAGCTCCTCTTCTTGAGTGAGTCCTTCTTCTGGAGTAGCGTCATATCTGTTAGTAGAGACTCCACATTCTGGCCAGTTCCTGAATAAGCCTTAGGTTTGCAATGTCTATTGACAAGTCAGAGGGAAGAGGTCATCTCCTAAGCACAATGGGATGTCCTTTATTTCCTATTCCTGATGGGGTTTGCAAATGATGTTGGATAAAACCGGCCTACTATATGAGTGGAGAAAGTGAGACATCTGTAAAGGATAGAATTTGTAATGGATAAAATTAGATACTCTTTGTAAAGTCCTTTGCAAACTTTAAAGTGCTGTCTAGTTATTCTGTTATCAGGAAAAGGAAGGGGTTAAGTGACTTGTTCAGGTTCACACAGCTAGGAAATCATCTACGATGAGATCTACACCTGGCTTTTCCTGACTCCAAGACCAATTCCTATCTGCTCCCATCTTGCCTCTACTTCTGTGTGTGTGAGCTTGGAGACCCTTTTCAGGGTTGCATGTTAAGCTTAGTCTCGGACTCATACAATCAAAGACTGGGAGCTGAAAAGGGACTTCAGAGATTCTGGTGCAGCATTTCAAGAATCTGAGTTCAAATCCCACCTCTGAACTACCTATTTGGCCCTGGGGACAAATCACTTCCCCTTCCTGGGCCTCAGTTTCCTCCCCTATAAAATGAGGGGCTGGAGCAGATGGCCCTGGGGCCCCTTCCAGATCTAGATTTGTGGTCCTATAATCTAGTCCTGATTTTCAGAGAGGGGAAATAACCTGTAATAGCAATTGCCTGAGCTAGGATTTTACCTCAAGTCCTCTGATGCCAGATCCAGCACTCATGGCTGTGCCCCTAGAGTAAACCACCTGTCTTGTGTTCCAAATAATTTCTGCATACAAACATAATGTGTGAGACAGATGGAAAGGTGTATTGTGCCTGGTTATGGATGGGGATGTGAGAGGAAAGGTTTAGGGAAGAAGGAATTAGTGGCCAGAGAAGCCTCTTTGCTCAGCCTGGGAAGAAGATGACTTAAAAGAACTATGTATTCTGGCTATTTTTATCCTCTGTGGATTTTAAAGGAAAATCTTCTGGCCTGCTCAATTGTCAAAGCTCCCTGTTCTGATATAAAACACGTGTTCTCTGACTTTCTGTGATGGCCAAGAAATCATGCTTCAGCTAGAAAGAAGAATGCCATATGGGGTGCCCTTCCACCTTAACTTAAGAATGATCACTCTTTTTGTACTGGGCTGATTTCATTGGTGTATAGAATATGTCTGCTTGGCCTTGGGCTTGTATGATCAAAGACCTGGACCTAGACAAGACATTGGAGATTGAGGAGATTCCTTCTGCCCATGCCCATAAGCATCTGCTGTGCAATTTCTAATCTTAGAGAGCTAGCTGCCTAGGCCCCTTGTCTACCAGCTTTTTAAAAAATATTCTTCTGTTAAAAGGTCCATAGGCTTCCCCAGACTGCCAGAGGGCTCCATGACACAAACTCCTCTGATCTAGGAGGATCCTCAGAAATCATCTAGTCCAGTCCCCTTCTTTTACCTCTGAGGAAACTGAAGCCCAGGGAGGTTCATGAGCACGCTGAGGTAACATGGGGTGTGTCAGGCAGAATGCCTCGGACTTAAAGAGCCAACACTGTTTCCACACCACCTCCCATAAACTGGTTTGCTCATGGCCATAGAGCTAATAAGCAACAGGTCTCCGAGTGCAGCTCTTTGCACTAATCCAGCTGACTTTTCAGAAGCTGACCTAATCCCAACCCAACTTCAGATTGACTGATTTTCTGCAGGTGACTGTGGGACAAAGTGTATTTCATGAACCACAAACAGAGCTGAGAACTCCTGCCTCTCCAACGGTGGTCTGCTTTCTTTCTCCCTTTCCCCTTCACTCACTTGTCCTCCTCCCTTTATATCAGGAAGGCAGGCCCGGTGCCTGAAAAGAGAGTGACTCCAGAATGTGCTTTTAAAAGAGGAAGCTCAAAGATCTCAGCCCCAGCAGTCTCTGTCACTGCTTTAGCTTTGAATCTCTCTGAGCTCTCTAACTAATTGTCCTGAAATCACTACTTAACTCCTATCTGGGTAGTTTGTAGATAATAACTGTAATGACTGCCCTTGTTGACATAACACCTTTCTCCAGAGCTGCCTGGTGAGTATACAAACATGGCATTCATTCTCACCACAGCCCTGGGGGGAGGTGGGAGGGCGGGTGTCATTATCCCAACTTTACACATGGGATGCAGGTCCTGAAAGCTGGTTCCTCTTGCTGCTGGAGGTGAGACCTTCACTCCTAACTTGGAAAACAGAGCTATTGTTGGGCTCCTGTCTCTTGCTGCCTTCAGAAGAGGAGTGTTTAAGGCTACTGTCCAGGGTTTAATTGATTGGACCTTAGATTTAGAGTTGGAAAGGACCTTAGAGTTCATCTTCTCCAACCCCCCTTTTTTACAGATGAGGAAACTGAGGCCAAGAGAGAGGAAGGGTCACACAGCCAATAAGTGAAAGATTCAAGATTTAAACCTGCATCCTCTGGTGACAGCTCTTTTCATTGAGCTGTGCAGTCTCTTTCTAAATGAAAAGGAACAATCACTTCAATTTTCCTATATAATATCAATCAATCAACAAAATGTATTATGGTCCAACTCTGTGCCAGGGAAGAGGAAGCCTCGAAGACAGGAAGCCCAATATTCAAATCCCACTTTGACACACAACAGCAGCATGACTGGACAAATCATTTACTTCTCAGTGCCCCAGGCAACTCTATAAGACTAAAAGGTGCCAAGAAGGTGCTGATTTGAGTCTCGGCCTAAATTTCACCTTCTATAAGAAGTCTTTCCTGATTCCCCCTTAATGCCAGTGCCCAACTGAATAAGATAAAATTTGTTAGAGATTAATGTAAAGTCTAACACTTGGGTTCAAAAAAATCAGTTTTTACCAGTACGTAATGGAGGAAGCAGTGAGATAGCAAGTTATCTGAAAAAAGATCAGACTCTGCTCCACGGAGTGTAGGAGTCAATAATGTGCTATGTCAGTCAAGAAAGCTAAGGCCACTTGAGGCCACTGGTAAAAGACTATATGATCACATTTTGGGTCTGTTGTGGCCCACTTGGGCTCTTTTTCTAATTCTGAGATTCTGTCAAAGGTTGGAATTAGAATTTGATATTCACTGAAAATTATCCCTATGAATAAAGAGAAACACACACACACACACACACACACACACACACACACACACACACACATACACACACAATTTTTTTTAAAGTTGAAGGAAATGCTAAATTTCAGGTAAAGACTAATGGCCGGTTTCATTGCTGGTCACCTTACCAGCACAGCATGTTAGAGCACAATTTGAAAATGGAAATTTTCTCTGAATTCAGTGTAATAATTTTACTAGGCTGGAAGAATCAGTCATGTCCTAATACTAATATCTGAACTTTTCCCAGAGCGTATGGAGGTCTGAAGAGTATCTGACACGGATTATCTCATTTAAGTCTCACAAACCTGGGAAATGAGTGCCATCAGTCTTATTGTACTCATTTGGTTCAGACTGGTTACACAGCTTGCCTGAGGTCACAGAACCCGTGTCAGAGCTACGGCTGGAATCCTGTTCTTGCCTGACTTCATGACCACCACCCACCCTTTTGCTGAGAGCACAGCACTTCTCGTGCACAGAATTGTAGAACTGCTGAGACGAAGATTCATATACCATTTAAAATACTTCTTATTGCCAGTGAATGTTTGCCTTCCCTTCCTACCTCCCTCATGGATAGATTTTCACCGCCAGGAACCAAACTGAATATGAAGCAAACTTGGGTTTCTAGCAATATAATATTTCCTGCCCTGCCATTAGACTTGGAAGGACAATGGAAATGAACTTGAAATAAGCCATTTTCAAATGGAGGTTGAAGTAATCTGGAAGTAATTTATCCCATTCTTCACTTATTTTTAGTTAGCCAGCTCATAGTTTATATTCAGTCAAATAAATAGGCAACACTTTAATAATTTGTCTGTCTCAACTAATCCCTGAAGAATGTACATCCTGTAATCACATCTGTCTTGTCAAACTCTTGTCTGCAGGCCAGGTTCTGTCCTTATATTTGTTTTGTCGTAGAGTGAAGGAACGTAGGATACTTTGACAATGTTATTGACAGGTAGTCCAAAAATGATTTCAGCCGTTTTCTTTGTCATCAAGGTAAGGTTCTATTTTCTTTTCTGTGATTTTTCAGGGCCTGGAAACTTTTCTGTTTTCCAGTCACTAACATGACTTGTACCTCTTTGAATTGATTTGGTAGAATTACAATTACAAATGACACTGAATTTTGGTTTCATGCATCATGATTTTTTCTAAACACATATAACAGGAATCATACAGAGATTCCTCATCTATAATAAGAGGGTATGGAACATCCTTTAAGGAGTCTTTCCTAGTTCTATATCCTATTCTATGATCAATCAATCAAAAAACATTTAATTAAGGTCTTTGTTTATGACTATGAGAGGGGAGTAGGAAGAGCAGAAGAGGAAAAGAAGGAGGGAGGGAAAGAGAGAAAGGAAGGAGGGGGGGAGGGAAAGAGAGAGAAAGAGGAAGGAGAAAGGGAGGAAGGGGAGGGGGAGGACACATGCAGTAGGCTGGAGTAAAGAACAATGAATTAGGAATCAGAAGACCTAGGTTCTATTCCTGATTCTGCTTCTAATTCACTGTATGATCTTGGTTAACGATTATTTTACCAATCTGGTCCCTGGTTTCCTCATCTGTAAAATGAGGGACTTAAACTAAATGAGGTTTCTAAAGTACCTCCCAGCTCTGATACTCTGATTCTAGTTATAATCTAGAGTACCTTATGAATCACCAAAGACATATTTAATTATAGTTTTACTGTTCAACTTATTGTATTCTGATTCTGTGAAAAATGCTAATGTAGGTATGTTATAAGTCACTGGTTCCTCCCATTTCCAGCATTTTTGAGTTTGATGATCCCCTTTTAATGCCCCAAATTCCAAGTACCTCCAGTGATATCAGTTAGCATTCATTAGTAGTTAGTGTTAGTATGTTAGTGTTTGTTAATTGAGGGAAATACATGGTAGCCATGATTCTAAAAGATGAAGGATAAAATAAACTTTTCACTTCTTGACTGAGACATAATGACTTGAGCTCTTTTTTTAATCTCAGTAGCTCTATTTCAATATAATTGTGCCTTTGTAATCCCATGTATTTTATTTTATGCATTTAAAAACATTCTTCAGAGAAGGGCTCCATAGGCTTCCCCGGACATTGCCAGAGGGGTCCATGACACAACAAAATGTTAAGAACCCCTGGAACTAGAGCTACAGAACCAAATATGCACCCTCCCCCGTGGCCAATATATTTGATTTTCTGACTATATATATCTGCTGTAAGGTAAGCTAGGTGGTACAGTGGATAGATCACTGGGTCTGGAGTCAGGAAGATCTAAGTTCAAATCTTACCTGAGACCTTTCTTAGCTGTGTGACCACAGGCAAGTCACTTACTCTCTATTTGCCTCAGTTTCCTGATTTGTAGAATGGAGACAATAATAACATGAAATAAGATAATATTTGGTATATTTGGTAAAGTCCATCATAAACGTGAGCTACCATCATCATCACTAACATTATTCTTAGGTAGTAATTGGGGCAGGCAAGAGCAGGAAGGAAAGTGATTTGGTAAGTGGTACTAGTCATGGAGCAAGAGAAAAAAAGTTATATCCTATTCACTAAAACTAACTTAATTGCAATTGTGTGAGATGAAAGAGTTCAGAGTCTGAATCTAAGGTCAGAAAAGGTCTTTATTCTTTCTCATGAGAAAGAACTCTACCCCCTGTCGCCCAACATGGCATCTGCAGGGAGAGAGCGCCAGGTAGAAGGCAGCCCATGATTATATCATCTTCTAATGCAGAAACCCAACCCCCCCAACTGGCCTTCACTGTTATTGGTAGGGGGGCTGACCCACAACCTAAGCGCGAGAATCTCTCTGAGACAAAGGACCCAGAAACATGTGGGTGTCCAGCGAAAGCAGTCTTAACCTTATTTGGCATATCTTCTGCTGAGTTGGCTTTGGGGGAGGGTCTCCATTGCTCTAAGCTGGAAGGTCAGGTGACTTAACCCTAGGCCTAGTGAGTACTGAAGCCATTCTAGATTTGATTTTTCAGAATGGGAAAACTTCGCTGTAAATTATCCCTCACACAATTGTAACTAAACAAGCTTAAATTGTCTTGATGTCCAGTATAAAAGTTTCAGGGTTCTGTAGGCAATCTGGGTTAAATGACTTGCCCAAGGTCACATAGTTAGTAAGTGTCTGAGACAGATTTGAACTCTGGTCCTTCTGACTCCAGGGCCAGTGCTCTATCCATTAGGCCACCTAGATGCCCCAAAAGTTTTTTGAAATTCCTTTTTTTAAAAAGAAAATACATGAAAGCAAAAGGCTACAAAGAATTTAGTTACACTTTTAAATGTGTTTAAGCACTCATTTTCTCAACCATCTGAATTATTCTGAAGTGGCATATTTGGGGGAACTAAATAAAGATAAAAATTACAGTGCTTCATTAACTCATCCATTCAAGGGCACTTTCACTAATTCTGGGCCCACAAGTTGGGATCCACTAGTTTAGATAATACCTCAGTCCTCTAAAGATCTATGATTCCATGGGGGCAGGGAGGGTGGGAACAATTCTTTCTGTAGCACAGATTGTGACTACCCCCCCTCACAATGCCATAGTAAACGTTTCACATTTCCAATAAAATATGAATACTTAATAGTGTTTCATAAGTTGCTGTATCGAAAAAACAAAACAAAACAAAACCCAACAACCTCATCACCTACTAGTGACTAACCTAGCAACGAGCCTCTTTCCAGCTGAGTAGGCCCGGCTGGAGTTTGTGTTCTCTCGGTGTAGCCTTTGACAGTCTAGGACAATCTTCACAATAGGAAGGAGCACTGGGGGTGGCCTCTGGTGGATGGTTGTAAATAACAAGCTGAGTTTTGAGGGAAGTCAGGAAGGACAGGGGACAACCAAGGCAAAGGCACAAGTCAGAAGATGAAAAGGCAAGGATGGGGAATACTGAGTAGGCCAGTGTGGTATCAGTGGGCCATAGAGTACATGCCCTATAAGAAAAGCATAAGAAGACTGAACTGATAGGAAACGGTCACATTATGAAGGACTTTAAAAGCCAAAGAGACCATTTTATATTTGATCCTCAAAGTAAGAGGGAGCCCCTTATTGAGTATGAGACAAATGATTTAGGAAGATCATGCTGGTAAGTGAGTGGGGAGAGACTTGACACAGGGCAACCAGTTAATTTGATGTTGTTCAGTTCTTTTTCAGTCACATCCAACTCTCTGTGACTCCATTTGGGGTATTCTTGGCAGAGATACTGGAGTACTTTGCCATTTCCTTCTCCAGCTCATTTTACAAATGAGGCAAACAGGGTGAAGTGACTTGCCCAGGGTCACACAGCTAGTAAGAGTCTGAGGCCAAATTTGAACTCAGAGATATGAGTCTTTCTAACTCTAGGCCTACTGTTCTATCCATTGCACTGCCTACCTGCCCCTAACCAACCAACAGGCTGTTGCAGTATTCTGGGTGTAATCTGATGAGAGGCCTGCACTACAGTGGCACTTGTGTGAATGAAGAGCAGACATACGTGGTAGATTTTGTGAAGGGAGACAGTCAACTGGCTGTGCGGTATGTGTGGGTGAGGAGACAAGGTGGAAAGCCTGGGTGCCTGGGAGGGTGCAAGTGTCAAGTAACAGGAAAGCTTGGAAGAGGGTTAAGAACCCAGTCTTTACAAAATTGTCACCATCTAAGTACTGATTTAACTGTCGGTGATCTAAATATGCCGCCCTTGCTGAAGATTGTCAGTGGTCTCTGGGAAGAAATGAACTTGGGCTATACTGATAATCTATAAATTAAACTGAGGCAGTTACAGTCACAAGGAAGGCTAGCTCCTAAATTTTCCTTGGGGAATGAAGGAGCTGCTGGAGTTGGTTTCGTTATGAACTAGACGGCAACAAGAAACATCACTGCATAGAACACTTGGTCATCATACCTTGTGGTACTCATAATGAACATAAGCAAAAGGGGAGAGGTGTGCTTGCCAAAAGTAATAATGATAAAAGCATTTAAATAATTATTGGAGGTTTATAAAGCACTCTGAAAATATTTTTCATGACTTAAAAAAATTTTTTTTAATGTAGAAGAGGACAAATTTTAATGTAGTCTATGATAAGACAGAAGATCATTGTTTTGTTTTTTCCCCTCACCCTCAGGGATGAGATAGACTCAACTGAATTCAACTTTTAAAATATATTATTTCATTTAATCCTCATAGTTTCTCTGGAAGGTAGGTGCTATTGTTATATTCCTTTTTTACAGATGAGGAAAATGAGTCAGACAGAGGTAAGTAACTTGCCCTGGGTCACACAACTAGTAAGTGTCTGAGGCTGGATTTGAATGCAGGTTTTTCTGACTCCAGTACCAGTCTTCTATCCACTGTACCATCCACAATGTTTGTCATTGTCACAGAGCTTGTTCTGGGCATTAACCAAATATGACAAGGATTCTCTAAAGATGACGAGGTCCTCCAGATGACCCTACTTGCCAATGGTATCAAACTTCAGGATATTCCATACTCTCCTAAAAGGGATCCACAGTGATTCAGAAGAGTTTAGCCTAAGGATTTACACAGGGACAACGCACACCTGGACAATTAGTAATTGGAAGAATCAATCCATTGAACTAGTCCATCAGGACATTTGTCTTAGACTGACAATGCAGATGGACCCTAAACTGGACCCAGAATGCAACGGGGGGAAGGATAGGCTGAATTGTACATCAAAAACTGTGCTGTACTTCCAAAAACCCATCTAGAGTCACAAGAGGTGTAGTGGATGGAGTCAGACCCAAGTTCAAATCCTGCCTAAGGCACACAGTAGCTGTGTTTCTCTGGGCAAGTTATTTAACCTCTCTGTCTCAATTAACTCACCCATAAAATGGAGAGGACAAAAGTACCTACCTTCCAAAGTTGTGGTAAGGATCAAATGAGTTAACATATGTAAAGCAATTAGTATATGTAAAATATATATTAACATCTGTATAAATGCTGTTAATATTACTGCTGTTGTTCTTAGCATGCATAATTTCCTAGCAATGTTGTAAGGCTCATGGAAGAACCAAAATGTAGGGTGGCCCATGGGCAGTCTATGGAGAGATGGACGGCGGTCCTAAAGAGACTATGGCATATCACCAACAATGATCTGCACTCCCGATGTAGGGTAAGCAATGATATCCATAAGATAGCTCATACAAAAAGGGGTAAGTTGGTCATATAGTTAGAGAGATGCATAAGAAGTAGCCTGTTCAAGTACATGGGTACTAGCGTGGCAATGTGAAAAGACTCAGAGGAAAACTTTTATTTTTTCCTTTTTTTAAAAAAAAATTATTTATTTTTAGTTTTCAACATTCAGTTCCACAAGCTTTTGAGTTTTAAATTTTCTCCACTTCCCTCCCCTCCCCTGTCCTGAGGACAGCATGCAATCTGATATAGGATCTACATAAATATTCATATTAAACATATTTTCACATTAGTCATGTTGTAAAGAATTATAACCATGAACGATGAGAAAGAAGAAACAAAACAAAAAAAGAGAGAGAAAGCAAATAGTATGTTTTGATCTGTATTCAGACTTCACAGTTCTTTTTCTGAATGTGGATAGCATTTTCCATCATGAGCCTTTTAGAATTGTCTTAGAACCTTGTATTGCTGAGAAGAGCTAAGTCTATCAAAATTTGTCATCCCACAATGTGGCTATAACTGTGTATGGTGTTCTCCTGGTTCTGCTCACTTCACTTAGCATCAGTTCGTATAAGTCTTTCTAGGTTTTTCTGAAGTCCACTTGCTCATAATTTCTTATAGCACAATAGTATTCCATCATATTCATATACCACAACTTGTTCAGCCATTTCCCAGTTGATGGGCATTCCATCAATTTCCAGTTCTTTGCCACCACAAAAAGAGCTGCTATAGCTATTTTTGTATATGTGGGTCCTTTTCCCTTTTTTACAATCTCTTTGGGATTCAGCCCTAGAAGTGGTATTTCTGGGTCAACAGAGGAAGACACTTAGCCCATTGGCTAGAGCTGGTGTGGAAAATTCAAGGGAGAAGATGCACAAGAGTCACACAGAATGAGGAAGCATGGATGCATTTTAGTCTGTATCATTGACGTGGATATTCATATTAAGGAAATTTCAGATTTATTGAAGTATTGTGGAATTAAACTATTCCTCAAACATTCTAAATAATCAATCATCTATTGTAACAATGATTGGCAGAATATATTACATTTCTCTTGAGCCTTATTTTCCTTTAGGAATGAGCTGTTTCGATTCACTGTGACTAGCAAGATTAGTCCAGTCTTAACTTAATAGCTTCGGACTAGTACAACTTGAAGATGATGGAAATCCACTCAGTTCTGTGCCATTACCCACACCCTGCCCATGGGAAAGAGAAGAGATATGGAAGTAGGGTTCTATTTGACATCCCTAGGAGTACGCATAGGTTAATTTTTTCATCTTCCGAAGTTTCTTTTCCATTCATCTTCATAACCCTCATTGACTTTCAAGTTCATGTTGATTTCATGTGTCAAGGTTTTGGAAAATAAAATATGAATGCGATATAAAATGGCCCTAAGGCATTTTACTGTGTAATCATGAATTATTTACAGTGGCCATAAACTGAATTATGTTTGTTGTTTAATTCAAATCAAAGTTCCCAACTTAATATCCTCAGCGTTCAAAGCCAGGATGTTTTATTGGCTTCTCCTGTTTTCTGTATTTATTCCTCGAGTCACTTTCTGCTGCTCTGAACCAATGAAGTTCATTTTAACCCTAATTTAAACTTAGCATTGGGCTGGGGGGGGGTCACCCAATTGCTTATTAATAGCTATAATAATAATAACTCACATTTACATAGCACTTGGCAGTTCACAAAGACCTTTCTTTATAATTACTGTAAGGTGAGCAATGCAAATTTCTATAATGGAAGAAACCTAGGCTCTGCGGTTGTGACTCACCCAGTGCCCCACAGCTATTAAGCATCTGAGTAGGCCCTCAAACCCAGCATCTTTGACTCTCAGTGATGTGTTTTTCCCATTATACTACAACATTACAGAAATAGACAATACAAAATCCCAGAAGTCCAAAGTCACCTGGCCCCTTTTTAGTCAGAGATGGCTCTGTGCAAAGGGATTTCTATAATGTGAAGTTAAACCCTGAGTGACAGAAGTGTTATCATGTTTGATCGCTGATTGACTTGCTTATGTATTGGGAAGTTCCTATGTACCCAACATTGGTTTATTCTCAGCTACATTTAGGAAAAGAATGAAAGGCACTACTGAACACAATCAGCAGAGCAAAATTCATCTAATCCAGGTAACTGATTAGGGATGGGAGGGTGGGTCACAGTCCAGTCTCCTGCTGACTGACTGGCTCTAATGGTCCCTTCCCACCAGTCCCTGTGAATCTGCCCAGCAACAACAATCAGATGTAAGGGTGGAAACCTAGTGTTTAGGTTATCCATCCCTCTGGACACCAAGATACCTTCTGTGTTCCCCTTTGGGATTATAGGGCTGGGGCGCCACATGCTTACTTGCCTGTGAGTAATATATTCCCTGGCCTGTGATCCTTTGAGTGTTCTGCTCCAGCTCAGGCCCTCACCTGTGATCTCCTCGCACAGACTTCTTTACCAGTTTAATATTTTCTTTGGAATTTCACAGACTTGTAAAGAGATGAATTCAGGGGGGAAATGTTTCAGGATGAATATTACAGTAACAGGTTTTTCAATGCTTAGTTCTGGGGGATTAGTACAGGGCAAGTTCTAGGACTTTTCTTAAGAACCCTTGGTTTAAAGAAATGATTAAAAAGTAAGGGGGGAAACTATTTGTACCAAATATAACTGGGCTACTTATATTATTGAAAAAACCTGAAAAAACATAAATGTCCATTGTTTGGGCAATGACTAAACAGGAGTGGTAGATCAACAGGGAGAGGGAGGGGAGCCTTCACTATCAAGAAGACTGACAAATGGGTATAATGAGAACAAACAGAAAAAAAAAAGTCTACACAAAATAATGCAAAGTGAGAGGCCGATGGAGGAGTGAGGAACTGAAAAGTCATCATGCTGCACTGGAAAGAGCAATGAATTTGGAGTCAGAGGGCTTGGGTTCAAATTCCGTGATGTGCTCAAAATCCAAATCAAAACAATTTCAATGTGGAATTCAAATTAATTTAAATATTTCAAGCTCTTCAATTCAGTGATTCAAATACTCTTGCTATAAACTACAGAGTCATTTATCTCCACACAGCAAATATAGTTGTCCATTTTAAGCTACCTTTTTCTTTGTAAAAATCTGATAGAAGCTAGAGTGCAGAGTCCATTACCTTGAAGAGCTGTGGTCAGGGGGTGTGCTGGTAAATGTTTAACAACCGGTTCTTTAACTCTTTTCCCCTCTCCCCACCAAAAATCCCTCATTTTCAGGATATAGTTTAAGTTTAATCTGAATTATTAGCATTTTCTCTCTTACTTTCTTAAGTATAGACAGTAAAAAAACCCAAAGAAACCAGTAAATCATGCACTGTTTTACAGTACTGGCCAGTTTCTGAGGTATAATCTTTAACTATCAGCTTCCACGAGACAGTTCAAATTAACTTCAGCACACCCCTGGTTGTAACCTATCCTAGTAGATTTTTGCAATTAAAATAAATGTATTGCTTGTATTACTATTTAACTGCTTATGTTGCATTGCTAAAAATGTTAGGCAGAATTATGAAGCAAACTTGTCTAGGTTTTGGGGGGCTTAAAGTCTGAGAGATATTTATCCTGTCAAGTTTTGAGTGATTGTGCCCAGTTCTGGTCCTTTTTCCTATGAAGAATAAGAATGCAACTCTGAATTTGTCCTGGTCATTTCTTCTATGAATAAGAAACAGTACAGGGGACTGAGCACTCCCCCTTCCACTCCTCCTCCTACTTCCATCTGTAAAATGGGGTTAACTATAGTCCCTACATCCCAAGGTTGTTGTGATGATCAAATAAGAAAATGTTTGTAAAGGGATTTGCAGGCCTCAAAGTACTGTGTAAATACATAGTAAAAACTCTGTTAGCTAGCTAGTATCTGTTTTCATGTTGTTTCTCTGCCGACCTCTCCTCATTAGAATGTAAGCTCCTTGAGGACTTCTTGACTCCAGACCCATCCCTCCATCACTGTCCATTAGGTAGGAAGCATATGAAGTGAGGAAAGGGAAGCCAGGGATTCTCCAAGGTCCAGGGGAGCAGGGGGAGTGCTCGTGGCCTGGAGGATGGAAGGACAAGTTTGTGGAAGAGCAAGAAGGCCAGTTGGGCCAAACGTTGCTCCAAAGGACTAACATAAACCTGAAAAAATACTCAGGGAAGGGCTTTAAACACCAGACTAAGGAGTTTGTCCGTGATCCTAGAATCCGCAGAGAGACGTGTTTCACAGGGTTCTACTGGTAATTCCTAGCGTTCACTTGATCAAAGTAGCCTCCTCAGAGATGTCCTTAATTCCTGTTATGTGTGGTTTGGGTTTGCAAAGAAATGGGCTGACAAGGAGAACACGCCGGGATCTTTGTATAATATCCGGTGTGTCATGTTGAGCAGTGAGTAAAAAGGGTTGGAAATTCCCACCCCAGAAACCATTTACAAGGAATCCTAATAAGGAAAAATGAGAGTGAGCCATCTGAGGTAAAGCCGTGACTCATTATAGAATATCAGGGCTTTGTCAGGCATATGGAATGTGCTCTAAGACCCTTAAGCCTTCATACTACCAGGAGGATGGATGGAAGTCTTGTCCTGAATGCTGGTAGACTGAAGAATGATTGAATTGATTTTTTTTTTTAATCGTAGGCATATTCTAAGATACTATGAATGGTGATATTAGATCTTATGAAACCTAATAACATCAAAAACAAAGGCTGTTGGCAGAAGGTAAAAATAAAATAGTTACTGCAGTTATTGGAAGACACACTCATCCATCACTCTCAAACATTACAATATTTATATAATATTGTAAACATCCAAGGATGCCACATGTAATGGAGGTGCTGGCAGACGTATTTTTCCTTTGTGTTGGGCTTCCCAGTTTGAGGGATAAAGGGAAACAATGATTAATGTGGGTAAAGAAAGATCACGAAAGAAAAGATAGCTTCTAACCTGTAAATTTAAGATAACGTTCACAGTTTTCTTAACATGGGAAAGTTACTTCTCTGTTCTCCTTTATTACACTGCTTTATCTTAAGAGTATGGGTACTGGGGGGGGGGGGAGGCGAGGAAGGAGAACAAGAAGAAATGGGGAGAGGCCAAGTTTCAAACTGTGTGAGTCTTACAGGTGAGCCCTGAATGCAGCTGGGGCCTGGAGCCTCCCACTTTTTAAGGCTTGGCTGGAGCTTGCTCTGTAGGAAGACAATACTATGCCTTGGATCAGCCTCCAAGGCCAGTTATTAGATGGGAAATGTAATGAGGAAGGCATTTTCAGGCAGACAGGTTTGGTCCATAAGATGCCAGGTAGGGCAAGGGTGAAAAGTCTTCCCTAGGCTAGTTCCAGGATTGGAAGCCCTGCCTGAGAGGTCGACATGTAGAGAGAGGCTAGACAAAGAGGAAGGCTTTGAAAGCTATAGGTTGATCTTACTATATACTTTAAAGAAAAGCAAGCAGTAGATAAGAGTTTCACACATAATCTGCTTTTTCTGTTCTATCATGTATATTCAGATGTCCGTTATATTTGGTATTTAAATTCAGAATAAAAATTGCTCTTGTAAAAAGAAGTCAAGGTGCCAGTATCAGGGACTGGAATCAAAGAGTTAAGACAACTAAACTCTCTAGAGCATGGATGTAGGGGTTCATGAACTTATTTTTAAAAAATATTTTAAATACAAATATGGAGAAGACTCTGGGAAGATGGTGGAGTAGGTCAGAAAATTTTCGTCTCCCCAAATTTCCTCCACAAAAAAGACAGAACATAGCCTCAGAGCACAGAGATAATAATGGGGTAAAGCAGTTGTCCTCCTATGACAATTTGAGAAGACCCCAAGGAAGACCCAACCTCCAGGGCCTTAGGTTTGGCCTGAGTGAAGTGCAAATGCCTCCAGTTCAGCTCTGCAAAAATCTACAAACAAGGCCTGAGGACATCTGGGTTGGGAGGCAGCCTCAGTCTTAGAGACTTTCATATAGCAGACAGTGGCAGAGAGAAAAATGAAGGACCTGCCACTGTTCAGTGGCCAAGCACAGCTGTGCTGACCAGATGCATCCAACTTTGTGGCTGTGGGGAGGAAGAGCTAGCATACATCTGGTGAGGGCAGTACCAAGGAGTAGGGACTCTGTTGGCTGTGAATAGCACTTGCAGGAGAGCAGAATCCCTGGTTTCAGTTCCAGGGCAGGGAGGACAGCTGTAGTTTACAGCCAGCAGAGGAACTGCAGAGAGCAAGATCATTTGCAGGAAGGTGTGGCTGGGGGCCCTTACTTGTACCTGGAGGAGTGGAGAGGAAAGCCCAAAGTTGGGCCCCAAGACAGACCTCAGAAAATAACAGTAAAAAGAACCTGAGGCTTGGGGCATCATTCCCCATACCTCAAGACTAGAATTTGATTGCTCTAATAGCTCCTCAAAACAAAATAAAACAATAAATAAAGATGAGTAAACAAAGGAGAAAGGACCCAACCATAGTTACTATGGGGATAGAGAAGATCTGGGTTCATATTCAGAGGAAGATAATGGAACTAAAAAAGCCATTCCTTTTTCAATGAGAAAAGTCAAAGGTCCCCCACACAAAAAGAGTCCTTGGAAGAACTTTAAAAGGACTTTTAAAATCAAATAAAAGGTTGAAAAATTAGAAAAAAATAAAAGCAATCCAAGAAAATTATGAAAAGAAAGTCAACCAAGTAGAAATAGAGAATCAAAAACCTAAAGAAGAAAATAAATCCTTGAAAACTAGAATTGGGCAAGGGTAAGCCGATGACATTTTAAGACACCAAGAAATCATTAAACAAAATCAAAAGAGTGAAAAAATAGAAGAGAAAGTGAAATATCAGAAAAACAACTGATTTGGAGAACAGATCAAGGAGAAAAAAATATATGAATTTACCTGAAAATTATGACTAAAAAAAAGAATCTTGATACAATATTACAAGAAATGATCAGGGAAAATTGCCCCAAAGTTCTAGAACAAGAAGGCAAACTAGAAATAGAAAAAATTCATCAATTACCACCTGAAAGATATCCCTGGAGGAAAACCTTCAGGAATATCATAGCCAAGTTTCAAAGCTCCCAGGTTAAGGAGAAAATATTGGAAGCAACAGGGAAAAAAAAAACAATTTAAATATCATGGAGCTACAGTAAGGATTACACAAGACTTAGCAGCTACTACACTGAAGGACTGTACGTCTTGGAATACTATATTCCGTAGAGCAAAAGAGCTGGGGTTACAACCCAGGGTAACTTACTTAGCTAAGTTAAGTATATTCCTGAATGGAAAAAAAAATGGATATTTAACAAGCTCAAAGACTTTCAGGTTTTTGTGACAAAAACCCCAGAACTTAAGGGAAAAATTGACATATAATATCCAGGGCAAATATAAAGTAAACATTAAAAAGCAATTATAAGGGATTCAAATAAGGTCCAATTGTTTACTTCCTATATGAAGACATTAGCAGCACTCATGATTGTCATCATTATTTGGGTAGTTTGAAAGAAAGGTGTGAGCTGAGCTGAGTATGATGGGGTGATTCTTAAAAGGTAAAACTGTAGGGAGAGATAAAAAGGAGTAATTATCTCACGCAAATGAGGCATAAAAAGTAGATACAAAGGAAGTGAGTAGGGGGAAGGGTAGGCAGTGCTGAAACCTTACTCTCATCAGGAACTGGTTAAAGAGGGAAAAACATATATATCTAGAAGGATATAAAAATCTAGATTAAGAAAGAAATAAGGGAGTAAGAGGATAGGGTTGGAGGGAAAAGATAAGGGAGAGACTTTTAGTAGGGTGGGTAAGTTAAGGAATAGGAAGACAAGGTAGCAAGTAGAAGTAAAGTAGAGGAGTGAGGAGGGATAGAGTAAATAGGGTGAGAAGGATAGCGAGGAAAAATAGGAAGAAGGAAAATACACAAGTAATCATAGTTTAGAATGTGAATGGGACGAATTTATCCATAAAATGGAAACAGCAGATTAAAAATTCGAATTCAACAATATGTTGCTTTCAGGAAACATTTTTAAAATGAGAGATACACACAAAGATAAAATAAAGGGCACTAGTAGAATTTAGTATGTAAAAAAAGTAGGAATAGTAATCAAGATCTTAGACAAAGTTTAAGATAAAGTAGATTTAATCAGAAGTGAAAAATAGAGAAACTACACTATGTATCAGCAATATTATTCAATATTGTTTTAGACCATTTATACCTAAACAGTATAAAATACCTGAGGGTAAACAGACACAGAAAATATATGAACATAAACATAAAATACTTTTATACAAATAAACTCAGAGCTAAATAACTGAAGTGATATTTATTGTTCATGGGTAGGTAAAACCAACATAATTTTTAAAATCACAGTTTTGCCTAACCCATTTATTCAATGTCATCCCAATTAAATTACTAAAAATTATTTTACTGAGTTAGAAAAAATAACAAGGTTCATCTGGAGGAACAAAGCATCAGGAACTTGAAAAAAACAGGGAAAAGAGATGTAAAGAAAATAGATTCAGTAGTATCAGACCTTAATCTATATTATAAGGTAAGAGGATTGCTGAAGTATATAAAAGATAATTTCAGTTATTTTAAATTAAAATTTTCTTGCAGAAATAAAACATCTCTAGCCAAGAATAGAAGGAATGCAGAAATCAGGGGGAAAACGTTCACAGACAATCTCTCAGATAGGATGTAATTGAGTGGGAATATTGCTGTGGTGTAGGAAAATGATGAACTGGTTGATTTAGAAAAACATAGAAAGAGCTGGACTTACGAAAGATGATATCTACCTTCAAAGAAACAAATAAGAGGAGGAAATAATCATAGTACACTTTTACATATATATGTATGTTTATAGCTATCTATGTACGTGTGTGTGTTATATATCTCCAGGCTTAATTGTAGCCTTCTTGAGGCTGATGGGGGGAGGGAGGGAAAAAAATAAAGTAAAAAGGGCACAGCAGAGGAAAAAAAAGAAAACTAACAAGGAAGCAAAGAAAAGCTGGGCAGCTCTGAAAACAATGTGTAGTATTTATTATATAGGTTTTCTTGAACTGGAAATTTGTTGTTTTGTATTGAATCCTCTCTTATGGTCTGCTGTGTACAAGGCAATGTTTTTTTTTTTCTTTTCTCATTTTGTATTTAAGTTTAAAATAAAATCTACCAAAAAAAAAGAAATAAGTATACAACAATTTACATATATATAACACCTATTTGTGTCTAATATTAGCCATCTCTAGGGCAGGGGAAGGGGGAGGGAAGGAAAAAAATTACATAATAATTTTGTTGTATATTTGAAAGGAATAGCAAGTAGTAGATTTCCAATTCCATGTAATCATCTTTTTTTATTTTACTATGTTATGGAAATGCTTGTTTTATTCCATAAACTAGAAAAAACATGTCAATATGATGTTTCCTTTGTAATCCTATGTGTTTTATGTGATACATTTAAAAGCATTGTTCTGAGAATGGGTGCACAGGCTTCACCAGACATTCCCCGAGGACACACAGAAAGGTTGAGAGTCCCTAGTCTAGTCTAGGGGCTGTGGTCAGAGGCTTCAGAGAGGTGGTGAGGGGCATTAGTTGCTCCAAAAGCTGCCAGGGGGCTTTGCAGTCTTTTAAGCTGATGTAGCAAAGACTTCCTTGTTCCAAACCACCTAGGCTATATGGATGGAAAGTTTAATTTATGGACCAGTGCATGAGATGAAGAATGTTAGATGAAGAATCTTTTTTAATGGTTATTTACTGGGAGGTCATCTTTGCAGAGGTGGTGTGGCATGGGTGTGGAATACTGTGTGTAATATCAGCTTGTTTCACTATTGTGAAACAAAACTAATGTTTTGCTGAACTTTTTAAAAATTCATTATCATAAAGGATGACTTAGGGGGTATAGAGTGGAGGATGTAAGTGATATAAAAACAAGAAATTTTTTTAAAAAAATTTTTATGAGGTCATCCCTAGACAACCTGAAAGGAAACATGCAGAGTTTATAAACAATTCCTCTATTTTATTTTTTTTCTTTTAAAGTCATTTCATTAAGCCTCCAGAGCTCTTTAGATTTTATTCATGGTGTCCAAACTGCAAATTTTCCAGCATGGTCAAATTTAGCAGAGCTTGTAGTCAACTGACATGATCTTCAAGACCCCAGAGTTCTCTCTGTATCATGATGAGGCTTTGGAATAAATCCTTCTTTCAGCTCAGGAATTTTAACCTGTCCCTGATTCTGCTGCTTGGATGTCCTTGACAAGTTCACCATCCATTTGGTGAGCCACCAGAAGTGGGAGACCAGCAGGTTGCCTATGCCCCGACTTAATGGAAGAAAAGGTCTGTCTTTGCTTTACTCCTATTTCTCATGGTTCCCGAACGCCATGCTCTAATTTGGCAGGAAGGATCAATGGGCCTGACAAGAAAAGCTGGGAAAGCTAGGTGCTTAATGAGTAGCTTTGTATGTACCAGAGGTGAGAATGTTGTTCATCACGATCAACTGTTTCTTTGTTTCCATTAGGCCAAACAAGAAAAAACAGAATTTTATTATTGTCTATTAAGTTTGAGTAGGCTATCAAGCTGGCCAGCTTTGGATGTCATAAAGTGCTGGAATGGCTTTCTGAGAGAAGCTGTAGGTTCTCCTGTCGCCAAAGGTCCTCTTCAATAGCAGAATAGATTTTTATAGATCTAGCTAGCATAGTTCAGACTCCACAATAGGAGTCAGCCTGGTTTAAAAAAAAAACAAACAAACAAATGCTAGACTTGAAGGCAAGACTGCCTGTGAGTGGCTTTCTAGAAAAAGTGTAAATGTTGTTCAGGAATCAGGCCCACTCTGCCTAGCTAGGAGAGACTATCCCCAGAAAGGTTAATTGAAAGCCCAGAGAATTTCACAATATTTAGACTTCTTTGTGGAAATGAAGACCCATGCTCACCTTTCAGTGGCTTAGGAGTTAATCACACCTGAGAAGGGGCCTTCCTAGAAACCATCTAAGTAAGGAGTTATTAACCTTGGACTCATGGAACTCCAAGGAGTCCATAGATAGGTTTCAGGGGTTCTGGGAATTTGGGGGGGAAATCACATCTTTATTTTCACTAAGCTTGATTTTCCTTAATAATCTTATGTATAATCCTTATGAATTTTATTTTTTTTATTTTAAAAGCCTTATTTTGAGAAGTCCATAGGTTTATTTCATCAGACTACCAAAAGGGTCTATGAGTCAAGTCAAATCAACATGCATTTACTAAAAACTAGCATTTATATAGCACTTTTGGGCATCTAGGCAGCATCATGGGCACAAAGCATGGGGCCTAGAGTCAGGAAGACCTGAGTTCAAATCCAGTCTCAGACATTGGCTGTGTGATGCTGGGCAAGTCACTTAACACTGTTTGCCTCAGTTTTCTCCTCTGCAAAATGAGCTGGAGAAAGGAATGGCAAGCCACTCTACAATC
Organism: Pseudochirops cupreus; assembly: GCA_028627135.1. NCBI lineage: Eukaryota > Metazoa > Chordata > Mammalia > Diprotodontia > Pseudocheiridae > Pseudochirops > Pseudochirops cupreus. The sequence continues at coordinate 550,874,603 of CM053581.1, read as the reverse complement.
TTTGCAAGAAAACCCCAAATGGGGTCACAGAGTCAGACATGACTGAAACAATTGAGCCACACCATATGGAATACAGAATAAACTGATCTTGTAGTTCCAAAGAACATGATTAGGACCAATGGAGTAGAACAGACAGAAGGATTTGAGCTCATTATCTCCATCATTACCTTCATTGAGGGTAAAGAGGAAAGTCTTTGCTCTCCTCTATACATGATTAAGCTCTATTAACCCGTATGCAAATTGTCACCTGTACCTGCTACCCACCAGCTACAGGAGAGTCAGTAGCACAAAAATAAATGGTAAAATAGCCTCCTTCATTCATTTCGGATGGTGGTCAGTGGCCTTCCAAGGCGTGTTTTGTGGCTTTTCTGAAGTGTAGCTAGGTAAAGAGAAGAAGCCTTTCTTTTCCTTTCTGTGATGCTGATGTTACAGAGGGCACGAAGGGTAAGGTGGCCCTCAGCCTGTCCCAGGCTTTGGAGTTATGCTTACAGGGGCGAGATCTGCCAAAGATGAAGGCAGTGGTCAGCCCTGGGAGAAAAGAACAGGGTTGCAATTAAGACCCAAGCAAGCACACGCCCAAAAGCAAAACCAAGTTGGTATTGATACTGATTTTCAGAAGTTAAAATCAGCCAGTTGGTTTTAAGGACAAAAAGGTTCAGTCTGGACCAAGAGGCAAACACAGGGGCAGATTAGAGATGCTATACCTTCAACCTCTATCCCCCAAATCTGGCTTTTTACGCAACTTTGTGTAGACCTTCCTCCCACCACTTCCTGTCCTCGATGTGTCAGCTCGGTTCCAGGTTGGCCCTACCCCACTTCCACCTGACTCAGCCCTGGTGATTAGGACGTGCCCTTGGACGCATCCTCATTAGTAGTGGTTACGATTCCATACCCACGTTTGTGGCCATTCCTTCCAGTCACCAAAGGGGTTTGGTGGAGATTCCTCTTGACCAGCTCCTATTGTGATCTCTTACCAGAGACCAACTCCTTTTAGAGTTTCATCCCAATGAGGTATCTTCTTGAGTTTTCTTTTTCTCTGCCACCCTCTTCTCTACTGCTATTTGCACTCATGAATTCAGATCGTAGAAACTGGCATTTATGTGGTTGGTGCGAACGGTGTTTTCTTTGGCTCTTAGTTTGTACCTCAACAGCAGCTAGGTGGCAAGATGGATAGAGTGCTGGAACTGGAGTCAGGAAAACCCAAGTACAAGTTCTGCCTCATACACTTAACTAGTGGTGTGATCCTGAGCAAGTTACTTTACATCTGTCTGCCTCAGTTTCCTCAACTGCCAAATGGAGATTAAAATAGCACCTAACTGCCAGGTAAAGGATAAAGTGAGATAACATATGTCCAGCACTTAACAGACATTAAGACACTACATAAATGTTCATTATTATTACCACTTGTTATTAACTCAGGCATAGGACCATGTTGGGTTAGACATTCGTGTCCTTTCCCCATTTTTCTCTTAATAGTGAGCGTTTCTAGATGAATAAATCGGCTTTACATTTTAATGTTGTCTTGAAGGAATTAAACAATTAGTATCAATAGCTCTCTCCATTTGTCAACTGCTTTGATTAGAATGATATTAAGCCATCGGACATATTCTATATTTAAAAGGAAAAGTAAGCTATAGATTATCAGTCTTTTTTGTTATTTTGTTCTTCTTTTTTGGTATATGGGAATGCGAATTTTATTTGATATTTAAGTTCAGAATTTCAAAAAAGATATAAAAAAGAAGAGATAAGAGAATGTGCTTCCCCTCTCTCCTTTCTAGAGGTGGAAGACTATGAGTGTGGAACACTGCTTACATAATCAGATTAGATTGAGGTGTTGGTTAGTTTTCCTAATCCATTCCCCCCCTACTGTTACTATTCTTGGTTATAATGGGTGTTTTCTGGGTAGATGAAGGTGGGAGGGAATACATCTGAAAATTTTGGTAGTGTTACAGGATACCAAATTATGAAAATTTAAGTGAACAATCTTTGCTTTCTTTTGTTAGGGGTCCTAGCATTTCTGTTTCCTGCTGCTTATTATTTTGATTAATAATTGAGTGAGATGGGCAGCTTTTGGATGCCAGAAAATGAGCCTTCAGTTGTTCCTCACCACTGTCTTAACTGGTTGAATTTTGTTTTTCTTGTTTGTGACTTAGCCCTAATCAGACGCATTGGTGTTTGCTTTGTTATACGCTATTTTAAAGTGTGTTAATAATAATTCATAATAATAGTAATAGCAGATACCATACCAGAAAGTTTATATGGATCATTTCATTTGAGCCTCTTAACATCCCTGTGAGGCAGCAAGGTACACGGTACATATGATCATCCCAGTTTACGAATGTTACAGGTTCAGAGGAGCCTACTCACAATAGAGGTCAGAAGTAGCCCTGTGCTGACAAAGAGACAGGTTTAGGTTTGACATCGGGAAAAGCTTCCCATAATTAATGCTGGCCAGAAACAGAATGGGCTCTTTTCCAGCTCTCCATTTCTATGATTCTGATTTTGAATGGGTGGGCTTGGTTCTTGGCTTCTGGGTAGAATGTCTGGGTAGTTTCTCATAGATGTCTGTCTATCAAGAGGCAGCCTGTAGTGGGGCCCTTTTGTGGCCATGGTCAAGTCGTGTCAGTGATGCTTAATGCCCCAGGAACTCCACAGGATAACATGAGAACTTGATGCAATTAGGCGTCACAGCAGGTAGGATATTACATCTGGAGACAGGAAGTCCTGAGTTTGAATCCTGCCTCAGACACTTAATAGCTGTGTGATAATCAGTGAGTCACTTTGTCTGCCTCAGCTTCCTCCACTATGAAATGGGGATAATACCAAGCACACTGCCTGGCACATGGCAGGTGCTTAATCAATGTTTTGTTTCCTTCCTTCCATCCTCCTTTCCTTCTTTTTTTCCTTCTTTCCCTCCTTCCTTCTTCCTTCTTTCCTCCGTACTTTCCTTCCTTTCCTCCTTCTTTCCTTCCTTCCTTCTTTCTTTTCTTCTTTCCTTCCTTTCTACACCAAGTAAATCACCAGTACAGACCAAAACAAAATCCATAATAAAAATATCTATCTCTAATATCACACACACACACACACACACGCGCGCACACACACACACACACACACACACACCACCTATCAACTACTTCACAAGGTGTTTGCTAGGATCTAATAAAATCACAAATGTAAAAACATAGTAAGATGATTTGTAAATATAAGAACTTTCACGTGTATATACCTATGTACATATGTTAAGGAGAGTTGGCAACTAAGGGTTAGTTTTGGGGTTTTGTTTTTCTTGGGGACAGGGGGAAGGCAGGGTTGGCTTATGATTTTGTTGGTGAAGGGAACTCCCAATGAAGAAATCTGCTCCACCAGCACAGGGAAACACCTGCTTCTTCAATTACAGCTTAGAGAATGGCCTTGAATACTGAGAGATTAAATTCTTCACCAGAGGTCAATGGCAAGGCCCCAGGTCTTTTTTGACTTTCCAGTACCAGTTCTCTATCCATGATGCTTCTCAAGGTTAATTTAATTATAATAAATTTTAAAAATTATATAATGCTTTATAGTTTATAGAACACTGTTGATGGCAACGTTGTGAACTGGTGGTTCAAGTTTCATTGTCCCTGGTTTACACATGATGAAACCGAGGCTTGGAGAGAAGCTATGGCTTTACCAGGTTCCCACCACTAGTGTTATCAGAAGCAGGACATGAACTCAGGTCTCTGGATTCCAAGGGCAGCATTCTTTCCACTCTTCCTTTCATTTAACCATATTGTTAAAACAGTGTGTTTCAGGAATATGAACATCAATGCTACCAGTTTGATTCTGAAAAAGTTGAGCGCTATATATTTAAAACCAGTAATAAGGGTATGTTGTAGCATGATATTTTAGGCAAATATTGTCCCTGGAAATGAAAATTCCTTTTTACTCTCCGGAATGGTGATGGCATAGTTTAACTGTTCAAAAACTGAGTGACTGATGGAGGAATATTACCCAAGACACCCAGTTTTCAGTGGTTCTATTTGGGAGAACATCTTAGTGTTTGCAGTTTTGTTTTCTTTAAGCTAAAAGAATACATTTCCTAAAAAGCCAAGTAATTTAATGACTGACTGAAGCTTCTTCTTCATTTGTGTGGTCATCATTGGTCATTTGGCTGATCCCTTACCTCGAATCAGGAGAAAAGGAACACATGTGACAAAAGGTTGGAAGCCTTCCTATGTAACATAAGATGGGACATGGCTGGTGTTCATCTATTAAATTACTTAATTCATTAAGATTTTTTTCCTTTCCTTATTTTTCAGAATATGATATTTTTCTTCCACATGGGGATAACATCACAGTTTTTATAAAGCGTGGGACTGTAACTCTGCCTACAAGTCTTTGCAACGTTATTTTCCAGAGAAAACGCTTCATCTCACTGATCATCAAACCTGGTGAAAGAGCCATCTTTAGCTTTGACTGCCCTGATCCAGCAAAGCATTATGTCCTGGAAGTCCAGAAGAATATTGGTAAAAGAAAAACAACAACCAAGCCTATTTACAAATGTATTTTGAAGTATCTGCATCTCCCTGCTGACTCCCTCTTTCTTATTGTGGTCCTAAATCAGAGTTATTAACAACTTAGCGTCCACAGACTAAAGTCTGTGAATATATTTCAGGGGTCTATGAACTTAGTAGAGAGAAAAAAAAAACTATAGTTTTACTTTTACTAACTTTTGGTTTCCTTTATAATCCTTTGAATTTTACTTTATGCCTTTAAAAAGTAACCAGAGAAGGGGCCCATACTCTTCACCAGACTTCTACAAAGGTTCACGACACAAAAATAGGTTGAGAAGCCCTGCTCTAAACCTTAGATCAAGAAGAATTCACATGTACCTTGCTGAGGATGCTCAAATAGTGGTCTTGGTGACATGTCATCTGACTCATATAACAGGACCATGCTACATGTATGGTTTATGTGAGGAAGTCAAGGAAGGCAGAAGAAAAGTCAGGAGAATTATAGAAAAATTTAATTTATTCAGCATTTAAAACCCCTTCTCCCTCCTAACTTCCTGATTACTGTCAAGGATAACACTATCCTCCCAGTCCCCCAGGCTTACAGCCTAGAAGTCCCCCTGGATTCTTCCCTCTTTCTCACCTGCTACATTCAAGCAGTTGTCAAGAGCTGTAGATTTCCCCTTTGAAGCATCTCTCAAATATGTCCCCTTGTCTCCTGTAACACTTCCCCACCTTGGTGCAGACCTTCATCACCTCACACTTAGACTACTGTAATAACTGCTGAGATGTCTGCTTGCCTCAAGTCTTTCCCCACTCCACTCCATCTTTCATTCAGCCACCAAAGTAATTGTCCTAAAACACAAGTCTGACTATGTCACTTTTCTACTTAATAAACTCCACTCATTCTCAATTACCTCCAGAATCAAATACAAAATCCTCTGCTTGAGGTTCAAAGCACTTTGTAACCTAACGCCCTCCTACCTTGCTAGTCACCCCACACTCTTCAGTGCAGTGACACTGGCCTCCTTGAACAAGATACTCCATCTCTTAGCTCCAGGCATTTTCTCTGGCTGTCCTCCATGTCTGGAAAGCTTTCCTTTTCTCTGCTTCCTCCCTTCCCTGCCTTTAAGTTCCAACTAAAAGCTCATCTACTACAGGAGGACTTTCCTCTTAATTCTAATGCCTTTCCTTTCTTAATCATTTCCTATTTATCTTACATATAGTTCCTTAATGACAGGACCAAACATCTTTGTATCCCAAGCACTTAGTACAGTGCCTTACTGAAAAATACCCATTAGTTTGTTGAGCTAAATGTTAAAATCATCAGATGAGGGGCAGCTAGGTGGCGCAGTGAATAAAGTACTGGCTCTGGAGTCAGGAGGACCTGAGTTCAAATCCAATCTCAGACACTTAACACAAAAACTGGCAGTGTGATCTTGGGCAAGTCACTTAACCCCAACTGCCCTACCTTCCCCCCTACAAAAAGCAAAAAATAAAATCCCCACATGTGACTCAAAAGACAGCCAGCTGTCACACATCTGGAAGTATGAATTGGTCTACCATTATGACGGCATAAGACCAGGGGCTAGACTGACTGGACCAAATTCTTCTTAGATTTAGAGTTCTTGGAAGTGACTTAAGGATAACATACAAAAGAAAGAGGTGGTTTGACGTAAATAGCTGAGTTTCCCTGAGCTCATAGGTCATGAGAACCTCTGAGACTATTCCCCAAATACTCCATCTATATCTCTCTGTACATTGTTCCATATATTGTCTCTTCCTTTGTATCTATCCCCTGTGCTGAGCACATCGCAAGCACTCAACAAACTGATGTTGACTGAGTTATTGATACCATCTCTGAAGGACAATATAAGTGTTATTTCAACCATATTAGCCACTCACAAGCCTATTTGTTGGATAGTAGGCAACTTTGAAGTTTGTGACGTTTTGGCCTTGGATTGATGATATAGAATCATATACATATTTTGTTTCCCATTTTTGATGCATTAAAATCTTTAACATTGCTTTAAGTGATGATAGATTTTTCTCTTTTCTTAATTTAGTCCCTCTCCTGTATAATACTGTGGTCCTTATTTTAAAAGGCTCAAGGTAGAAAGCACGACAAAGCATGTCATTAGTAAAACTAAGCATGCAGAGCATCGAGACAGCTGGCTCTTCTTTTCATCTATAGTGGATGACTCTTAGGAATTCTTTGTTGATCACAAATGGGCTTGGCACTGTCTTCTAAAAGTTACAAAATTTAACTCTCAGCATGGAGTGACTAGCATAGGGAGGCAAGCATGGTGCAGTGGAAAGAACGTTGGACTTAAAGTCAGAGGACCTGGATTAGAACCCCAGTTCTGCCACTTATTACCTATAGTAACTGACCCATGTTATTGATCCCTATGGATATGGTTAAAATGATCTCAGGCAAGAATCTCTCTGGGCCTCAGTTCCTCACCTGTGAAATGAAAAGCTTGGACCAAATGATTGCTAAGACCCCTTCTAGCTCTAAATCTAAGATGCCATGATATTCCAAAAATGTGTCTGCCTCATGGAAGATGAAGGCATATTAACCAAGTGCCAGTAATATCCTATGGGAAATTCTGTGCTGGGAGTAGGAGGGGAGGAAGAGATAAGCAGTGAGATGAGAGGCAGTGCTGAAGTCACCACTGTAACATCAGTCAGACGTGTTTACTTTCTGTTTATAGACTGCATGTCAGGTCCATGTCCTTTTGGAGAAGTACAGCTCCAGCCTTCAAGATTACCTGCCCTAAACAGGACGTTCACCTGGAATGTGAAAGCTAGCCCAAAAGTTGGCCTTGAGCTGCAGTTCTCCAGCCCTCGGCTGAGACAAATTCGTCCAGGAGATACTTGCCCAGACTTGGTTACCTACAGCATCAGTGGCTCTGTTGAGAAGACAGCTGCCAACATTGGAACCTTCTGTAGCAATGGCACAGTCTCACGAATCAAGATGCAAGGAGGAGTCAAGTTAGCCTTATACTTACCATGGAACGAAAATAGAAACTTTTCTGGTTTTAATATTACCAACCGGTCTTCTATAAAACGTAAGCATGTCACTAAACTGCTATTGTCCTATTATGAGACAGGGTGCTATTATGATATTGCTTATTATAGGAATATTCTATGTCAACACCAGTTTTTCTTAAGTGTTGGTTACCATTTTTCTTTATACATTTGTTTGTTGAATGAAATGAGGGCCTGCAACTTCAAATATTTTTCAATCATTTTTCAGTCATGTCCAACTCTCTGTAACCCCATCTAGAGTTTTCTTGGTAAAGATACTAGAGTGGTTTGCCATTTCTTTTTCCAGCTCATTTTACAGATGAGGAAACTGAGGCAAACAGGGTTAAGTTACTTGCCCGGGGTCACACAGCTAGTAAGTGTCTGAGGTCAGATTTGAACTCAGGAAGATGAAGCTTCCTGACTCCAGGCCTAGTGCTCTATGCACTATGGCGCCACCTAGCTGCCCCTAAACTCATATATACCAAACAATTAGCAAGACGAACTAGAGATCTGAGAAGAATGGACCTTGTAGACTGAGGTTTGATGGGATGAGACCCATAAGTAAATCACTGAGGATGAGCCCAGCCTAGAAAAGGGACAGCTTTGGGAAGCTGTAATTCTTGTCTTCCAAGTAGTTCAAAGGCTGTCATGTGAAAGAAGGTTTTAGTTTTGTCCTACTTGGTCTGAGAAGACAGAACCAGGAGCAGGGGAATGGAAATTAAAAGGAAGCCAATAGGTTCAGTGGAGAGAGCTCCGGGCCTAGAATCAGGAAGACTTGAATTCAAATCCAGCCTCCGAGACTCAACAGCTATGTGACCCTGGGCAAATCACTTAACCTCTGTTAGCTTAATCTGCCAGAGAAAGAAATGGCAAACCACTCCACTGTCTTGGCCGAGAAAAACCTATGTGGGGTCACAAAGAGTCAGACGTAACTTCAACAACAACAAATTAAGGTTTGGTATTAAGGAAAAACTTCCTAACAATCGGTGCTGCCCAGAAGCAGAATGTCCAAAAGCCTAGAGAGGCTCCTCTTCAAGGACAAGCTGATCGCTTGTTGCTTATGCTGGACACATGATCATTTGTCAGGTATGTTCTAAGGGGATTTCTGTTTGAGTGTGGCTGAACTGGGTCAGTGGTGTCAGATTCAATTAGAAACCAAGAATATGAACATCCCTGGGGGCTACATATTGACTTAGTTTTTGAACTTAATGTTATCTGTATTTTATCTTTACTTATTGCCATCTGGTTTGGGTCACAGGAGCGCTGTGGGCAGCACGCAGCCTATCAAGTGCGTGCTGGATGCCTCTGGGCTCGGTGGCCCCTTCCCAACTCTGAAGTTCTGGGTTGTGGTTTACTTTCTTTACTCTTTATTTTTATCCTATCCAGTCCTTTATCTATTTATTTATTATATTTCCTTTCTCTGAATTCCCATTATTCTAAAAGATAAGAGTTTATCTCCATCCAACATGAACATACCATAGTCAGATATGCTATTTATGACAACCTGGATATTGGATTCACATTGCCAAGTTTTCATCTCCGTGACCATGAGTAATAGAGATGGGGGTGGTATGTCCTTATGACCTTCTGCCTCATTTTGATTTGCTCCATCTTCCCTATAGGACTCTGCATCATTGAATCTGTGTTTGAAAGAGAGGGCTCAGCAACCCTGATGTCCGCCAACTACCCTGAGGGGTTCCCAGAAGATGAGCTTATGTCATGGCAATTTGTCATCCCCCCATACCTCCGAGCCAGTGTATCTTTCCTCAACTATACCCTCTCCAACTGTGAGAGGAAGGAGGAAAGGGTAGAGTACTATATTCCAGGATCACTCACTAATCCAGAGGTGTTTCAACTTGGGGATAAGCAGCCAGGTAACATGGCTGGAAATTTCAACTTGTCCTTGCAAGGCTGTGATCAGGATTCCCAAAACCCTGGGGCCCTCCGACTACTCTTTCAAGTGTTGGTGCAGCACCCTCGGAATGAAGGAAGTAAGTAAAACTCAGTTCACTCATTTCTTTCTCATCCTTCTCTAAGTCTCTTGTTCAGCGAGGGGTGATGTGTAAAAAGAGCAGTTGGGAGCTCTCTTTTCCTGACTTATGTTGTATACAGTGAGACTGAAATGGTGCAGAAGCATGGGTGTGTTTCCTCTTACTCAACAGTGGCCATTCAAAACAATCTTGGACTCTGGACCCTTCAAGGGTTTCAGGAAATAGGTTGCTAGAGACATGCACAGTCCCTTGCTGCAATAACATAGGTAACTCAGAGATATCCAGGATTCGGTAATGGAAACTGCTTTGAGTGGTTCTAAATTCATCATCATCTTCCTCCTCTCTGAAATGAGGGGGTCATAAAGATGATTTTTAGGATCTCTTCCAGTTGTAATCATCTCCAAGTTCTGTAGGGACTTGCTTCAAGATTCCAGGGAATTTGGCTTATAGATTTCATTTCTTCAACACTGAGAGGGGAATTGGATAGGCCCTTTATGCCCAAGATGTGCACAGTGATATGAAAGGTACTAAATCAATTCAAAGAGCAAGTCACAGCACTGAGAAAGTGAGTGTCTGAGGGGTCAGTTATGTTGAACAGACTTGTAAATAACCACTTGCCCAGGGTGAAGAATGATTTGTCCTGGATGCTGGATCAGTGAAAAATGATGAGACTATTTATTTTACTTCTGGTGTATTTCCTTAGAGGCAAGACAGCAAGTTTTAAAATATACAGATGGGATGGTGGGGTGGCACGTTTCCAAAGAGAATGTGAAAACCACATGGCTATTTGCACAGAGAGTATCAACTAGGGAACATAATTTCCGTAGATCCTTGGATCCCAAGGCAGACATATTTGTTCAGCACTTTGGGCCTTAAGAATTTGATGGGTCTTCAAACTCTAAGAAGTTGATATGGCTACAGAGGAACTTGTGAATGTTTCAGCAAACATCTTAAGAAATGGAACCTCAGCTTCCCTGGTGTCTTGACTTGAATTGGTGCCGCTAATAGGTTAGCAGAAGACATCTCCCCCTCTAAATATTCTTTCAGGCTTGATTTTTTTTTTAATTTGGTCACACAACTTTTCACATGATCTTTTTTCTATTTTGTGTTGACAGTTCTGCAAGCAAAATGCTAAATTGAAAACAGATGTGAAAGGGTTTGGGGGAGGATATGAATTTAGATTTTTTGATTTGTTTATCATAGTTATGCTGAAACTCTCCTGAAAAGGTCTTCCAAGTTTCTCTACACCCTTCAAAATCTTAAAACCTATGCTTTATGTCTAAAATGGATCCAATTGCTAAATAGGATATTTATCTTTTTCTGGGTCTGGACCAAAAACTCTCAGTGCGGGGGAACTCCCTCTGCTAATGTAAGTGGGCACCTCTTCTGCAACTTAAGAGTCTTAGTGAGAAGCCTGGGAGCACTGAAAGGTTGGGCTACTTTCCCAGGGTCACACAGCCAGTATGTGTCAAATTTGAACTCAGGTCTTCCTACCTCCAAGGCTGCCTCTCAATCTGCTGTGCTGTGCTGTAACTAACATCAAACATAGGTCTCATTTTGATCCAAACAAAGAACCGTTAAATGAACTTTAGGGATCATTTAATTAACAAAGAATTCTGCTTGAAGCAAGGTGGATGGAGTTATGGGCCTAGAGTCAGAAAGACCCGAGCACCAATCCAGCCTCAGACTGATTGGATGACCCTGTTTGCCTCAGTTTTCTCAGCTATTAAATGGGGTAATGGCACCTGCCTCACAGAACTATGGTGTGTGTCGGAGGAGATCATGTCTGTAAGGCACTCAGCCATGGCTGGCTATGTAGCAGGTGCTTAATAAATACCTGTTGACCTTTTCCCTTCCCCCATCAAGGGGTATGAGATAGTTTTTATTCTGATATTTCTCTCTGACTGAGGGAGAGATCAAGGGTTTTTAACGTTTTTTGGATCATGGATCTTTTGGCAATGTCTGGTGAAGCTGAGAGACAAATGTTTTAAAATGTATAAAATACACAGGATTACAAAAGAAACCAGTCATATTGTAGTGTTGTTCAGTTTTTTTCAGTCGTCTGATTCTTTGTGACCCCATTTGAGGCTTTCTTGACGAAGATACTGGAGTGGTTTGCCTGGAGTTGTTTGCCATTTCCTTCTCCAGCTCATTTTACAGATGAGGAAACTGAGGCAAACAAGGACTTCCCCAGGGTCACACAGCTAGTAAGTTCCAGAGGCAGGATTTGAACTGGGGCCTTCCAGATTCCAGGCCTGGCACTCTATCCACTGTGCCACCTAGCTGCCTGTATTGAAAAGTATAATGAAACACAACTATTCTGTGTTTTTTTTTTTTAAGTTCATAGACCATAGGTTAAAAACTCCTGAGATAGACAAATTGATCTGTTTCCCAAGGATTTCATTTCAATCCTTCTATCCCAGGCTATACCATACCCCAAGAACTGACTCCTCTCCCATTCCAGACTGGAAGAACAGCCAAAAAATGCAATCCTGTGAATCAGCAAACATTTATTAAGCCTCTGTTGTGGGCTGGGAAGGATACGGAATTTTGATAAGACATAGTCCCTATGTTAAAGGAGCTTACGGTCTGGTAGGGAGCAGAGATTCTCACAGGTGGTTGTAATGCTCAGAATTTATGTCATAAGGCAGAAAAAAAGTTGTGAGGGGGAGTCATTGCCAGGTCAGCTGAGCAGGGAAGGTTTCTGCCAGGAGTGCATTTTAGTGATCTTTAACAGAGTAACAAACAGATGAGTGTTCAACAGGTAAAGATGGAAAGGCATTAGGGGAAGGGGCAGGGGTATGTTTGGGAGGCACCAAATAACGTACATGCCGAAAAGGGAACATCTCAAATGAGATGATATAAGCAAAGCACACGGTAAACCTTAAAGTGCTGTATTAACGCTAGCTGCTGCTACTGCCACTGCTGCTGCTGCTACTCCTCTTACTACTACCACTACTATGACCACCACCACCACCACCACCACCACTACTACTACTTCTGTTACCACCACTATTACCACTACTACTGATACTACTACTACTACTACTGCTACTGCTACTACTGCTGCTACTACTACTACTACTACTGCTACTACTGCTGCTGCTGTTACTGCTGCTGCTCTGCTACTACTACTACTACTACTACTAACTGCTACTACTGCTACTACTACTACCACTACTACAACTAGTATAAAGTGGTACGAAGCAATAGTGTCAAACTCAAATAGAAACGGTAATCACTAAAGATACATAAAGATCCCTGCAGGCTACATATTGACTTAGAAAATCACATGTTAATATTATCTGTGTTCTGTCTTATTTTTATTTATTTTGTTAAATATTTCTCAATTACATTGTATTCTGGAAAGTGCTGTAGCCCATGCCTGAATGTTTGACACCTGGTGTGGAGGATAGAGCTCTTGGCTTGGAGTCAAGGACACCTGAGTTTAACTTCCAAATAAACTGTTTATTATGTGACAGAAACTAGTGCACAGGTGATACCAGTCATTACAGTGGGACTGCTTTCCATTAGTACAGGCAGATCAGGTTTTCTTTAGGGAATCCCAAAATGTGCAAAGGCCAGCAGGCCATCCTTCCCCCTGGAACATATTTAGGCTGAAAAGATGGCATGGCACCACAGTGGAGGGCCTTGAATGCCATTCATATAATTCATCTTTCATTTTTCTCCCCTTCTCTCATCACTGAGGCTGAGGAATAAAAGGTGCACACTGCTTTGCCTTGGTACAGTTCCTCAGAACTCACAGTGTTTTCCCATAAGTCATCCCATTTGTTCCTCACAAGGACCCCATGAATGAGGTAAGGTGAGTGGTGGTATTCTCATTTTATAGATTAAAAGACTGAGGCCCAGAGAGACCAAGGGAGGAGCCTTGGCCAAGGTCACACAGCTGAAATCCAGTGTCTCTCTTCTTCCCACTGAACACATCACCTCTAGAGCGATCCAAGTGCGAATTCAGGGGAGCTGGCTCTATTGGCTCTTCGTCTTTGATGTCTAAATGTTGGACTCAGCATTAAGGGCCCATTCTGTGTGACAGGAGCTGACCATCAGCTGCATGAGCTATCTTGCATCCTTAAGTTTGGCATTTTAAAGGGACAAATGTCATTTCCTACTAAGATTTATTCAAAATAATACAAAAACACATCTCCAGTTTGTGGCTGGTGAAAGATGAGATGACTGAGGAAACAAAGTTTCAAGCTTCTGAGCACATCAATTTCTCAAGCATTGCATGCCAAATGCCTAGCAAATTGGGACCAGTTGCTTTACTCAACTTTGGCACCTGAATACAGGAGGATGCAGATTTTTATATGTTAAAAATAACTAATCAAATTAGGCCAATTAAAGCAAAACAATTAACCAGGATACAACATTAGGTATTCTGATTTCTAATTATAGGAAATTTTAGGGACTTGCAAGTTGGGAGGGGGAAAGTGAACAGGTGCAATTCCTTGAAATCAGAAAAAGACGCATCCCACTTCTCCCCAGTGTCTGTGAACAAAGGAACATGGAAACGATAACTGACTGATCAGTACAGGACCAGTTTTAAGATAACACGTGGGTTGCTTGAGTTGTACAATTGTGAGAAAACTCTTTGCATCAGTCTTAGAATCGGACTTCTGGTCAGCGTAACCTAGGTCCTTAGTTAAGGTAAGCAACAGGTAGAGAAGTTCCTGTGTCCCAGCCACACAAGGCTAGGTTCAAACAATACAATAAGGTTTATTTTTTCCCAATTCCTACAATTGAATAAAGTTTTCTCACAAAACAGGATTTGTACTAGACCCATAATTGAATGGAAAGGGAATTGAGCTAGCTCCAGAATTGAGTCACAAAATAGAGTCAGTGTGGTACACTCAATTCTCACAATTAACCACTCACTGCCTTAATCCCCTCAATTCCCTCAAGTTTTCCTGGTAAATATGTAATAGCTATGAACCAAGTGAGCTTGAGCACTGTTGAGAAACTCCCATTCTGTGTTTTAGGATGAGTAATGTATAATCTGCCTGGGGCGCTTGGAAATAGAGAATAGGTCAGCTGTGAACCTGAGGGTGAGTGTTGTATGCCTGAAGCTGTCTAAAGTGTGCGTGGGTAATGTGAAGGGCTGCATCTTATGTTTGTCACCCCACCTTTCAAAACAAGTCATGCTGTTGTGAAATGCCCCATAATGCACTCTGCTTTACTGAAAGCAACCTCAGCTAGCCGAGCTTCACATCTGGGGACTTAGAGAAAATCACACAACAGTCACTTTGGTCAGTGCTGAGGTTTCTGCCTCTCTCATTACATCTTAGAAGCATTCCAATTCCACACAACCTAGTGTTCCCCCTGTACAATGCAATTTCAAAACTGTTCAGAGGGTCTCGCCTTATTATGTGACGTAATTAGCTCTGAGAGCTCAGGGCTAGTTTGGGCTTTTACATTCTCTGCTTTGATATTTTATTCTTTAGAAGAAGAGTGTTCTAAAACATGCTCCACTGAGGCAACGTGCCATCATAGAGAAAGCTGGGTATGGGGACGGGGAGACTGGGGTTCAAGCTCTGCCTCTGACACAAAGCAACTGTGTGACCCTGAGCAAATTAATATCTTACTGTCCCAGGTAACCTCTCTAAGGTTATAAGTTACAGAGGAGTTGCTGATCTGTATTGGTGGAGGGAGTTCTCATACCAGGAATCCTTCATATTGATGAAATAACAGGCCCAGCCCTCCTTTGCCTATTCTTTTGAGAGTGCCTACTTGATATCTCATCATGTGGTTTTTTAATAAAATAGCTGTGAAGGCTTTATTTATATTTATAGAGGGCTTTACATATATTTCTTATTTGAGTGTTGCAATAATTTAGTATAGTGCTAGTGGTGTAGTGTAGTATTATTAACCCCATTTTAGAGATGAAGACACTGAGGCTGAGAGAAGTTCAGAGTCTTGCCAAGGGTCACATAGCTAGAAAGTGTCTGAGGCTAGATTTGAACCTAGATCTTCCTGACTCCAGGTACAATTCATCGAGACATAATAAAAGACTTTCGACTCATAAGGAATGCAGGGTTACTTCAATAGTGCTGCGGATCCATAATGCTACTGACATAGGTCTTCATCCTCTCAGTGCACATCACTGCCCATCCATGCCTTCCTATCCCATTCTTCTCCTTCCTTGTTCTTCCATGACTTCACCCCAAGAGGATCTAGCCAAAGTGCTGAAAGGCTCAGGCATCTGTGTGGCACTCAAGCTATCCATCTTTGTTCTCACTCCTCACATATTGAGGCACACCTTCTTTTCTGATCACATATTTCCTCAAAAACATCCCTTACCCTGTTTTTTGCATATAGGTCATCCTTGGATATGTTTTACTTACCCACCACGTGTCTCTCCATTGCTCACTGAGTCATTTGTAACTTTAGCTCCTCAGAAATTGGCAGCTAGGTAGTGCCGCGGCTAGGTTACTGGGCTTTAAGTCAAAAAGATCTTATCAAACACCTGTCCAAAGCCCACCTGGGTGAACGCAGGCAAATCAATTTTAACCTCAACTTCATCATGTGGAAACTGGGATAATAACTGCACCTACCTCCTTAAGTCATTGGGAAGATAAAATTAGATAATATTTACAAAGTGATTTTGTAAATTGCAAAGTGCTATATGAATAAGCACTCATTATTTTGAGGTTCTCCTGGTTCTGCTCATTTCACTTTGCATCAGTTCATGTCAGTCTTTCCAGTTTTTTCTGAAATCATCATGCTTGTCATTTCTTATAGCACAATAATATTCCATCACAATCATACACCACAGCTTGTTTAGCCATTCCCCAGTTGACAGACATCTTCTAGATTTCCAATTCTTAGCCATCACAAAAAGAGCTGCTATAAATATTTTTGTACAAATAGGTCTCCTTCCCTTTCTTAAAAAAATATGTTTGGGATACAGACCCAGCAGTGGCATTTAGTTATTCTCAGCAATACAAGGATCCAAGAAAATCTCAAAGGACTCATGACAAAACATGTGTCTGCCCTCAGAGAAAGAACTAACAGTGTCTGAATACAGACTAAAGCATATTATTTTTTGCTTTCTTTTTTGTCTGAGTCTTCTACCAATAACACGGAAATTCTTTACACGACTGTGCGTGTATAACCTGTATCAGATTGCTCACCCTCTCAGGGAGAAGGAACAGAATGCGGAACTCGAACTTTTTAAAAAAATGTTAAAAACTGTTTTAACATGTAATTGGTGGGGAATAAAATATTATTTAAAAATAGATTTTCAGTGGGGAGAACATTTTAGGAGCATAGATCCAGAGTTAGAAGATGCCTTTAGAGACCTCTAATGCAACACCCTTATTTTATAGATGAGGAGACTGAGGCCCTGAGAGACTGTTAAGTGACTCATGCATGGTCAAACAGGAAGAATCCTGGCAGAATCAGGATTCATACTCAGGTCCTGTGACTGTTATGTTCAGTTGGAAAGTTCACCACTATTTCTACTGCACCACTGGGAGGTGTAGGGAAGCAAGTTGGAACATCAGAAACAATGCACAGTTTAGTAAATACAATCCAACACATTTTCTCCTTTGTGTTCAATTGTTCTGTTCGAGGACCAACCTCTTGCCCACTGGTACTGTCTCGTTCAGATATATTCATCAGATTGGCCTTCCAACTGTATATTATGGTCTTGAGAAAAGGCACTTTCAAGTGTTTTGTTTTTCCTTTTGGTTTTTTTTGGACAGCCTCCTCAGTGACTATGCATCGCATTGAGGAGGCCTGGCATCCATACAACACTATTCACAAAAGGAAGCACCTGGAGGGCCTTACCTTCTGTGGGAAATCCCTGGGCAGAACATGCTTTATGAGGATTGCAGAAACCTTTAGTGAGCATTCATCTTTATATTCCATGCCTTGCTCGACGTGAACAATCACAAGGCGATGGAATAATCATCTCTGTGGTCAAATTTATCAAAATCTCCTGTGATCTTAACAACTGCATGAGACACACAGTAGAGATAGCATGTTGCAGTGGTCAGCGTTCTGGGCTTGGCACCAGGAAGGCATGGGCTCTAAGCCTGTCTTAGGCAAACACTAGCTATGTGTCTTGGGGATAGTTTCCTCTATAAAATGAGAGGATTGGATTGGATGGTTTCTATGATCCCTTCAGCCCCAAATCTAAGATTTTTGTAGGGAGGGGTGGCATGCGGGTGGGGTTTGTATTATATTTAATTATATTCTATTGTCATTTCATAATTTATAATAAACCACTTATATTAAGTATTTGTATTACTAATTATTATTCATGATAATAATGTATTATCTCATTTAATTCTCACAACAACCTTGAGAGGTAAGTTAAGTGACTTGCCCAGGGTCACACAGTTAGTAAGTATCTGAGGCTGGTTTTGAACTCAGGCCTACCTGACACCAAGCCCAGCATTCTAAGCCTGTGCTTTGCTCTACCTGGGAACAGGACTATATATCTGGGAGGATCCTCAGAGGCCATCTAGTCTAACCCTTTCATTTCACAAATAAGGAAACAGAATCAAATGCCATTTCTTTAATAACCAAACAGTAAACCTAGGGGGCTTTGTATTCTCTGGGCCTTTGCCAATCACGTGACTCCAAAGATACAATCTGTGGTTGTAAATCACCTGTGAGAGCCCACCTCTTGCTTTCTGATTATTCTCATTAAGGATATCCTCCATAGGTCTGTATATCATCCTCCCAAAGATGGGTTATGTGGCATCGTCGTGTACAAAGTACAGTGGCTAGCAGTGAGCTTCCAGCATCAATTTGCCACAGTAGAGTCTGGTTTTGTTCTATTTTATTATGCCATAAGAGAAGAAACTTTAAGTTACAGAAATATTGTTATCCACACAAAGCAGGGTAGCTGTGGGTCAGACAGGGAATGGCATTCGTTCTTGTGCTCCTATGTCACACACTTAAAAGGATTCATACTTGGCTGGGAGCGTTTGGACAATTTCTGCACTTTGTACCCGGAACTCTGTCAGGCCCAATAAATTTGCTTTAGGGTAGCTAGTAGCAATGAATGTGTTCTGTGTAACTCCTAAGAAACCCTAAAGGCCATTTATGTGATAAAACAAAAAAAATAAAAAATAGGAGAAAATACAGTCGTCTTCTAGGAGGGAATTTCCATATTACCAAGATTCTGTAATTTAGGAGACTTCACAAGTGTTTTATTTAATTTAGCAGAGTTCCTGGCACTTAATAAATACTTTATCTTTATTTAAAAAGCATAGAACATGGGTAAAGAACCTGTGGCCTTCTAGTTCCTCAAGTTCGGCCTTTTGACTGAGTCCAAGTTTACAGAACAAATCCTTTCATGAAAGATATGATTTGATATTTATGGATATTTATGATAAAACTTGGACTCAGTCAAAAGGCCGTTCGTGAGGATCCAGAAGGCCATATGTGGCCCCAAGGCCACAAGTTCCCCACCTCTGGTATATAACTTTCAGATATTCCTAGTATTGGAATCTGTCCAAGGGCAGTATTTTACTATTATTATTATTATTATCATCAATTTTTAAAGTCAACCTAAGATTAAATCCATGGTTCTTAAACTGGAGTCTATGAACTTAGTTTTCTTTTCTTGTATTTTGATAACTATTTTAATGTAACTTATTTCCTTTTTAATCCTAAGCATTTTATTTTGTACATACATTATTGTGAGAAAGGATCTATAGGCTTCACCAGACTACCAGAAGGGTCCAGGATGCAAATATAAACCTATCTTATATATGATATCACGGGCCTGACATATTTGAGACAAATATAAAATGGCATAATCCAAAAAACTTCTGTGCATTCACTGAATCCTTTCATTGGGCTGACAGTCACAGGATGATAGATGTGGAGATGGAAGGCCCCCTCAAGGTCATCTAGTCTGACCTCATTTCATTGCTGAAGAAACTGAGAACCAAGAAGTTAACTACCCAAAGTCACATAGAGAATAAATGGAAGAGTCACTATTTGAACTCGGGTCTTCCGTCTCCGAATCCTGCAGTCTTTCCACTGAACTATGCTGCACTTAGGACAGTGCCTGGTACATAATAATCACTTAACAAATGCTTATTCAGTGACTGAAAGAGCTGAAATCCCCTTGGCATTCCCCGGCATCTAAAGAATTAGAATAATCCCATTCTCCGTGCTGGATGGCTCAACAAAGTGAGGCCTCTGTTTCACCTCAACCACTTGATACAAACACAAAGAATAATTCTGAAAGGACCTGATTAATTTTGACCAAATTTTGGTTTCCTACTGTTGTGATGAAGCATATTGAACAATATGCTTTAAATTTGATCCGCGCTTGTGTGCCGTCTTGAAACAAAATGATATCCAGCAAGTTTTTCGACTGCCGTGCAGTCCCAGCATCTGCAGAGGTATCCATGCAATGCTGTGGGAAAGCTAAGTGAGGTGAGGCAGGAATGGCCTCCGCCACCAGATTTCAGTCCCAAGCTGGCTGCCCTGCTAGATAGCTATTGCCAGGTCTCCATCTCCTGGATCTTGGTGTAATTGGAAAGATACTGATTATATGGCCTGATATTTCAAAAGGGATATTTTTCACTCAGCTAATGGCTGACTAGAGATATAAATCAGAAGGCATTTTCCCCTGATTAATCCCTTTTGGATGATAGTGTAAGTAAGTAACCAGACAGATGGACTGTATCTCAACATCTCTGAGATAGCCCTGGGTCACCTTCAATTTCTAGCCTTACTTTTGACCATTTTTCTCCTAGCACTCTCCCTATTCCAGACACTGGTTGAGAGCTTCAAGCTAACCATAAGGTTAGTTATAGTTATAGGATAGAGTATGGGTAGGTGACTTTGCAGATAGGGAGCCTTTTTATTTCTTTTCCCAAAAACTTTCTTTCCTTACTTGTAAACAGCCAAAGCCCATCTGTTATATTAATTCAATTCAGTAAACATTTATTAAGGGCCTGCCATGTGTCAGGCACTGTGCTAAGCACTGGGGATAAAAAAAAAGACAAAAGACAGTTCCTGCCCTCAAGGAGCTTACAGTCTAATGCAGTGGTTCTCAACCTTTCTAATGCTGCAACCCGTTAATATAGTTCCTCATGTTGTGGTGACTCCCCAACCACAAAATTATTTTTGTTACTACTCCATAACTGTAATTTTGCTACTGTTCTGAATTGTAATGTAAATATCTGATATACAGGATGTATTTCCATTGTTACAAATTGAACATAACCCACAGTTCTAACCCGCTGGTCTAATAGGTGACAAACTAATATTGCTTTTCAGTAGTTTTTCTGTTAATAGTGCTGAATTTTTGAAAGTTTTCTAGGTTTTCTTCATACCCTGCTTAAGTAAATCACAATTTTAAGAATTAAACTTTCTCTAAGTATAAGAATAATAGGAAGTTATGCAAAGGGAAAAGTATATTTAGGGCCAGTTGCTCTTGATCCTTAATGTCTCTGACTTTCTTAAATAAAAATATTTGAGGTCAAGTCAATAGAAATCTAAGATTTAAAGATGAGAGAGCCATTTTTCCCTTCCTTTTTTACAGATGGGAAAACTGAGCCCCAGAGAGTTCAAGTGATTTGCCCAAGGTCACACAGATAGTACCAAAGTACGGTTTCAAAACCCAGGTCACTTAACTCCAAGTCCATATAGGCAACCCTAAATTTTGAAAAGAACCTATATGTTCTGAAATGTTTATAGCAGCTCTCTTTATACTGACAAAGAACTGGAAATTGCAGAGATGCCCATCAATTGGGGAACGGTTGAACAAGCTGTGGTATATGATTGTGATGGAATACTACTGTGCTATAAGAAATGATAAGCTCAGTAATCTTAGAAAAACATGGAAAGACTTGCACAAAATAATGAAGAGTGAAATGGTCAAACAAAACCAAGAGAACACTGTATACAGTGATAGTAATATTGTTTTAAGAATGACTTCAAGCAAAATAAGTTATTTTCTCTATTATAAATATCCAAATTAACTATAAAGGACATGTGAAGAAAGATGCTATCTGCATCTAGAAAAAGAACTGATAAATAGAAGTATGTGTAGAATAATTACATTTGTGTGTATTATATATGGATGTATATATGTACGTACACACATGTATCTATATATGTGAATAATTATGGATAGAGATCTATACACCTATTTGTATCTAATTGAAGTCATCTCTAGATCAAGGATGGGGGAGAGGGAAGAAAAAAAGGAATTTACAAATAATTCTGTTGTATATTTAAAAGTAATAGCAAGTTATGCATAGTAGATTTACAGTTTTGTGTATAATCATCTTTTTATTGTACTATGTTATGGAAATGTTTGCTTTATTCCATAAATTAAAAATAAAATTAAAAAAACTTTGAATTCTATTATCCCTTTTCAGTGTGGCATAAAGTACTAGGCCTAGAGTTCCTAAGGCTGAGTCCAAATTCCAACCCTGCCACTTAAAGGATCATGGATCTAGAACCCAAAGGGATCTTGGAGGAGATCTGCCTCCGCCCCCTCATTTTAATCAAATTTTAATTTTTAATTCACTGGACACTTATTAAGCACCTCCTATGTGCCAGGCACTGTGCTAAGCACTGAAGATACAAAAGAGGCAAAAGACAGTCCCTGCCTTCAAGGAGCTTACAATCGAATGGATCTTACAGTCTAATTTTACAGATGTGCACACCCAGGCCCAAAGCCACGGAGGGCATTGTCCAGGGTAGCACAGATAGTATGTGTCTGAAGTGCGATTTGAATTCAAGCCTTCTTGCCTCTAAGTCCACTGTAGCATGCCATCTCCAGGCAAGCATAGTACAAAGCATCATTTGATGCTCACAATAACTCTGAAATTAGGAGCTGTTATTCCTCCCATTTTACAGGTATGAAAGTAAGTCTCAGAGAAATGAAGTTACTTGTCCAGGGTCACAGAGGTACTTAGTATCCACAGCAGAATTCAAGGCCAGATCTCTCCACTTCCAAATTCACCATATTCTCCATGATATCATACAGTTGGCCTTATCATTTTCTTTGGTTGATAATGATGGTTTGGGGTGGTTTTTTTCCCCATCTTTGTCTTTTTTTTTTTCAGACAAGATCTACACAGTTGACTTAAGAAGTGAAAAAGCCATGTCACTGACCATTGAGCCAAAACCTGTCAAGACAAGCCGGCACTTTGTTCCTGCCTGTTTAATTTGTGAGGGGCCCACAAGATGCAGCCCCAACCTGACCTTGACATCTGGCAACAAACATGAGATTTCATTCCTTTGTGATGATATGACTCGCCTATGGATTCATGCGGAGAAAACAATCAGTAGGACTTGTTTTCTGGTTCTTGGCATGCTTTGGCCTTCTCTTTACCCCTGTAGACTCCAGAACCCTTGTGTTTCGTTTCTCTGCATTTTTGTCCTACTCTGCCTGCTCTGCCCTGCTCCCCTTTTGGTTTTCTGGCAAAGGGGAGGGAAGAAGGAAAGGTAGTATTTATTTATCCAAACCTTATGAGCCAACAAGCTCTAAATGTAATGATTTAATTCAGTAAGCACACTCACTAAGCACCTACCTACCATGTACCAGGCACAGTGGTAGGCACTGGGATAAAAAGAATGAGTTGGAAGGCATTTATTAAGCACCATGCATTAGGCTAAGAAAGATGGAAATCAAGTAGTCCCTGCCCTCAAGAAACTTACATTTCACTGCCCTTTCTATTGGGAAATAGCATATGCCCAACAAATCGATTCAAATATATATAAAAAAAATACCAAGTAACATGTGAGGGCACTAAAACTAGGGGAATAAGGAGCATCCTCTGTTAGCACGGATGCTGAGCTAAGCCTTCGAGGGAGCTGGCCATGCAGAGGAAGAGCATTCCAGGAAGGGTGCATTGATTAAGTGCTTACTATATGCCAGGCACTGAGCAAAGCACCACAAAGAAAGGCAAAAAGCACAGCCAGGATCATCAGGAAGGAACAGCAGAGGTCATCTAGTCCATTTTACCTCAAGTTCCCATTTTGCAGATGAGGAAAGTGAAGCCCCAGAGGTCATACAAATAGCAAATATCAATGCTGAAATGTGGACCCAGGGCCTCTTATTCCAAATCCATCGATCTTTCTGTGGCACCACACTGTAGATGGCGACAAATCAATAGGCACTTATTAATCACCAGAGGACTTTGACCCTTTGTCATTGAGGTGTGTGAAAAAGATGAAAAGCCACAGCTAAAAGCACAGCCACAACCACTTGGAACTATTCCTGAGCCAGATCCAGTAAGGATTTGCATTTTGGGTGGGAGAAGGGAGGAGAGCACTGAACTAAAGGAAGTAAGGAGCAGTTCCACTGTAAGCAGTCTATCCCCTAGAGAACTCTCAGGAACTTGGGAACAGTTGTAGATAGATAAGGTAGCTGATAGGTGCTGGACCTCAATTCAGAAAGCCCTGAGTTCAAATCCTGCCTCGGAAACTTCCTAATTGTATGGCCCTGGACAAGTCACTTACTCTCAGTCTCAGTTTCCTCATCTGCAGAATAGGGTAATAACAGAACCTGCTATCCAGGGTTGTTATGAGGATGACATGAGATAGGTGCATAAAAAACCTTAAAGCACTCTAAAAGTTTTGGTTATTATTGTTGTGGTCCCTGGGAAAGAAAGTTACCCCATCCCTACACACACACACACACACACACACACACACACACACACACACACACGCACGCACGCACACACGCACACACGCCCATGCCCACATACACACAAAGACAGACACACACACATGCCCACACACACACACAAACACAGACAGACAGACAGACACACACACACACACACACACACACCTGGAGGTAAGACCCCATTCTTCCCATACTGTGGGAAGTGACAGCTTTGGAGAGGAGGTTAGGAAGAGAGAAACTGAAGTAGAGACTAAAAAACTAGCAAAAGGATGGAAAGAGAAGAGACTGTGGCTAGAGGGAAAGGGTTACAATTCTTCCCCAAAGTCACTTGAGGCTGGCTTGGAAACTCAAATCAAGTTCCCTTGTATTATTATCCAGTCACCATTTCAAGTAATTGCCCTATTACTGGAGACTGGCACCCTATGTAATCCCAGATGATACATGAAGCAGCCTGCATCTAGTTGTGTGTGGTGGTGTCATGGCTTAGTAATGGCCAGCTCAGATAAGCCATAATCTTTGCCCATTCATTGCTTGCTTAACCAGCATTTGTCATCAGGACCTGAGTTGTGGCCATTTAGCCTTGTGGGGTGTATTGGTTTTCATCTTTAAAAGAAGAGAGCTGTTATATCTGCCATAAATAGGAACAACACTATCAGAAGCTATTGTTCTTGAGCACTAGTTGGTGGGTCAAATATAGCTCTGTTGTACAGCTCCGGGGTGAGGTCAACTGCTTTGGTGGTTTTTCCAACATAATGGTGTTCAAAAAGCTGTCACCTGTCAGGTGACCTCCATTCCTGTTCATACTCTATGCCTGTGTAGCTAGCTATGTGATCTCAGATGAGGTGCTTCAACCTCTCAAAGGGTCTGATGCCTCATCTATAGAGTGAGAGAAGGGATGTTGGAATGGATGATGTCTAATATTAGAAGGATCACTCTCATCACTCATCTTCCTGACCAAGTCATATGCAATGAATGAGTCAGTGTAGCCATCACCATGTTTGACTCTTGAGAGGTAATCATTATGGATGAGCAGTGAATATATAATGTGCTCAGGGTGGGGGAGGGGGAGAGAATAAACCTCATGTTTTAGATGGCCCACACAGTAATGGAATGGTCTCAAAGCCACAGACGTCAATTATTATAAGCCTTGAGTTTGAGACACCTTAGAGCTAGGCTGACAGATTTCAAGAGGTCCATAAATTTGGATGGGATAAAAGAAAGATATCTTTATTTTCTCCAGCATCTGACTGAAATTAGTTATTTCCTTCAATTACTTAAAAACAGTATTCTGAGAAGAGGTCCATACACAGGCTTCACCAATCTGCCAGAGGGGTCCCATAAAATATTTTTTAAAAGTTAATAACCTTTGCCTTAGAGAAATGAAATTGATGGATTTCCAAAAACAGTTTTTAGAAAATAGAATCACAGAATTCCTGGATGTCCCACTCAAAATTAGCATGTCCCAAATTGAACTCAATGTTTTCCCTTAAAAACTACACCTCCATCCAGCTTTCCTATTTCTGATGATAGGACTACCATCCCTTTCAATCAGAGTTTTTTTTAGAACTTAAGTTAGTCAACTGGCATTTATTAAGTGCCTCCTGTATGTCATCTTTGACAATGCCCTCTCCCCTCAACCAATTGCCAAGTCTTGCTGCTTGCTGGGTCTCCCTAGACCATAAGGATTCACCCACCTGGCTCTTCACGTCCACTTACATGGCTCCTGCCCATAGATGAAGACGTCTTTACCTCTTGCCTGGACTCTATCTCTTCTCCATTTCCTTCCTTCCGCTGCCATCATGATCTTTCTAAAGGACAGGTCTAATCATGCCACTCCTCTGCTTTAGAACTTGAGTTTGACATTCAAGGCCTTCCACACCATGCTATTCTTCTCATACCCTTTGACCTTTGCACTTTCACACAGGTTGAGCCCCATGCTTATAGTCCATGCCTTCTATATCACCATCTGTTGAATCTTAAAAGACAGCTCAGATAATGCCTTCCCTCACTTCCTGCCCCTACATGAAAGCCATCTCTCCCTCATCACATTTCTTGTTGTTTTTTGTCCTTCATTCTTGAAGATGACCATGACATCGGGGATGTGATGCCATGACATGCAACTGAACTGGATTTAAGTGAGGCAGGGCTGTGCAAAGTCACCAACCTCACTTTCTCCTCTGGAGCCTTGTGGGTCCAATGGCCAGATATTGATCAGGAAGACTGGAGATGGCCCAGGATGCAGTGGGCACATTTCTTATTATATTTTGTTGAGATCTTTCCTATGCCCTAATCACATTCTTCCAGGCCTTGTGTACATTTCTGGGCTTGTCACATTCCTCCTACTAGACTGTAAGTTATCTTGACTGAAGCAGCTGTCATTTTTATTTTTCTCTCCTTTGCATATGACACAATAAATGTGTCAAATCATTTACTTGAATTGGACAAAGCCTTAGTCCCCACCCCTCATTTAAAGATGGGAAAACTGGAACCTACAGAAATTCATTTAGTTGCCCAAGGTCACAATCAGCTAGTAAATGACCGAACCATTACTCAAATCCAAATTTCTGACAAGGGCTAAAAAAACCACAAGATTTTACTGTACAGAGTCCTGCTATTTAATTACTTTGTGATTTTTTTTCTCTCTATCCTATGATTTTAATATCATAAGAGAGGGAACTGTCCCCTAAAATATCTTTGAATAGTTTTAGTACATTTAATACATTAACATATTAACAATGTGATAGTCAGTATAAGTTCCATTAGAGAAGAGATTATTCCTTTTTAAAAAAATCTGTACCCATCTAGCAGGGCCAGGCCAGATGCCCCTAGATCAGGTGAGGGGTTAGCGGCTTGTGCACATGCTTGATGAGCTGTTTGAGGGAAGCGTGCTGTGGGCAGTTCAGGAGGCTGCACCTAGTCAATGGAGAACAAGGAGGGAAATTCTAAGGGAAAGCAGTATAAAAGGGCTCACATTTGTCTAAGTCGGCATACACCGTTAAGGGAGCTACCTATTTATTCTGAAAGAATAAATCTAAAATAAATGTAATGAAAACAAAAAAAATCTGCATCCTCAAGGCCTTGCACAGTGCCTGGTACATTGTGGGTGCTTAATTCATGCCTGTCTGATTGATTGGTCTTCTCCCCTTATTTATGTAGGTTGTATGGACCCTGGATACTGTAGCAGGAAGAGCTACAATCTTCTCGTCCCCAGTGACATCATCCAGCTGCCTGTTCAGCTACATAACTATACATGGAAGCTGCTAGTTCCAAAGGACAAAATCAGCCTTCAGTTGACTCCTGCCCAGAAGCTTCAGCAGCACACTCATGATAAGAGCTGTGAAACCACATTCAGTTATATCCTAGCCAGTGCTGTTCAAGGCCAGAACCTCCATTTTGGCTCCTTTTGCCCTGGGGGGTCAATTGAGAAAATTCAGGTGAAAACGAACATCTCTGTGGTCCTCAGAACATTCTTACCAGGGTTCTCTAGAGAATCGTCCAGACAGGGAATGACAGTGACATTTATACACTCTCTCAAAGGTGAGGTACTTTTCTGGGCTCCCCTTAGATGCAACAACCACCTACTCTTTGCTTAAGAAAAATAAAAGGATGTTGATGATCAAAATGGGGAGATGGGATGGTTCAGTGGGCCAGACTAAAACTTGAGACACAGTGGCTTCTAATCTAGGCTTCATCGTTGACTTCTCATGGAAAACGATAGACCAGCGGTTCTCAACCTGTGGGTTATGTTCAATTTGTAACAATGAAAATACATCCTGCATATCAGATATTTACATTACAATTCATAACTGTAGCAAAATTACAGTTGTGAAGTAGCAACGAAAATAATTTTATGGTTGGGGGTCACCACAACATGAGGAGCTGTATTAAAGGGTCACAGCATTAGGAAGGTTGAGAACCACTGCTATAGACCTTAAGACATAAAGAAGGACTTCCTGACAATTAGGTTTCATTGTTGTTGTGGAAGGAGTCACCCAAGAGAACTATGGAAAATCCTTCCATGCTAATCTTGCTCAAGATCTCTTCCCACGCACTGACTGCTGATGAGTAAAATAATTAAGTTATTTTCCTAATTAAAATTTGAGAGATGGCCATGTTGTACTGATCAAGAGCTGGCTGTGGAGTCAGGAAGCCCTGGGCCCAAGAACCACCTCTAATGCATGTCTGTGTGACCCTGGGTCAGTTGCTTTGTGTCTGTGTCCCAGGTGACTACGACTATAAGTTGCAGAGAGGGTGCTGACCTGTATTGGTAGAAGGAATTTCTTCATCAAAGTACAATGAAATCTCAGTTACTGTACACACACACACACACACACACACACACACACTCACACACACAATCTTCACTTCTGAAGAAGGCTATGATGACCATGCAATGAGTGGTCTGTCAATAAAGTGGTGAAGGGCTTTGTACTTAGGAGAAGAATCAATCAACAAACATTCACTATGCATCTGCTGTGTGCTGGCACCATGCCAGACACTTGGGGATCAAAGCACAAAAAAGGAAACGATCCCTGAAGCATTCTAATGGGGGCAACAAGAAGTTCAAATCTAAGTGTAGACAGTATAAACACAGTGAATAGAGACAGATATATGCACAACATAGTTAGGGAGGGAGGGCCCCAGCAATTTGGTGGCACTGGGAAAGGCTTCACTGGGGTGGCAAAGAGGAATACATTCCAAGTATAACGGCATGGAGATGGAGTGTTGTCTATGAGGCATAGGCCAGTTTGGCTGGATCAAAGAACATGAGAATGGACGTAATGACCAGTAAACCTGCAAAGCTAGGTTGGTTCCAGGTCTCACAAACTGAACTGTCCTGTCAGAAAACCCAAGAGCAATTTTGGACCCAAGCTCCACTTAGTTTTTTCCATATCTTCAACACTGCTTGTCCCTAGTGTATGTCTAAAGGAAAAAAGTAAACCACCCAGCTAGATCTCCTTTCTTTCCTGCAGATGAAGGTGTTTTCACTGTGATACCAGACTCCAAAGCCAAAGTTTACCTGCGGACCCCTAACTGGGATCGGGGCTTGCCCCCTTTGACCTCAGTGTCCTGGAACATCTCAGTCCCCAACAATCAGGTGGCCCACCTGACATTTTCCAAGGAGAGAATGAGTGTGTCCTGTGAGACGGGCAGGGCCTTCATGATCATCCAGGAGCAAAAGGCAAAGGCTGAAGAGATCATCAGTCGAGATGATGAGCCACTGCCCAAGCCTAGAGACTTACATCACAACTTCTGGGTCAACATTTCCAACTGCAGCCCAATGAATGGCAAACAGCTGGATCTTCAATTCTGTGTGTCTCTGACCCCAAAGAAGATGGGTAAGTGGGCCATTGTTTTCTTTAGATTATGGGCATGGTGCCAGAAAGGGTGGGATAGTGACCAGCAGTCGGGCTGAAAGCATTGGGTGAAAAATGCTTCAAGGATCATGTCACTGAAACATAGTGCTCTGATGACCTCCTTGACTGACTTCTCATTAACAGGGACAAGACAGGCATCTGGATAGCTCAGTGGATAGCACACTGGACCCAGAATCAGGAACACTTAAATTCAAATTCTGCCTCAAACACTCATTAGCTATGTAGGCAACCACTTAACCTCTCAGTCTCAGTTTCCTCATCTATGAATTGGTGGTAATATTAGCACCTATCTCCCAGAGTTGTTGTGAGGCTCCACTGAAATAATATATGTAAAGCACTTTGAGGACCTTAATGCTTCCCTATATAAATATGAACATTTATTTATCATTAAATACTCATAAACTCTTAATTTTGAAATCTGCCATTGCTGTGGCAATGGGGACAGTACCTCTTTTTATTTGAAAAAACAGCAATAACTACTGATATTTATAGAGTGCTTTAGAGTTTGCAAAGCAATTTATGTACATCTTAAGCTTCACAACAACTTCATTAGGGGAAAATGAGGGAGGGATGGGGAGGCAGTAATTTGGAAAAAAAAAAACCCTGGGGTTTTAGTGGGCCATGAGCTCAGTACGAGGCAGCAGTGTGGTATGTTAGCCACAAAAACAGTCTCCTGTGTTTTGGGGCTTCCTTGAGAGAAGGATGGCTTCCAGGGACTGAGGGTGATTGTCCTTCGGTACTCTGACCAAGGCAGCCCACTTCTGAAGTGTTGTGTTCAGTTCAGAGAGCCACAGAAGGACACTGATAAACTGCTGAGCATCCAGAAAAGAACAGCTGGGCTTTTGGGCAAGGTCACATGAAGGTCACATTGCTTAAGGAGTGGGGCATGATTAGCCTAGAGAAGAGAAGACTCAGGAGAACACGCCATAGCTGTTATCAAGTATTTGAAGAGATATCTTATAGAAGAGTGGTTTTTATTGGTTCTGTTGGGCTGCAGAGCAAAACCAGGAGCAATGGGTAGTGTAAGTGGCCAAATCTGAGTTGAGGTCAGGAAAAGTTTCCTAACAGAGTTATTCTGAGTGGGAGGTCTTCAAGTAGAGGCCAGTTGGGCGACTGGCCTCTCAGATCTCTTCTAATTCTAAAATTGTGGTGTTATACCCATTTTATTGATAGGGAAACTCAGTCTCAGAGAGGTTAAATGACTTTCCAGTGGTCATCCAGGTCTTCCTGATGGTGTCCAGCAACTGGGCCCTTTATACCTCAGAATCAGGTGGCTTCTTTCCAAAGTGAGGATACTGAGAAAGGTCTTCAAATCATGACATTGTCATAGAAGTAATGAGACTCTACTTTTTTTTTTAAACCCTTTTAATTCATACTCTGCTAATTTAACATTCTTGGAACTTTCGTTCTACTCAAGAGTAAGGAAGCAAGGAAGATAAATAAATGAATAGTGTGAATCAGATTACAGGGGCATTCCTTAGTCTATTTAACAAAGATTTAGGCTTTCTAAATCTATTCAGAAGAGACATCTGTTGTAATAATACTACTTTTCTTTAAAAGGTCAAGAGACCTGGGTTCAAATTCTGCCTCTGACACTTGTTGCATGAACAGGTCACTAGCATCTCTGAGCCTATTTCCTCCCTTGCCAACCTTATTATTGGGTTATTATGAAGATCAAATGAAATTATATATAAATATGTAAATATGTGTATATATATATACATATGCATATATACATATATTGTATATACATATATATATATATATATATATATATATATATACACACATACACATGTATACATGAAATTGCTTTACAAGCTACAAAACACCACACAAATATAAATTGCTTGGGTGAGAATTTTGTGAAACTGAAACTCTTAATAATTTTTTTTAGTTTTTTAAGTGTGTAATAAATTCGAGGGGCAGCTAGGTGGCTCAGTGAATAGAGCACCGGCCCTGGAGTCAGGAGGACCTGAGTTCAAATGTGGCTTCAGACACTTAACACAAAAAAGTAGCCGTGTGACCTTGGGCAAGTCACTTAACCCCAACGGCCTTCCAAAAAGCAAAAACAAAAACAAAAAACAAATAAATTTGAAAAGGTACACGGTACAAAGCAAACAAACCTGTCCTGTTGGTCTGTGCTCCCTCTGAACTTCCTTCTGCTCTCTTCTGTTGTTTTTTTTCAATCAAATATGAATGACTATTAAATAGCAAGTGTTAGGACCTAGGAAATGTCATTGATTTATGAGCAGCTAATTAAGTGCTTGCAGATCCCTAGCTCTGCATTAAACTAAGTCCTCAAGCAGCCTGCATTCCAATGTTCCTCCTAGTTTGAGGTTTGTAAAATAGGTTATAATTCAGATTTTCCAGACTTTTACTGGCGTCTCTTTTCTTCATAAAGTCTCAGGAGGAGGTCACCCATCCCGTATTCACAGTTGCTTACTGGTGTGGCACAAGCTTTTTGGTACATGTTTGAATATTTGCTCCATTATAAACTGCAGGTGTCTACCTTCCCAGGCCCCAACCTGGGCCACCTTGGAAAATGGTCACACTCAGAGTGTGTGTGGTCAGTAAATCATGGCTTCATAGCATGAGTTCCATGCGTTTACTTTTACTGACGTGCACCCAGCAGAGATGCTTTCACATTGCCATTCAGAGCTCTAGCTCTCCTGTGGCTTGTAGGAGGCAGGACTAGATCATTAAACTTTACAACAGGCATCTCCACATCCTTCCCCTCCTTGCCCCCACAACCCTCTGCAGGGCTCTATCTCCATTCCTGCTGATGGGCCCTAGTGGCTCAGGATTGTGGCTCCCTATGCTACTAGGGATGAGGCCAGCTCTACTGGTGGTGACTGGTCATGCTGAGAAGAGAGTGAAGTGAGTAGAAGCTGTTAAGTCACTTCTCCTGACAAAAGTTGGAAGGGATAGCTTGAGTGAGCTTGGTGTGCTGAGAGATATCTTCTCTTTTCTCTTTGCTTGGGCAATATCGCAAAGAGCTCTCTACCTGTTGGCTTGCCAACTGTTCTCTCTGGAGAGACAAAGAGAAACTGGTTTTTCAGCAAATATTTTACAAAATGAAAATTCACAGCAATGGATTTGCTTGGTATGGTCTCTGAATTTTTTTAATCTTATTAAAATTTTTTTTTAGACTAACAGGAGTTCTTAGCCTTTTTTTCTATATAGTGGACTCTTTTGGCAGTCTGGTAAGGCTTATGAACCCCTTCTCAGAATAAGTGTCTTTAAATGCATAAAATACAGAAAATCACAAAGGAATTACAAAAGGAAATCAGTTCATTGAGATACTGTTATCAAAATATGTTTTTAAAAAGTTCAGGGTTAGGAATGCCCATACTAAAGGAATGCATTTTTGGAATAAACCATATAGATATATCAGAGACTCCTCTCACATCATCAACGTAGATGCATACATATACAGAGTATTACGCCAGATGTGTCCAGGCATATTCTCATGTCTCAAAAAAATTGATATTTTTTCTGATTTTTAAGTATGTATTTTTTTGAGTTAAAGTTTAGTTATTTTTTGAAAACATGCTTAAGTTTTAAAGTTAATTATTACGTTTTGCCTCAGTTTCCTCATCTGTAAAATGAGCTGGAGAAGGAAATGGCAAACCAGTCCAGAATCTTTGCCAAAAAGACCCCAAGTAAGGTCACCAAGAATTGGACACGACTGAAAAATGACTGAACAGCAAAAACAAAATTAAGTTTGAACAAAAATGTCCTTTATGAGTCAGTGTTCAATAAATATTTGCCTTAAAACAACAACAACTACTACTACAAAAGATTTCCTGGATGGATGTCCTAGGGAAGGCACTGCAGAGACCTGTGGCCACTGACATCCTCCTTCACTGCTGCCTGCAGAAAGTGTGTTTGGCTTGCTGTCCCCCTCAAGCATACAGGTGTGCATGCGCAGGTGTGTGTGTGTGCGCCCCCCCCCCCCACAGACACACACACAGACACACACACACACACACTCTTTCTCAGAGTATTGATGTTCCCTAGTCATCCATCACAGAGATACCTTACTTTGATTTTAGCACTATCTATTGATGTGAAAATGAAACAGAGGAGCCCAGGATTAAATTCTTTCCACTTAACCTAGAGGACACAAGTTTTCCTCAAAGTTGGCCACAGCCTCCCTCCCTGAAAGAGAGACAGACCAAATCCAGACAATGCCCCAGGCTCTATTAGTCACTCTTGGCAATGGATATGAGTCAGAATCTTTTCTTTTATGATGTTCTGGCCCTCGTACCATCATGAAAGGCAATTATGTAATGGGAGTAAAAGCCTAAAGTTCAAGCTTGTTCTGTCCAAGCCAAGTTCTCTGATAAAACAGAGAAAATTCATAGGTCTAAGTTAATAGTGTTTCATAAGACAGACTCAGAGATTTGGAACTGAAAGGGCCTTAGGGGTCATCTAATGCAGCCCCCTCATTTTATAGCTAAAGCTCTTGAGGCCCTGAAAAGCTTTAAGCAAGTTGTCCTTGAGTTACAAAGTGAAATAAGGAGAAAAACTAAGATTTGAACCTAGGTCTTCTGAGGGTAGGGCCAGCAAACTTTCTACTGTACCTCGGTCTGGCCCCTGTTGTATATGAGATATATTCATCCACAGAAGTATATCAAAGAAAAAAAATGAAATGGCACATTTAAAGCCTTCTTATTCTTTTAATTGTATCACAGTCTTTTTCAATACAAATGGGTAACTGTCAAGAAAAACATTCAAATGTCCACAAACAAAACCTTAAGTCCCAAACTGCTTACAATTTGACTTTTTTAAAAATCATGTTCTTATATTTATCTTTTCCTTGTCTTTGAGGTTCGTTTTATTGGATGTTGCGGTTTTTGTCCCACCATTTTACTGCATCTTAGCTACCATTTCTTTTATATGGTTGTACAGACTTTTCCAATGCATGGAGTCATAGAAATCAAGAACTAGAACTAGAAAAGACCTCAGAAGCCATGTGACCCCCAAAGAAGTCAACTGACCAGAGGTCTTCTAGCCTCTATTTCAAGACCTCCAAGGAGGGGAAGCCCATTACCTCCGGAGGCAGCCCATTCCACTAATGATAAGTTCTCATTGTCAGCAAGTCTCTCCCAACCTCAAGCCCAGCAATTTCCATTCATTGCTCCTGCTTCCACCCTCTGGAGTCAAACAGAGCAAGTCTGACCTCTCCTCCACATGGTGGCAGCTACTTGGTTCCATATCCACTTCCACCTCCATCAATCTTCTCTCCTGTGGGCTAAGCAGGCCCAGTTCCTTCATGCAGTTTTCATGTAACATGGAGTCAAGGCCTTTCCATCTGCCCTCCTCTGGACACACTCTATGTCCATTATAAGCTATGGTGCCAGAACTGACCACAGTATTCCAGATGGAGTCTGATCAGGGTGGAATATGGGGGAGCATCACCTGCTAATTCCCACCTTAATGCAGCTGAAGAACACAGTAGCTTTATTAGCTGTCACATCACACTGTGGAGTCATGCTGAGCTTGTGGTCCACTAAAACCCCCAGATCTTTTCATAACTGCCATTAAATCATACCGCTTCTTTGCAGAGGAAACAAACAACATAAGAATCTGCAGCTTTACTTTCTCTATTGTCAGCTGTCATGGTCCCATCCACCCCAAGTAAAGGTCCCATCCCTTCTTTGATCCTCTTCCTGTTGCTCCCAACATAGATTTTTAAAGATCATTTCTGTTACCCCTATTAGCTTCTTTGCTAGTCTCAGCTCATTCTGAGCTTTTGCATTTTAGATGCGCTTCTATTTCTCTTTTATTACCTGGCCTTGCTTCTATCTTGTCAACACTCTTGTTTGTGTTGTTTTAATCTAAGTCAGTTGGTGAGTGACCTGGTCTCTATGTTAGGGAGATGCTAAGAATCACAGTTTTTTAGACCCTCTACAAGCATTAACTATAGTTCTTCTAAATGTAAAATCTTTGTACAAAGAAGGTATACTAGAATGTGAGCTTCTTGAGGACAGGGACTGTTTTATCTTATCTTGGGAATCCCAGTGCCTACTACATAATAGGTGCTTAATAAATTCTTATCTGATTCATACTATTAGAAGATTTGGACCAGAGAAATATTATTTCCACAATAAATGCATGAGACTTTGTAACATAGTAGATTGAAATTTAGCCATGGAGTCAGAAAGACTGAATTTAAGACCATACCTGACATATACTGGCTGTGTGACCTTGGGCAAGTCCCTTAAACTCTCAATGTTCTAGGTGACTTTTAAGATTATAAGTTGCAGAGGAGATGCTAACCTGCACTAGTAAAGAGAGTTCCCTCATCTGGGAATTCCTTATATCAATGCAATCATGGGTACAATCCTTATCCCTATGATAAATGCACAAGAAATACATGCATATATGATATAGATAATAGATAACTGAGGGTCTATTTAGCTCCTGTGTGAAAAGCATTATGCAAAACACTGGGGAAAGAGACAAAAACTGAAACAGTCCCTGTCCTTAAAGGGCTTACACTCCACTGTGGGAAATTACACATACACAGATAAATTAATAAACACATACAAAGTAATAGGTCCTACCTGTTTTCCTCCCCAAGAACTGGACGGACAGAGAAAGGTATCTTGTAGGAAGAGGTATTTGAGCCAAACTCTGAGGAAAGCTAAACATTCCTAGAAGTAGAGGTGAAGAGGAAGAGCATTCCAGGCACATGGGGACAGCTTGGCCAGACACAGGAGGTGGAATGTCATACATGGAGAATGATCAAGTTGACCATTTTGGCTTAAAGATATGGTACAAGAGGGGACTGATTAGCCTAGGAAAATAAGCTAAAGCCAGATCGTAAAAATATTTCTTTATGTGCCAAACTTAAAATTTTGTAATTTATTTTAAAGGGAATATGGAGTAGCTGAAGCTTCTAGAGGAGAATAGGAAATGATCAGACTTGTGTTTTAGGAAGACCAATTTAGCAGCTCTGTGCAGAATGCATTAGTGAAGGGAGAGATTAAAGGCAGAGAAATCTATTGGGAAGCTCTTGCAATGGCCCAGGTGAGAAGTGGGGTCTTGAATGAGGATGGTGGCTATGTGTGTGAATATGAAGGAACACTAAATACATATGAGATAATTATTCCTTTGGAGAATGAAATTTCATCCCAAGAAACTTCTTCACTCAGAACAAAAATTTTCCAAACAAAATTCTCCCTTAGTACTTTGTCTTTCTACTTGCTGATACATTCTTCTGCAGCTCAATTAACACCTTGACACAAGCCCATTTCTATGTGGAGATGAATGTGTTTGCCAAGCACTTATGAGCCAGCAGAGACAGATAATTGCCAGTGTGTTCTTACTGGTCTAGGAGTTGTGACCATTTTAGTAAGGACTAGAATGCTAGGGGAATTTAGCATTTTTCTTTGCCAGAAATCATCTTTCACAAAAAGCTGACCAGCCACAATGAAATTCAACATCACGGCCCCTGTGACCTGAGAAACCAAAGGTTTGAAAATCATAAGTCTAAAGTTAATTCTAGTCCAGTGGGCACTTGTTTAAAAAAAAAAGGCAACCCTCCAATCCCAGAGTGCTAAGATAAGGGTAACAGATAGATAACATTTCAATATGCTAGAGGCCTCATCAACACTACCCACAGCAAGATTCTGCCAATGCACTCAAATGGTTTTCAGCAACAGGCACGTCTAGGTGATACACAGTTAGGATTTGATACTTTTCTCCCCCCTGAACGAAGGAAGGAGAAAGTGTTTGAAGTATATTCTCAAGGTCAAGCTGAAAGAATGGAGCATTTTTACTAACACTTGAAGGTATCTACATCGGTCTCATTTGGAGAGGGAATCTCGATACAATTCAGTTGAAGACAATAAAGCATAATTAACAAGCACTTTTGAAATGCTGACTATTCATGAAATGTCAAACACTGTGCTTGGCACTGGGGATACAGACACAGAAATATGACAGTCTTCCTTTCAAGGTGATTGCATTCTACTGAAGGTGGGGGTAGGAAAACATCACATACAATGGAAAGAGCTGAACATTTGGCATCAGAAGACCTGGGTTGACTCCCTGGTTCCGCCACTTAATTAGCTGTCTGACCTTGAGCAAATCACTTTACTAGAGGCTTCAGTTTCTCTATCTATAACATGAGGGGATCAGACACGACGATCTCTCAGGCTCCTTACAACTCAACATCTGTGATCCTACAAGTTCAATAAATATTGATTGATTGCCTCCTATGTGTGTAGAACCTGCCAGCTATACAGGAATGCAAGTCCCTGCCCTCAAGAAGTTTATGATCTAGTGAAGAGAATGAAACAAATGTACCAAAAACCATAATAGAGGGCAGGATGTGTTTAATGCCAGAGTGGCACGCGGAAGGATTTGGAGAAAGTATTCATTTGGGAGTATCGAAAGATACTCTTTGATGGAGGCAGTATCTAAGATGGGACTTGAAAAATAAACAGGATTTCAGTTATAAGATATTTTGAGAGAAGGGAGCATTCCACACAAAGGACAAAATCATCTAAGTGGAAAAGTGAATGAAGGTTATATGCAGAGAATGAGCGAACATGTCCATTTTGGCTGAGCTGTAGGAGATCTGTAGGAGAATAGTAAAAGACATGACTGGAAAGGTGCTTGAAGGTCACTGAAGACACTTATCACAATCATTATTGTTATTATTTAGCTTTAGATGACCCTTTAATGTTTGTAGAGCTCTTTGCATTTGCTACTCATCTGATCATCACACATAAAGGTGAAGGCAAAGAAACTGAGCTCATCA
Organism: Pseudochirops cupreus; assembly: GCA_028627135.1. NCBI lineage: Eukaryota > Metazoa > Chordata > Mammalia > Diprotodontia > Pseudocheiridae > Pseudochirops > Pseudochirops cupreus. The sequence continues at coordinate 550,836,297 of CM053581.1, read as the reverse complement.
GACAATGAGAAGCTACTGAAGGCTCTTAAGGCACAGGTGTGACATGATTGAAGCTGGTCATTAGGATGACTAATCTGGCAGGGGCATAGAGAATGAATTAAAAGGGGTGAGGCTAAATGTGGAAACACCAGTTAGGAGACTTGTTGCACAAGAGGTAATAAGGGTCTGGATTAGTTGGAGTAGAAATGGAAAGAAAAGCATGTCAGCACTTTGATATTTTGCAATTACAACAGAAAACAGAGTTCAACCACAAAGTTATAGAATCAGTGTAATGTCAAATATATAACAGAGCTTGTCCAGGCTTAAACTGACTTCATGAGCCATCATGGGATCCACAGATCATAGAATCTTAGCGGTGGAAAGAATCTTGGGGCTCATCAAGGCAAGGACTGCCCTGTTTTCTTATACTTGTACCCCTAGTGCTTAGCACAGTACCTGGCATGTAGAAAATACTTAATAAAGTTTTTTTGTTCACTTCAAACCCCTCATTCTACAGAAGAGAAAATTAAAGTTCAAAGAGTTTAAATGATTTAGGATCAAAGGATTTTTAGAATTAGGAGAGGCTTTAGGGAGCATTCATCTAGTTGTAGTTCACAGGTTCTGAATGGGTGTCTGTGAACTTGCTTTTTAAAATATTTAAATAACTGCATTTTAATATAATTGGTTTCCTTTGCATTCCTATGTGTTTTATTTTATACATTTAAAAACATCATCCTGAGAAACAATCCATAGACTTCACCGTATTTCCAAAGGGATCCATGACATAAAAAAGGTTAAGAAACCCTGATTTAGCCCAACATCTTCATTTTATGGATGAGGAAACTGAGGCCAAGAAGGAAGAGAACTTTGCTATAAATGAATAAGACCCTCTCTATACCATTCAGTTAGTTCCTGAGTTTTCCATTCATTTGTCACAGTTTTTCTTTTTCTCATTTCTATTTTTTTAATCTAACATTCACTTTTTGTTTTCCTTTTTTTTCTCCAGCATTTTAACAGTGTCTAGCATATAGTAAATACGTGATAAATGCTTGTTGGATTAGTAAGTGAAAAAAAAATTTCTTAAATTTCAGTTCAGTGCATGACCTTCCTCTATGATTTCTTCTCATTTCTCTTTATTCAGTTACACAAAGTGGACATCACTCTCACAATACCTTCTTCACTTCTGAGCCTCACTTCTTGCCTTCCTAATGCTTCTCTGCTGCCTTCTTGTTCAAGACATTCCACTGTGGGTGGGGACACAGTATCTAGGATGTCCCAGGCAGCTATCTCTTTTTGCAGTGGATGTGGTAGGTATCCAAATGCAATGTTCGGTCCAACACTGGCCTCATCCATTGAATATGTGTCTCTGTCTCCCTCTTGTCTCTGATGACAGACATGACCGTGATCATCCTTGCTGCTGTGGGCGGTGGAGCAACACTGCTCTTTGCTCTGGGGCTCCTCGTTTGTTATACTAAAAAGAGGTAGGTTCAATTTCTCTACCAGTCACTTTGCTTAGCTGGAGATTCTTTTGGATTGCCCAACCCAACAATTTTCCCTCATATTCTTTTGTCATCCTTCCCTACCAAAAATTGAACCGGAAACTAGAGAGTAGGAGTAGAGGTTGCCAAGTGGAGCCTGCAGAGGTAAGTGGGGCAAAGAATGCTAGAAGAAAAGGTTTCGCCATTTTTCCCTAAAGCTAGCTGGTACACTGCCTGGGGATTTAGGCTCCCATGCACCATTATCACTTATTGATAAGTTAGCCCATGTTCTTTGTTGTCTTCACAAACTTGTTTCAAACTGTATATTCTCTTGGCCCTTCACTTTGAAGCTAGCCGATCCCCTTAGTACCAACAAATACTCTGACCCGTGATATAGAATAGCTGTTAACTGCTCACTTTATTGAGCCCTCAAGCCTAAAATTGGTTTAGGTCACTGGCTGTGATCAGAAAAAGGAAGACACGGTTGACTGAGTCAGTCTTAGCCTCCCACTCCCTCAAAATGATGGTTTTTCCTTTTATGAGAGAAAAAATAGCTTCCTAAAAATATGTTTAATGGAGCTAAATCATGTAAATTCAGATTTCTGTGTGAGCCCAAAACAGGGAGCAAAAAGTCTGTTTCTTTAGGACGATTTCTCCTTCCAGGAAGCTAAAAGACAATTTTTTGAAAACTAGTGTTGTGACTCTGAATAAACAACTGAAATGACTAATCTGGGGTGAGAACTGTCTAAAAAATTCCCAACTAATAATGTGAAAATGGACAACGAGAATCCCAGTGGAATTTTCTCCCTCAGCAAAATGTGGGTGGGTGTGAAACAACCCATTTAAGGGAACTGGTTCTTTTATTTTAATTATTATTTTTATGATAGTTTTCCTCTGTAGACTTCTGGCCCCTGCAGTATATAGAACGATCATGTCTGATCTGGAAAAATTATATTAATTACATTAATAATGAATCATACTTAATTATATTAAATTAATATTCCAATTAGTCTAAATAAATTAATATTCCAATAGAAGAAGCTAAGATTCATAAGATCAAAGATACAGAGCTATAATGGACTTCGACGTCCATCCAGTCATTTTATAGATGAGGAAACAGAGACCCAGAGAGGCAACTTGAAGTAATGGATAGAATGTTAGACTTGGAATCAGGAAGACCTGGGTTCAAATTCCACCTCAAGCACTTACCAGCTTTGTGACCCTGGGCAAATAACTATTTCTATGGGTCTCAGATTCCTCATTTGCATAACAAGAAGGTTGGTCACACTAGTGCAGGGGTGAGGAACCAGGGGCCTTGAGGCCACATATACACTGTACTTAATGAGGCCATGTGTGGCCTCAAAGTTCCCCACCCCTGCACTAGTCTTTTTTGCTCCTCCTAGTTCTAAATCTGGTCCTGTAGTAAGTGAAGTGGTTTGCCCAGGGTTACATGGATCACAAGCATCAGTCAGAATTTGAATCCAGATCCTCTGATCCCAAGACCATTGTTTTTACCACTATACCATGCTATTTAACATGGCACAGGTAATATGCTTTGATTAAAATTCACAAATAGTCACTGAGTACCTATTACACAAGATGATAGGGAAGAGGCATGTGAAGATGAGTTAGGACTCAGTTCCTATCTACTAGGATGCTCTAATCCAGTGGGGAGAGTAGGGAGGGAGAGAAAATAAATGCTTATTAATTGAAAAAAAAAAAGGTGTTAAGAGGGATAACACAGAACCATAACTAGAATGGACAGCAGAGGAACATAGAGTCCTAAAAGAAGTCCAACCTAAGTGTGATGGAAAGTTAATAACTAAGTATTTATTAATATAGCTCACTCAGTTTTCTTATCAATATCTTATCAGTGATTGGTTTGCATTAAAGCCCTTACCTGTGTCTGGGATTGACTTGTTCTAGAACTGAAAGAAGGAATAAACCACCACCCACCATGACACTTAAGACTGAGGCCTTTGAAAGAATTCATTCTGGTCTAAAGTGCAATGTTAATAGCTAAATGGAATAGATTTATTTTGCCTCTGTAAAGGACAAGGAGCCAGCCTAGGGTAAATGAAGAGATAACTCCTACAGTCTATGATCCATTATGTTCACTGAAGGTAATTTCAGCCATTTCAGTTACTGATGGGCTTAAAAGTTAATTTCCTCCTCTGGATGACTATTATAATGTCAAGGGTACAGCTTTCTTCCAGTATTGGAATTTTTTTTTTGCATACTTCCACATCCAATTAAAGCCAGAGAGGAAAATTCAGCAATAAAAATTGAGTGTTAATGTTGTCATTAAGAGATTCTGACAAGAGAACTAGAATTTCTCGTCTTTTTTGCTTCTCTTGGGTTGTCAGAGGTTGCCAACAAAGAAAATGTAAATCTCTAGTCTTGAGACCTCCACTCCCCATCTCCCTTGACCCCTAAACAAAGGCAAAACTTTCCTTCCTGAGCCTTACGTCTTGTCATTTGAAGTCCAGCATGCAAGGCCCTTGACTGATTCAAAGGAAATTAGCACTATACACATGAAAGCACCAATCCTTCATGAAAAGATTCACAGAAGTCTTTCCCAACTAAACATAATGTTCTCTAGAAGAGTTAGTTACATCATCTCACCTCTCTGTTCTGAGGGAGGCAGAAGTATTCTCAGAAATACTAACTGGGGTGGCTAGGTGGCGCAGTGAATACAGCACTGGCCCTGGAGTCAGAAGGACCTGAGTTCAAATTCAACCTCAGACACTTAACACTTACTTGGGCAAGTCACTTAACCCCTATTGCTCTGCCCTCCCCCCTGCAAAAAAAAAAAGAAATATTAACCATAGGGCACTAGTCATATTCCTAACCATCAAAGAGTGTATCATGGGCAATTTAAGCACACACTTCAAGCTCAACTTGATCTGTGATCACAATCAATTTGGAAGTTTCTGTCAATGGTACCCATGTTCCCCGCCCCCCCCATCCTATGTGACTCTTGTCCATGACTTCCTATAAGTTCAATACAAGGGACCCTCCCAACACATTAGGGTTCTTCCTTACTTTCCTGTTATAGCAGGAGGTTACTGCATGGAGTCCTCTGACTTGTGTACCTATCATCCCTTTCCCTCACCACATAACCAGCCCAACTTTTCTCCCTGTCATACAATTCCTTGATGTCCACCTTCAGTCATATGTCACAGCCTGCTCATACCTCTACGTGCCTTTTCATTGCCCTCTGGATAATGTGCATTTTTAAATCTTTGGACATTGTTCTATTCTATATTTCATTGCCATATAGAAACATTAGTAAAATAAGGGTATTAAAAAGTCAATCCTTGCTTCCATGGGAAGGTTGGGGTCATTAAGAAATTATTTGAAATTTCCCAAAGGCAGTTTAGCTCATTCTCTTCCTCTTGTTCTGGGCCCAACTTGTCCACTCAAGCATGTATCCGAGATATATGTAATAATGAGCAAACTCTATAGGTTGTCCATCTAAGTGCACGTTGTAATCTATGAGGTAGGCATTGTGGATAATCAAGCAAATCCTTTTAAGTGATTACAGTTCCCTTCCTGGAAGCCTTGAAGTGCTCCAGGGCTTGACACAAGAAGTCCAATGTTATCTGCAAACAGGAGGCCCCCCCCGCCCCCCCCCGCCATGGCCCCAGTAATGACACCTATCAACCAAACCTCTATTATCTCTCTGTTACTGAGGATCTCCCCCTCTTTTGGTTTTCCCTTTAAAAGCTGTTCCTATTGAGTGGTTCCTATAGAGTGTTTAGTAGTACCTGACATGGGCAGACCATCACATGAATAACTGCAGTAAAGTGATTTTTTTTTTAAAATCTCATTTTGTTCTTTATTCCTTATTTTCTAGTAAGAAAAAGAAACTTGGCAAAGGCCCTGCAGTGGGCATATACAATGGCAATATCAACACTCAGATACCGAAGAAGACTGGGAAGTTTCAGAAAGGGCGCAAAGACAATGACTCCCATGTCTATGCAGTTATCGATGACACCATGGTGTATGGACATTTGCTCAATGGCTCAAATGGGTCCTCCACTGGTCCTGAAGTGGATGTGTATCGACCCTTCCAAGGCCCCATGGGAGATATACCTCCTTCCCCACCTCCCATCTGCTCCAGGATCTCTACAAGAAAACTACACCCAGAGGACCCTCTCCCATTCCTCCTTCCCGAGTCTGACGGGGAACCTTATACTTTCTCTCATCCCAAATCGGTAGAGGTCAAAAGGAATGAAGACAATGATATACCCTTACTGGAAAAGAAAGAACTAGATGATGTCATGGAATAACTTGGAATCACCCCCTCCTCCACAAAAGACTCCCTCAAAAAGTACATGGTAACTCCACCAAGAGGCTTGTGAGTCATCCTTGTAGGAAAGCAGAAAGAGGAGGTTTTATGGTAGAACAGGAGGGAAATTTTCCTGAAAATATCTCCAGATGAACTCATTTTGTGGTGTCAAATTGATAACCACTTTTTAAAATTTGGATACAATCATCAGAGTTCATGGTTTTATTAAAAACTTGCATGGGAAATATAGACTAATTCTCTAGCCTGTACATATCAGGCAGTGCAACAAGGAAGTCTGAGACCCCAGGAATGCAAAAGAATCATTCTGTTTTGGAGGCTCTGAAGAGTGAAGGGACTTCACCACATCATGTAGAGGGCTGAGTTCTTAGAACCGGCCCACACTGGCCCATTTTGTGAATTTGGGAGTGTGTCTGTCCTCTGATAGGGACCTCTTGGTGCAGGTGTGACTTTTTTCAAAAACTTATTTGCTTGTGAATTTAAGTGAGAATGGGTAAAGAATTTCCCTCAGTAGCTAAGCAAGAAAGACATGCTGGTTATCTGGGGTGGCTGGGTTTGGGATTTTATTAACCTGGAGGCAAAAAAAAACATTATCATCATGGCTTCTTTCAAAGTTAAAGTATTTTGGGTTCTGTTTGGCCAGTTGTTAGATACGTCATTTGACTGCAAAAAGGATCCATAACATCACAGACTTAGAGGTGGAAAGACCTTTGGAGGTCTCTAATACAAGCCTCTCACTTTACAGATGAGGAAACTGAGACGGAATGAGAAGTAACCATACATACACGCATACATATACATACATGTATGTATCTATATGTTTCAATACATTGATGGCTGATCCCCTTCCCCCTTTTACTCCCCCATGGGTTCTCTAGCCTCCACTGGCAAGTACAGGCAGCCCAACTCCCTAGACCTGTATTTATTAAAGGAAAAAAGAAGAAAAGCAATAAAATCCAACTAGTTTTTTTTTTTAATTCATGAGGCTTCTTGGTGACTTTTTCTATAATCTTCAAATTGTTTATAAGTTATCATTCAATTCAACAAGTATTTATTAAGCGCCTGTTCTGTTTGAAGCAAGAAGCAGCATGGCTTAGTAAGAGCCAGGAATAGCTGGGTTCACCTCTGACACCCACTGGCTCTGGGGACCTGGGCAACACATGTGCCCCAAGGCTACTCCTTACTTAAGGCTATGAGTTGCAGAAGAATGGTCTACATGGGTTGCGGGTTTCTTCACCAGAGCTTCCTACACAGGAGAAAGCACGGGTGTGCACACACACACACACAAAGTGCAAGGTACAGTCCTAAGCACTAAAGATACAAAGACAAAATGAAAAAGGACCTGCCCTCAAGGAGCTTAAATTCTTACTATATATCTATCTGTGTGTATGTATCTGTGCATGTAGGGATACAACCATATATGAGCTTTGACATGTATGTATACATATGCATGTATGTACATGTGAAATACATATACTGAACATTTAAAATTAAAGGTCATTTCTGGTTATACATTATTTTGAAGTGAACAGGCAGGAGAAAATATGGCAAAAAAACCCCAAGCTTGTTGAAGTAGTAGCTTTATTTTTACCGCCCCCACCTTTAAAATTATGATGTTTTTGAACTGTCATCTTAGCACTGTGATCAAAAATGTATTCCATCCGAGTAAAGTTTAGCCACATCACCAGAAGAGCAACCTCTTCAGTTCATTTACAGAAAGTGTAGCCCACTTTAATGGGCAAGGATCATGAGAATAGCAGCTTATCCCAATTATTTAGCACTTTTGCATAGAACTCTCCCCACATCCCTCAATTCTGCCTGACAGAATCCCCAGTTCCCTTCAGTCCCACTCCCTGCTCAGGAGGACTTTTCATACATGCCTGTGCGTGCACGCTCGCACATACACACTCTCTCTCTCTCTCTCTCTCTCTCTCTCTCTCTCTGGATTCCTTGCATATACATTGCATCCTCCAGCAGAGGGTAAGCTACTTGATGGCAGAGATTATTTGTTTTGCCTTTGTGACCCAGAATGCTGAGGACATGATATTGATTTGAATGGGATTGAGCTAAGCTTCCTTTTAAGGGAGGTTTCATACTTACATCAGGACTTGTCAGCATTACACATCCCCAAGAACAATATTTATGCAGTAGAACCTGCTCTTTAAGAAACAAGTGTAAATGCTCCTTTGTGGAAATTCAGAGCTGGACCAACTCTAGAAAATCAGGCCATCTCTGCTGGTCAGATTTACTTTATTATTCACCCCCGCAAACAGGACTTTTGCCATCTCCTGTGTTCTTCCAGCTCAGACTTTGTTCAAGGTGGATGCTGCCCTTGGATACTCTGTTTTGAGATGGGAGGGCTCATCTATACCTTTAATTCATCCATAGCCACTGGATGTAGTGACCAGCTTTTGCCACCCTGCTGCCATTGTTCATTTATTCTCAGCAGGTTAGGGGCCTCTTTACCAAGACAATGGCAAACACTGGCTTTTCCTAAGTTTTCATTAGATTTTTAAAAATTCTCTTATGACCAGGCCGAAGTTGCCAGGTCTGTCCTCTGCGTTTAGCAAACCTGAATGATTTGGCTAATCACAATCCCGGTGTAGTCTGAATTCTTTCTAGAAGCATGGTTTACTATTATTTGAACACCATTCAGACTCACCATCATTTTCTGGTTGGCCAAAACAATTCAAAATTCTTTTGGATGCAAAAAATAAAACTCAAGAGAAACTCTGCTGTCTTCTTGAGGGCAACATCTAAAGCCAAAAGTTGGTTCTATTTGTTTCAAAAGTGCCTCAAGGAAGATAGTACCATAAATAGGGGTGGAGTGTCTGTAGCCTCAAGGCACATGTGGCCTTCCAGTTCCTCAAGTGTGGCCTTTGGACTGAATCCAAACTTCACAGAACAATCCCCTTAATAAAAGGATTTGTTCTGTACAACTTGGACTCCGTCAAAAGGCTGCACTCAAGGACCTGGAAGGCCACATGTGGCCAGAATCTTGACTTGCCTTCAAGGCCTAGGTCCTCTATCTGAGTAAAATAATAAGAAACACTGACATAGAGTTCTAAGGTTTGCCAATCGATTTACACACCTATCTCATCTGAGCCTCATAATTGCCCTGTGAGGGCTGCAGGTATTATTTCCATTTTCTAGAGCTGGAAATTGGGGCTCAGAAAGGTAAGTAGGAAAACTCCCAGAGGACAAATATTATTTTTGTCTTTGTATTCCCAATGCCAAGAACCGTACCTGGCACATAGTAGGCACTTAATAAAGACATATTGACTAATTATGCAATATGCCCATGGTCACAAGGCTACTAAGTGTGAGAGGCAAGATCTGAACCCAAGTCTTCCTGTCTCCTGTCAGTGCTTTATCCATCACACAAGACTGCCCAATCCCTGGCAGTTCATCCATCACCTATTTGAAGGCATATTGTATACTCTGCACTGTGGTAAGTACTTAATAAATATTGTGATTGGCTGATACTATACAGCTCTGGTGCCATTTTCCTCTTCCCCACCTTTTTGTTTCTCCCTTAGAGTAAGATAAGAGGAGCTCTGCTCTTAAGATCCCCTTTTATACTGACCAGGTTAGTGAGGATTTTCACCTGACACACCCCTTAGCTAAGTGCTCTTGTGCTACTGGAATGTTTTCTGTAACAATTAACTGGAGAATAACTTATTTGTTGTGAATACGTGTTGTTTTTAGGCTTCATGTTTATTTCCTGTAATTTTTTTTTTAAATAGTCTACAGAAAGAACGTTTAAGTTCCATTGACTGGAGGTTTCAACTGTTTCCTGGTTCAGCTTGTACCCCATTCTTCCAGCTGTTTGTTTTGATAGGGTCAACACTGATAGAGACAAATGTTATCACCCCCAAGTGTGAAACACACTTTTGCTTGATCCCATAAGACTACATGTTTGGTTTTTAATTAAAAAAAATGTTGAATGATAAAGTCTTGGTGTCTGGCCGCCAGTTACTTTTACTTTTCACTTAGATGCAAAGTGAAGGATGGGAAAGAATCATCACTGGGAGGCCAGAAACTGGACTCTTCAGTTTCTGTGCTGAGCCAGACTCCCTCTTCTGGCTCCAAGATGCCTCCCCAGGTGATAATCTGATGCCCTCCAGAAGCCTAAGAACCTGATCCTATCAGCTCCATGAGTGCCTGACTTGGTGAGATCTATCAGCAATGGAGGAAGATTGCAACATGACTGGATCAAGACAACAGTGGCATGGGGCCAGACTGCAGACCCGCATCACCAAAAACTGTTGGAGTTATCCTTCAGTCTTCCCTCTACATTATCCTCACTATCAAACCAGGTGCCAACTTTTGTCAGTTCTACCTCCACAACATCCCTCAGATCCCTCCCCTTTTCTCTACTCATCCATCTGCCCCAGTTTGGGCCTTTGTCACTTCTCCTTTGGACTAAAGCCACAGCATCCCAATTAGTTCCTTGTTTCCTTTCCTAATCAGTCCTCTACCCAGTTGCCAAATTGATTTACTGAAAACATAGATCATCCCCTTACTCAAAAATATTCATTGGTTCTCTGTTGCCTTTAAAGATAGAGCTTTACCCTGGGATTTCATTGATAAAGGAAATTCCCAGGTGAGGAGACTTCATCCAACCAAAGCAGGTCAACTCAGAGTCTTAAAGGGCTGCCTAGAGCAGAGTGGTCAGTGCTTGGCCCAAGGTCTTCAGCTGGGATGTGTCAGAGGCAGGACCTAAACCAAGAGACTACTGGTTCTGTGAGTGACCTGGTGCTAAATCATGGCCTCTAGGATAATATACAAAACATTCAACCTGTCACTGAAGGCCCCCCACAGTCTGGCTCCCAGCTACCTTCTTTCATACCATTCCTCTTCAAGCACTCCCCTTTTTCATCACACTGGCTGCTGTGAGATTCCATCTCCTGACCGCCATATCTTTGCAAAGGTCGTCGCCCATATCTGGATTTACTCTCTCTTCATTTCTACCTCTTAGAAGCTGTAATCTTCCCTTAAAACTTTAGGTACTACCTCTTACAGGTGACCTTTCCTGACCTCCCTCCCCCAAGCCCTATCCCCAGTTATTAATGCTTTCTTCCTCTCAAAATTGCTTAGCATTAAATTTATATTATAAATACACTTAGTATTTACTTCTCTGGGTACATGTTGTATCCCCTTCCTTAAGGTCAGGGACTATTTCATCCTTCCAACCCAGGGCTTTGCATAGAGTAGGTGCTTAATAAATGTTTGTTAAATTGAGTTCAGCAGAGAATCACAAATCATATAGTCTGGGAAAGAAGCAGAGGATGGAAAATAGGAAACCTCTCTGTAAATTCTCTGATTTGAAATCTAAACATCCTGAGGGACCTCCCTATAAATCTGATACTACTGACCACTCTCTTCCCTTGATCTGTATAATGAAGAAAGGAAAGAAGCATTTATTAAGCACTTGCTATGTCCTAGGCAGGGCAATTAGGTGGCACAGTGGATAGAGCACTGGGCTTGGAGGCAGGAAGACTCATCTTCTGAAATAAATCCAGTTTCAGACACTCACTAGCTATGTGATCCTGGGCAAGTCACTTAACCCTGTTTGCCTCAGTTCCTCAACTATAAAATGAGCTGGAGAAGGAAATGGCAAACCACTCCAATATCTCTGCCAAGACAACTCCAAAATGGGGTCACGAAGAGTCAGACACAACTGAAATGCCTCAATAACAACAAAAAACGTCCCAGGCACTGTGCTAAGTGCTTTACAAATAAATATTTCTCCATTTAATCTTCTCAACAGCAGCTATTATTATCCTCACTTTACAGATAAGGAAACTGAGGCAGACAGAAGTTAAGTGCACCACTTAGCTGCCCCTCTAAACCCCTCCTATCCTGGTTACACTCTGACTTAGTTTACTTAACTGGGGAGAAAGAGAAGCAACTTATGCTCAGTGTCTTTGTTGTTAAGTCATTTTTCAGTTGTGTCCAGCTTTCTGTGACCCCCTTTAGTCCCCTACAGTTCATTGATATCATGGCAAAGAAGTAGCAAAAGGCTGTTGCAAGGCTGCATGGACAGCTCCAGCAGTATCACCAAGTCCCAGCCTGTCCTGATGCTGAGACAGATGGTAACACAGACCAGGGACTGGTCAGCAAGGTTAGAGTGGCTCCTCCCCCCTGGCTCGGACACACGCCCATGGTGGGTTACTAGATCTAACTCTTTGTTCTTGGTTTATGGCTGTTGTCCCCCTTCCCAGACAATCCCTGTTTCTGAAGTAGGGCCAGAGGCTGAAATGAGTCAGACAGAGAAGGATCTGCAGTATCCAAAGAAAATAGTCTAGGTTTTTGAAGTGAGCAAAATAAACCAGGAAGAGCTTTAATAGATCAACAAAATCTGAAAGTATCTGTTTGTGGACCCTGACCTAAATGAAAGAATGACTGAAATCAAGAGGTTCTAGACCACAGAGAATTCAGTAACCAACGCAGGATGTCATGGGGCAGTACAGGAAAACAGTGCCAACTGAACCTAAAGGTTATGTCTGAGTAAACCATCAAAACGGAAAACAGATCTTGCTTTTTTCAAGCACTGTGGACCCAGACAGTAAGAATCTAGTTGCTAAAATTGGAAACAAAGTGGATTAGGTGCCCAATGGATCAGAGAATGGTTGAAGAAACTATGGTACAGGAATATAGGTCTGTTGATGTGCAGTAAGAAATAATGAACATAGGGAATTTAGAGGAATGTAGGAAGATTTATATGAACTGATTCACAGTATAACAAGCAGAAACCAAGAGAACAATACACACAGAAAGTGACAACAATGTACATGAAAAGATCACCAAAAGAAAGTCAAACTTTGAGTAACTGTAAAACCAGTGAAGACCTCAGAAGACAGGCCATGAAATACACATCTTCCTCAATGTAGAGAGGCAAGGAACTATTTTTTTGTCAGATGCAATCACTACCAAATATTTTTATTTAATTACTCTTCTTTGTTACAAAAGAGGTCTGGAGAGGGAATTAAAATAAGCAATATAAAAATACAATGCATCAACAAAATACATACATATAATATGCATATATTTCTATGTATACACATACATACATATTTTTTTAATAGAGAGACTGGTTGATTTGGTAAAGCAGGAAAGATAAGTAAGATTTAGTTGTTAGCTTGAAAAGCTAGACTCTACAACTACTCTGTATACTCATACCTGCTCACATGTGGTGTCTCCCCCAAGAGACTTCACACAGTAGTAAAATAATTCTTGTATTCCAAATACCTGACTGAAATGTGAGATTTGTACGACTAATTCCAGAAATGGAAAAAGGAAAATGGAGCTAGGAACTGGCCATGGCTCAGCAACTCTCCACCCAAGAGGAGAAGCCATCTTTTGGGTGATGTCAAAAGAAATGACCGGAGATGAATATAGGAAACCTAGACATTTTGAAACACCTTGCCAAAGATGAAGAAAATGATTTGCTCACCTTTGAAGAACAAGATATTCTTCATGTGACCCTAAAAAATATCCTAATATGAAATGTTCATGTTATCCAAAATGTTATCCTAAAATGCAAAAATCGATGTGTTTGTTCATTATTAGCTTCTATCTTTGTCAGTCTACTGTGCCGGCTACTATGTTCAATTAAATTAGATTGGTTGAGTTTTGAAGTTTGAAACCTTTCTATTTCTTCATCATTTTTACCTCTGATTTATTTTTTAAAACTTAATACAGAGTCCTTTTCCTTTATTTATTTATTTATTTTAATGAATGATGCATTTAGAGATTTGGGGGATTGTGAATTGCTTAAAACATGACAGATTTTATTTCCATTGCAAATTAGGTAACACATTGGATTCTCTGGCCACCCGCTAAACCAGCATTTTTGCTGCAGGGTGATTATTTCTTTCATCTTAATGCTTTATCAATTCAAGAATCTTTAAGGACTCTTTGAGAGCTAGGTTGGTTTGTATTTTCTCTTCTTCTATCTGATTTCTCAAACTAATTAAACTGTACTTTAAAAAATCACTCCCAAATTTAAAATAGTTTTGTCTAGTCTTTTGTGTTTGATGGGGTAATGCCATTAGAAGGAATGGTATGCCATTTGGTTTCTTCTTTTGCTAGTCTTTTGAAAGATAAAAATGTTCAAATTTTTGACAACTTCAAGGCAATCATGCAATAAAAGTACAAGATCTTTTTTTTTTCTTTTTGGTTTGGACCTTTGATTTCATTAGTGTAGAAAATTCCAGGTATGGAAACTTCCTACACCAATACAGATCAGCAACTCACTCATAACTTAATAATAACGATAGCTAGCATTACACAGTACTTTCAAGTTTGCAAAGTTCTTTACAATGGGTTATTTAATCTAGTCCTGCTTCCCCTCCCCCAAAGGGTATGGGCTACCTAATAATATATTTCCCCTTCCCCTCTCCCCAGGGAAGGGAGGAACAGTTTCAGAATAGGACATATGGGTCTCAATAGCAGTACCCTGGAATAGAATGTAAAACAAAACAATTTTCATCAATGCAGATCAGCAATTTTTCTGTAACTTATTAATAACAGCTGGCATCTGTGTGGCCCTTTAGGATTTTCAAAGCTCTTTACATATGTTATTTCTCTGTGGGCTTGGTGCTATTCTTTTTCTCATCTCACAGATGAGGAAACTGAGGCTTGGAAGAGTTAAGTGACTTGCCCAGGGTCACATAGCTAGTAACTGTTTGAGGCTGGATATAGTTCTTGCAGTGGATCACAGGACTAGCACTACATCTATTCTGCCCATAGATGGCCATATTGTAGTCTTGGAGAGTTGTCCCAGGTCTTCTTAATTCTAAGGCCAGCCCTCTATCCACTACACCATACTTTGCATTTGTATCCCCAGTGCCTATGAAAGTACCTAACAAAATTGGCTGGTTGATTGGTTGATCAATTCTCTAGACCGGATGATAAAAGAAGTCAGATTCTCTTTGACCTATCACAGTCCATGTCGCCATTTGCGGTCCCCTCTTTCAGTGACCACCTCTGGAGTTCCCTGCCCTGCACCTCCTAGACCAGTCTTGACTGGAAGAAGCAAAAATCCTTTCCAGGTCCCCCTCCATGTTAGTGCCCTCCTCCTGCAATTATCTGCAATTCATCCTGCATACGCCTTGTCTGTGTGTGATTGTTTGGAGGCTGACTCCCCCATTGGCCTGTGAGTTCCTTTGGGGCATTTTCCCCCCTTTCTTTGTGTCTCAGGCCCATGGCATAGTGCTTTCACACAGTTAAGTATGTTTATGTTCTCTATGGATCCACCACAGTCTAGATCTGTCTCACAAGGGTCCCTCCTCCACCACAAAAAAAAGGGTAAAGATACATAAAGACGTGGGGTCCCCTAACTGCCACGTGTCTACATAAAGCCCAGAAGATGTCAGTTAGTCTTCAATGAGCTTGATTACTTTTCCTTACAAGATGACCATACTCAGTCAGGCAGTCAGTCAACAAGCATTTATTATGTGCCAGGTGCTGTGTGAAATACAACTAGACAAAGAAAAGGAAAAAATACTCTTCATACCCTCAAGTACTGTGTATGTTCTAATGGAGCAGACAACATGCAAATAACTAGATAGGAAAAATATAGAATACAATGCAAACGGAAGAAAACCCCAAAGGGAAGGCACTAGCAATGGGGGGCAGGTGGTAAAAGCCTCCTGCAAATGATGGGATTTAAGCTGAGTCTGGAAGGAAAGCTGGGGTGCCAGACTTCGAGCTGAATGTCTTAGGTATGACTGAAGACCTTGACCAAGTTTTCATCACCTCCAAATCCATTTAGATGCCACCACAGACAGGCTAGACAAAGACTCTAAAGCCAGGGTTCTTTAAGCCTCTTTGGGTCACGGACCCCACTGGCATCGTCTGATGAGGTCTACAGTTCTCTTCTCAGAATAACATTTTTAAATGCACAAAACAAAATGTAGAGAAATAAAAAAAAAAAGAAACCAATCAGATCAAAATAGAGTTATCAAAAGACTTTTTAAAACAAATTCATGAACCCCAGGGTAAGAGCACCTGAAGCTTTATTCAGATGTTAAAAGATTTCTGGGGGAAAGCCCTGCATCTGACCCAGAGAGAAAAGGGGGGCTCAGTGAGCATGCAAGAGTAGGATGGCATTGAATTGTGAGTCCAAATGATATTCTTTCAGCTATCCCACTGAGACGAGGCATGTGGCTATGTCTATCAAGTAGTAGCAAAGAATTAGAAAAATGAAAGACAAAATAAATCACATGGTGATTCACTAGTTAAGATATTCCCAAAGGTCTCCCTGAGAGAGTGGAAGGCATTCTGGATTTGGAGTCAGAGGTCCTGGGTTTGAATCTCCTTGTTGCCACTTTGGGTAGATTTGTTACATAACTTCTCTGGGTTTCCTCCTCTGTAAAATGGATAGTTTGAACTAGACCTCTAATATCCCTCCCAACTCTAATCCTATGATCCCATGAATGAATCCCTCAGCTCCATTCTATTTCAGCTACTACTCTAAGATGCCCAAACCAGTCTGCCAAGCTAGAGGTGAGTTTTCAACCCCTTTGGTTTAGGTTCCCTGGCTTGCTGCCTCATTGGTTAATGGCTGAAGGTAACTGACAGGGGTGTGAGCAAAACCACTGGGCACCGTTGTGGTTCCCCACTGGCCAAATGCAGGCTTAGCGGCAAACAATGAGTGTGTGAGCTTACAACTTTCCCGGAGTTCAGAGGACCAGAAGCACTGCTTCTGGCACATGAGAGGCCCCCAACCAAAAACATTAATTTGTCCCTGAATATATAGCCAGAGGCAATATTGGGTTCAAATGCTGACTCTGCTCCTTTATATCTGAATGAGCTTCACCTCCCTAAATTTCAGTTCCTTGTCTGTAAAAGGAGGGGTGTTAGACTAGATGGGTCCTTTCTCCCTGGAAATCTATGATTTTATAATGAATATAGTTTCCCAACTATCAACTCTCTGGCTCCCCTGGTCTCCAGATATACACAAGAGCCACCAATCCAGTTTTTTGGTTTTTCTGTTTTCCTTTCTTCTCAAAAGAAACTAATTGCTTTGGCCTCCTGCCAAGATGCAGTGCCTGATACAGTCTTGCCTGAATTTGTTTGCTGTCTACTGAATGATTTGACCTTTGGACCTTCCGGGTTCAAGGGCTTTCTTCACCTACACCCCAGGGGGCCACGAGGTCAAAGCCACAAAGCTATGAGGCCTTAAACCAGTCAGGTAACTTGGAGCTCTGTGGGGCCACAAGGTTTAAAAATCTGGGCAGGCCCTCAGAAGAAACTCGAGCTGTAAAGCTTCCCATGGGACACTGTTCCTTCCCTGTAGCATCTGACTCTACAATGTCCTGTGTATAAAGGAAAACTCATGGATTTGGAGCTGGACGTCCAAGAAGAAGTCATGTAAGCCAACTTCCTCCTTTTACCCATGAGGAAACTTGAAATCTACAGGGGTTAAATAACATGTCCAAAGTCACACAGCCTGGAAGACTAAGGAGACCTAGCTACAAACACACACACGTGGGATAATAACAGCCTTTCTCTACCAGGGTCACCAAATAAGATGACCTATGTACAGTGCTTTGCAAATCTTAAAAGTTCTATGTAAATGTGAGCTCTTTTTGGGTCAATTTAACTCTCTTCTCTCATAATCTGGTTTAACGGAGTTGACTTCAAAAAACTTTCTTCAAAGATAGTAAAAAGATGCACGTTCCCCTGGTAGAATTATCATGAATTCCAAATGGGTAAGGCCCAAGATTCATCATATATTCAAAAACACTCATTCCAAGCAATTTGCAGTACATTGACATGACGTTACTTCCTTGTCATGTTCAGTGAACTGCCTTTACCAAATGTCTAGTTCCAAATTGACAATATGATGTGTACACACGCACCTGTTGGCTGAAGCCCAGGTAAGCTCCTCTCACTCTTGATCAGACTTGATCAATGACTAAATGGAGAACTTGTATGATATAGCCACCAGTGGAAATACAGTTTCTATGCTAATGGACCTTAATCAAGGCAGAAGCTCTCAAGTCAGTAAATGACTGGTTTCAAGAGCAGAGATCTAGGTGTTTGTTCCAGCTGATGAAATTCACACAATTTTAAAAGTTATTTTAAAAAGTATTTCACAAAGAAAGCACCTTAGGGCATCACCTAGTCCAACCCCCTAATTTTACAGATGAGGAAATTATACTCTAACATAATAATGAGATAAAACAGTTAAGAAATACATCCTTCAAACAAGCTTGGCCCCAAAGAAAAAATATGAGGAAGACACCTCCCTCTGCTCCTTTGCAGAGGCTGAGTTCCACCATATGGAACATGGCATATAACACCAGATTTTCTTTGATGTGTTGAAGGGTTTCCCTGATTTTTCACCCCTTTTCTTCCTCTTTTTCTTTTTCAAAATAATATTTATTATAACGGATGGCCCTCTGGGAGGAGATACAAAGGAATAGAGAAAGAATTCCAAGCAAGATAAAAATAAAAGGTATCAATAAAATCTATTTTTCATAAAATAAAATGAAAATATACTCTTCAAAAATCAGCCTCCGTACCCCTGGATTTGCTTAGAGATATGACACAGCCTTTTCTCTCTCTTAGAAAAACAAGCTAGTTTCTTTTCTGCAAATAATGAGTTTTCTCTGAGGCAAATTGGAGCAAAAAAAAATTGACTTCTATAAACAAAATGAAAAATGCCTTTCATATGAAAAACTTCCAGCGTTCGGTGACTCTGGTACATTCCAACTGAGAGTATGTTTTTACTTTTGTTTTTGTTAAAAATAAAATAAAAGTGAGTGCTTAAGTTCCTTTTTCATATAAGACAATAGCATCCTTTGTTGGAGGGGAAAAAATCAATCTAATTTCTTCTTTCTGGGCCAATGGCATTGATCTTTAGATGAAAATTTATACTTGCTACAGCTACTCCTGGCACCTGGGTACATGTACATACAGAGATCAAGATGTTTGTTTATCTTCAGGATCGTTTCCAAGGGCTGCTCAGTAATTGGACATGGCACCACATCTGCTTTAGTCTACTTGAAAAAGCTTGGCTCTCATACCAGTTGACTGCTTAATATTTAATCTTCTGGGGGAACCACTTCCACCATGAGCTTCCTTGAGGATATTTGATTGGTGAAAAATCCCCTGACAAAACCAAAATGGCATCCAGGGAGTGTTTGGGACAGGCTGGTAAGAAGAGAGCTTTAATACAAATTCATGGAGTTATAGAAGGTTAGAGACAGAAAAGGCCTTAGAAGATCACCTTGCCCCCAAACTTACTACATGCAGCCTGTGAACAAATGAATGAATGAGAAAGCATTTCAGTGCTTATGATATATAAAGCACTACATGTTATGGATAGAAATGGAAAAGCAAGACCCTGCTCTCAAGAAGCTTACTTTCTAAGAGGGAATATGAGAAAATCATGAGAGAGGTACTAAAAAGGAACACAAGTACTCAAATCAAGCAGTTTATAACTCACAGACATGCAAGAATGTGGGTCTCCAGCCCTTTTGTCCTATGAGCAAGGACAAGCATGGGGTGGATGTATCGTGGGAGGTCTACTTCAGATGAGAACTCAGAACTCTGGGTTTTTGTCTTTATGTCTGGTTGCTAAAGCTGGGCAGATTCCCAAGATCCAAGAAGGGAGGAGACCTTAGGGACAGTCAGTCAGTGATAGGTCAAGACTCCTCCCTCCTCCCAATTGTGGACCTGTAACCACAAGGCCACTGTGATTAGGACAGTGTGCTAAATGGTTATGATCAGGAGAGGCTTGCTTACTTTGCATACCTGGATTAGATGAAGTTTGCCAAATTGATTATGATTAGGAGAACCTTGCAAACATGGTCTAAATGAAGCTGACTAAACCAGTTACTGGGTACAAAGGAACTTCCCAATATATAGACTGGTCAACCAGAGATCAAATATGGTGTCATTTCTGTCGGCTAAGACCTAGGGATAGACAATGCTCTCAGGAAGAGAACACATGTGGAAAGTTTCAGCTGCAAATCAGATGGAAAGATCCCATGGTCTTCAGGGTACAACAGCAAAGCAGAGGGTCAGGCCTCCCCTCTGATGTCATTTCTACCGATGAAATTAAACGAGTTCCTGATGTGGAACCATTTCACAGTGTCAGATCTTTCTCTTCTAGATTTTCAGTAGTTGTGGTGGCAATACCTGCAGGAGCAATTACTGGCCACTGACATCTCCCCAGGAGTTACTTCCAAGACTGATGGCTTCAGGGCTGGGCTGGAAGCAGAACCACTGGTCCTAGGACTCTTGGCTTACTTGACAGTCGGTGGTAGCTGGCCATCAGATGGTGTTGGTGGTAGCAAGGAAGTGGGACCTTTTTTCCACAGGGTTTGTTCCCTTGAATAATGGTGGTGAGGTGAAGGCAGGCAGCACAGCCTGTGGACTGGGGGAGGCATTGCCATTCCCAAGGCTCTCAACTGAGAGTCCTGAGCTATTTCCATTGGAGTATAAAAGGAAGAGGCAGTAGCAGATTCATGTATGTGGCATGTGCTGCCTCCTGTTTTTCCCTCAGGGTGCCTTCCTCCTTTAACTAAGCTGACTTGCCTGTCCTATAGGTGGCAATTGGTCAACATTTATTCAGTCAAACCTACAGAAAACCTGACTTCAAATCCCTGCTCAGCCAGTGTAACTCCAGGGAAGTCTCAATCTCTCAGGCCTCATCTGCAAATGAAAGGGCTGGTTCTTTAAGATTCCTACCAGCTCTAAATCCTAGGATCTTAAACCTCTGTTAAGCCTGCATGAGATTTTTGGCAAAAATATTTTTATCTAATTAGCTAGAAAACACATAAACCAAGAGGGCCAACAGGGTGTAACCTCCCCAAATTTCTGGCTATGTGGCCAAAATCTCAGTAATGTTTAGCCGAGTTGCAACCAGGGTGGAGCAACTGGATCTTTGTCCCAGGGTGTTAAAACTTAGAGGAAGCCAACAGCAAAGGCAGCCAAAGCCCTGGGCCCTGGCCCCTTCATGTCCCCCCAAAACAGCCAGTCCCTGAGCAGCATAAAACCTTGGCAATATCCTGGAAGCACACAATTTCCCCACTAAGCAGCTCACATAATCTTAAGAAATTATATATTTTAAATACAGCAATTATTAAATATATAATATCTATAGATCTACAATTATTTCAAAGCTATAATAATTGAATATAGATTCAGGTACTTACTTGACAAAATAATCAAAATCCAGCAATAGGCCCTTGGTGTTGCTGAGTCTCACTCCCTAGTTCCATTCCCTTCAGCTGCTTATTAAGTGCTCAAAGGCTACAGATGCAAACATGAAAGATGCTACTTCTTCCCGGGCCAGGATCACCTCAGGAAGAGTACCTGAGCTAATCCTTGAAGGAAGAGAAGGTTTCCAAGAGGAGATGGTGGCAGTGGGGAAAACATTTCAAGATGAAATTTATTGACATTTATTTAGTCATTAATTCATTTTTTTGTTTGCTTTTTGGTTTGGACCTCTGATTTCACTTATGAAGAAAACTCACAATGAAGAACTTCCTCTACCAAATGGCCTACCCTAGGCAACTTACAGTTTCAAATAGTTGTCTGGGCACCTAGAGGTTAAGTGAGTCATTGGTCCCAGTCACACCCTTTAATACCACTAAGGAGTGAGTGATCCTGCCTTCCACCTCATTCTCCTCTCCTCTTCCAATTTCTCTTCTTCTCTCCCCAAACCCATTCCTAAAGTAGAAAAAACCAGGAAAAGAGGAAATTATCAGGGATGGTTCTGGAGAGAAATATTTTGTTTCCTCTTCTTTATAACCAGCTCTAGTCCTGCTAATATGGGAATATTATTCACCAGATTTCCTTTTCTCAAGGTACAGCAGCTCACAGAGGGTTACTCACCATATCTTGCTCTATCAGTAAAAAAAAATGTGTTTTGAAAATTATGAGCGAGGCAGCAGAGAGTCAAGAAGATCTCTGGGGCTCCCACATAGCCTGTCTGTGTGACCCTGAGCTTGTCACTTAAACTCTAAGTGTCCAGGAACTTTCTAAATCTCTGAAATGCAGAGCACATGACAATATGCATTGGTAGGAAGAGTTTCCTTGGTAAGAATTTCTATATGAATGAAACCACATGTCCACAGACACATCATATGTGTGACGACCAACTCTGATAAACTGGACTCTTCTCAGCAATACACAGTTATAAGATAACTCTCCAAGTCTCAGGATGGAAGATGTCTACATTCAGAGAAAGATCTAGAAAGAACAAAGTTTAAATGGAGACTGAAGCAGACGACATGCTATCGTTCTTTTCCATCTTTGGTTTTGTCTCTTCTTTCCCAGTGTTCACTCCATTGGTTACAACCCTTATATACAACCAGACTGATGTCCAATGTGAAAGTATTTGCAGATCCTATACTTGATTGCATGCCGCCATGGGTGGGTGGGGGGAAGAGGGAGGGGAGAAAATTTGAAACTCAAGGGACTGTGGAACTGAATCTTGTAAACTAAAAGTAAATAAACAAATCAATTAAAATTTTAAAAAAAGGAATCACATGTCCAGCCCCACCCTCAAATAAATAAGAAAAAGAAGATAAATTCATAATGACTAGACTAGGAGCAAAGTGCCTAAATTCTGGGATGGTGCCCAACTCCCAGTAAAACACTTAAGTCAGTAGGCTAGCTAGAGCTGGGAGGTGTGTAATAAGTGACTGGCATGAAGATCAGGGAGCCCAATGTACTTGAAATTGCTCATCAGACAGATTCTTTCAGTAAGTTCCTCCATAGAAACCAGTTGGGCACCTAAAGGTTAGAAACTCATCTTTAAACTTTTGTTGCCATTTCTCCGGCCTTCTGACCTATACTCCCTCCTCTTAGAATCCTTAGCTTTTTCCAGTATCAGCTCAGGTGCCAGCTCTTCTCTGAAGCCTCCCTGATCCCCTTCCTTCCCACACACCTTTACCCTTCACTCCCAGTTTTTGCTGCACTCTTCCTCCTGAAGTTGTTTTATATTTACTCCTCCAGGTACAGAGTTATAGATGTAGAGCTAGGGGTGACCTTCGAGGTCAACTGGCTCACCTCTGGCTAACATTCTGCCAGTGGAAAAAAAATGGCTTGTAGAGTTAAGCGATTCATAAGCCCCTCGAACAGTGGTTCTCAACCTTCCTAATGCCGCGACACTTTAATACAGTTCCTCATGTTGTGGTGACCCCCAACCATAAAATTGTTTTCGTTGCTACTTCATAACTGTAATTTTGCTGATGTTACGAATCTATCTGATATGCAGGATGTATTTTCATTGTTATAAACTGAACATAACCCACAGGTTGAGAACCACTGCCCTTGAAGGTAGGTTGCTTTTTTTTTTTATCATTGTACACCCAGCATCTGCCACAAAGCCTAGCACCTACGTAAACAGATCTATAATCTTTTTGATCCAGGAGTTCATCTAACAATGCATAGCACAATTCAACCACATCTGCCCATTTCTGCAGGACTCTTATCTATGTTCTCCCAAAAGTTTGAGACAGAGGGGTCAGGTCTGCCCAAAGTGAAGAAGCCCATCCTCACTTTCTCTCAACTCTGTCGAAGTATCAGGGGAACAGTGTAGATGCCTACCTGCCATCCCTTGCTCTTACCAGCTCATCTTCTCTTGTCATATTACAGCATCTTCTTCTCTTTTTCTTTAGAGTTCCTAGTTGGTTATATATTGCAGCCCATTCATTCTCATCTTGGACTTTTCTGGCCCTGTGGGATGCTCATCTTTAGTTCTTCCAAGACAGTAAGAGTACCACATTTTGCTGCCATATAACAATACTGGTGGAATGTTAATATCAAAAGAGTGTGCCTATGTTCTCATCAGAAGCTCAAGGTCAGTAAAAGAACTATGTAATTTCCTGAAAGGCCTCCAGCCCGCTTGCCTCTTCCTGTTCAGCTGTGGACCTAGCTCACTGTCCATCTGGTAGCATCTGTCCTATGTTGGACAAGCTCCATAGGACACCTACCTATTTGACTGAACTTGAAACATGGGCATTTTTTCATCCACCTGGTCTTTCTCGTGTAGATGAACAAGGCAAATTCCTTTAAATGATTACAGCTCTCTTCCAGGAATCTCTGCAATGTCCAGAATCTCTATGCAATGAGCTCATTATCACCAGACAGAAGAATATGGAAAATCTCACAGTCCAAGAGGAATCCCTCAACCTTGACTTTTCCCTGGATCTCCTTCAAGACTTTGGTACACATCCATTTCACTCTTTTATACCTCTCTTGACGTTTATTTTCAAAGGGTCTGTTAAGTACAGCATTTTTATGTTGTTCCAAGGGATCCTCATGCTCTTGATAAATGTATGTATTAAAAATACTTGTTGATGGATGAACCAAAATCTCATGTTTTCTCTCTCTAAATTCATCTTTCTTTTCAGACCACCACAGCGTCAGTACACTAACATCTAAGTGCCTATATGTGCTAGGAGCAGTGCTAAACGCTGAGGATACAAAAAAAAAAAATCCCTGCCCTCAGGCGGCTTACAGTTTAACGTGGATGGCAACTGGCAAACAGGCCCGTAAAAAAGATACAGGCAGGATGAACTGGGGATAATCCAGTGGGGGGAGGCCCCGAGGCTGCGCACTGGGAAACGCTTCTGGCAGAAGGCGGGCCTTCCGCTGGGCCCGCAGGAAGCCGGGAGTGGAGAGAGGGGCGGGGCACAGAGCCGGCCTGCCAAAACCGCTATCTTGCTGCGCGTCGCCCCCTAGAGTGAGTTCTCTGAGGGCGGGGCTAGCTTCTGCTTCACTTTTCTCTTTTTGGCAGCTCCCGGCACGTGTGCATACAACAGATGCGTAATAAATGCGGAGAGAACTGCCCTGCGTTGCCTCGAACTACATGAAACAGAATTTTCTTCTCTGACCGCCTCATGGTAAGCGAGGGGAAAGGTGGGCAAGGCCTGTAGAAAGCAGACGCACTCACCCACGTGACCCCCGCTACCGCGGCTGTGGGGCGGGGCTCAGGCCCCCAGGGGGCGCGCCGGAAGCGGCAGCCAGGCTCGGCCCCGCCCAGCAGGGGGCGCTCCGGAGGCGGCAGCCAGGCTCTGCGTTCCGAGCTCATCAGTTCTCTCTCTCTGGATAGCATTTTTCATCATGAGTCCTCTGCAGTTGCCTTGGATCGCTGTCTTGATCAGAGTAGCTAAGACTTTTAGAGCTGGTCATGCTTATGACGTTGCTGTTATTGTCCGCAGAGTCGTCCTGGTTCTGCTTACTTCACTTTTCATGAGTTCAAATAAGTCTTCTAAAGTTTTTCTGGAACTACCCTGCTCATCATTTCTTATAGCACCAAAATATTCCACCACAACTTGTTCAGCCGTCCCCGTTCACGGCATCCTTTCGACTTCCAGTTCTTTGCCACCACAAAAAGAGCTGCTATGAGTATTTTTGTATGTATGGGTCTTTTTCCTTTTTCTTTCATCTCTTTGGGGGTGTAAACCTAGCAGTGGTATTATGGGTCAAAGGACATGCACAGTTTTGTCCTCCTTTGGGCACAGGGGCAACTGCATTTTTCTAAGTGTCAGGGAGCACCAGGGTGCAAACTACACGTTTAAGGTCATTCACAACTTCTCGTTGGCTTGTTTCAGTTGTGTCCAGCCCGTTGTGTCACCGTTTGGGATCTAAGGTTCTGCGCTTGCGGACAGGTAGGTGTCACCCACCCACACGGGTCCTTGCTTGGGATGACCTTCCCTGGGTCTCATGGCGCATGATGAAAATCCAGGAGGTCCTTTACCAGGGGTTCTATTCTGTCTGCACCAGCTTCATCATCCAAAGGCATCCCTTACTTACCATCTTTCTGGAAACAAGCATTTTTAGACAGTCATTAGGTCACTTAGGACCCTGGCCTCTGGTAGTGATTCCCTATCATTCCCCCCACCCTCAGGGAAAACAAAGGATTTGTTCCTTTGGAGTAGCTTTAACTGTAAATTAAACCTTCTTCCCCTATTTTACTCCCAGATTCCTGAGGGTTTTTCTGTTCCTCTCAGAAGCCAGATTTTGCAAAACAAACAAAAAAAACATGATTTTCCTACCTTACTACAAATCTCTAGGAAACTGACTGCTTTGGATTCAGTCACCCCTGAGTGGGGCCCAGATCCAGGCCTTACTCTGGTGTCCCCCTGTGGCAGGAACAAAATCTGTCTGCTGTGACCGCATTCATTTCATTGCTCCCCTCTTCAGTGCCAGTGCCAGGGGTGTGGAGGGAGAGATTTCATTCTCCATCTCCTTGCCTTTCCACCCTACCCCCAGCCTTCTTCCTCCCCCTTCCTCCTTGGGGCCCCCTCCCAGCCTTCTGTGTACCAGGTGGCAGCTTTCAGCAGTGGGTAGGCCGTGCTGGTCCTTTGAGGCTCTTGACCTGGCCAAGGGGGAAGTGCGTCAGAGGCTTCACCAGACACCTCACTAGTAGGACCAGTTGCTGTGGCAACTGTGTGTGAGAGGAGAGGGCAGTAGTGTTTTATCTGAGTTTGGTATCCTTCACTTAAAAAACCATATTTTTAGAACATAGAAATGCAGGTCTCTCTCATATATAGCTTGCTTTTCTTTTAATAATTTTAACATATAACTTTTAAAATTGCATTTTTAAAGATATTTTGTTATTACTGAAGTTACTTTTATTGCATTGAGCCTGAAGCACGGGACTAGGTTAGCCCTAGCCCAGAATACCCCACCACCACTACATCTTTGTAACTCAAGGAGAAATAACTCTTCTCCATTAAATAAAACATTTAAAGGTAAATTCTCCTTGGTTTTAATGTATTTGTCTAATGGGTGCCAGTGCAGGTTGATTTGTAAACTAGGGTGTGTCCAGAGTGATATATACTGGCAAAAAGCGTAGACCAAAATTCTGAAGACTTTGATTTCAGTATAAGTCTAGTTTTGCCTTTAGCTGTATGACCTTGGATTGGTCACTTTACTCCCCCAGGCCTCAGTTCTTCTAAAATGGAAAAGTTCCTTTCAGCTCTGACACACAATGCTGTATTGATGTCCTTGGACAGAGTATGAACCATGGCTACCTCCTTTGCAAATGTTTCTTTGGCTTCCTGCTTCCAACTCTAGAAAAAACAGGTTCCTATCCATTCCATCTCCTGGTCTATAGTTCAGTGTCTCTTTTTTCCCTTTAGAGCACCTTATAAGCCTTAATAGAAAAAAATAGGAGCTATTATGGATAGTCAGTGAAGTCTAACACTGAACCCATTACATTCCCTCCTAACCTCTCTTCTCTTTGAAGCTTCCTGCAGTGTCTCAGGTTCCAAATCTCAGTATGACCTGGGCTCCTCATACGCTCACCCCACGTGCCCAGTCGGCTGTCAGATCCTGCCGTTTCTGCCTCCATGTTTCTTGCATCTAACCCTTTTTCTCTACTTGCAGGGCTATCCTCTTAGTTCAGACCCCAATTACCTAATGCAACAGCTTTCTAATTGGTCTCCATCTCCCCGGTCCATTCCATATGCTGCTGCCAAAGTAACTCTCCGTAAGGTCGGATCTGACCATGTGACTCTCCATTTCCAGTGGCTTCCTGTTGCCCCCAGGATAAAACATAAATTCCTCTGCTTAGCTTTTAAAGCCCTTTGCCCGGAGGCCCCGCCCTCCTTCTCCAGCCCCTCTGCTCCCCCTCCTCTACTCTGGGCCCCAGCCTCTCTTTTCTTTTCATACAGGGCTCCTGCTCCTGTCTCTGTGCCTGAAACATGCTCCGTCCTTACCCTGTGCTGTAGAATTAGGAGGCAGCTTTTCATCTAAGAAGCAGCTTGGATTCCATCCTCTGCCTGAAGCCTTTCCTGATGCCCCCAGCTGCCAGGGCACTGCTTTGTATTTAGCCATGTCATGTGGATTTGTGTTTATTCACATATTTTAAAAATGTGCTTCTCATTTTCCCTCCCAGAATGTAAACAGTAGGGATTGTTGTCATTCTTTGTAGTCGTGTCCCCAGTGCCTAATACAGCACCTTATGCATAGAAGATGCTTCATACATACTTGTAGATTAATTGATTACGCCTTTTTTTCCTGAGACTTTTAATTGTCCCCCCAGCCCTGCAATTGGACCTCAAAACTAAACCTGTACCCTGCCAAAAATAACCCACCCTCACTGGGTCCATCCCAGTCCAAACCCTTGTCCCAGGAACTGTGATAAGGCTCAACTGGGTTCTGAAGGAAGAGGTGGCTGATTATGTTTCACAACCACAGATAGGAGGAAAGTTCATGACCAAGTAAGGGATAGAAAGAATATTAGAAAGTAAACTGGATAATATTGATTTCATGAAATTAAATAGTTTTTGTACAAACAAAACTAGTGTCGTTAGAAGGAAAAGAAGTAATGGAAAAAATCTTTATAGTAAATTTCTCTGATAAATATCTCATCTAAGATATGCAAGGAACAAACAAGAGCTATTCTCCAATAGATAATTGGTCAAAATATAGGAATAGGCAATTTTTAAAGAAAGAAACTGAAGCTATCGATAATCTTATGAAAAAAATAGCCTTGTGAAAAAGTACTCTAAATAACTAGTAAAGAAATTCAAATTAAAGGAACTCGGGTACTCTCACATCCATCAAATGGACAAAGATGACCCAAAACGAGAAAATCACAATTGTTAGAGAGATTGGGGTCCAGCCATGCTAGAACCAATTTAGACCAATGACCGAGTCACTAAACTATGCACATACCCTTTGACACAGCTAAAGCACTGCTAAGCCTGTGCCCCAAAGAGATCAGAGTGGAAAAGACCTATATGTAAAAAAATATTCCGTCTTTTTTAATTTGTTATGGCAATAAAGTAGAAATTAGTAGGGTGCTTATCAACTGGGAAGTGGCTGGACAGATTATGTTATATAAATGGAATGGCATGGCATGCCATAAGAAATGACAAAAGGGGTGGTTTCAGACAAACCTGAAAAAACACATATAGACAGAGGCAGACGGAAACGAGCAGAATCAGTAAAATGATCTGTACAATAATGTTATAGTGATAAGAGCTTTGTTCCATGGAGTGACTAAACCAGTGGCGAAGCAGCAGTTACAAAGTGTGTGCTGCGTTATTTCCTGGCAGGGAGGTGAAGGGCCCAAAATGCAGAATAAGGGGGTTTGTTTTGCTTGATTGTGTGTATTCGTTACTAAGGCTTCTTTTGATTTTTCCAGTTGGGGGGGGGGACTGAAGGGGACAGGGAAAAGAGAAAAAACAGGGTCATTGAAATATTTTTTAACAAATAGAAGAGGAGGAAGGCCAGGAAGAATCATGGATAAGTGGGGCAGTTTGGAATGTTACACATTACATTTATTATGTTTTTTTGAAATCCGGCTACACATGATAGATAAAACTACAGTTTGATGCATGACCCTTTTCTGCTTTAGATGCTCATTTCTTAAGTTTAGAATAAAAATTAGTTGCTTTATTTAAGAAGCAGTGGTGGGTTGAGATTTTAGGGTCCTATGTTTAGTGCTGGAAGGGATCTTTGAGGCCATCTAGGCCAACCTGGTGACTTGCTGAAGATCACATGTGACATAAAGGATTTGAGCCTGCGGAGGTTTGATGGCCCTAAGGAGGTAGGGCCAGGTGACTGATTTAGGCACAAGTGAAAAGTTAAAAGTTTTGTGTTTAGTCTGTAGTCTCCATTTCCATCACATAACTTCTGCCACTCATTAGCAAATCTGACATCGGTCATGTCTACCTTAATGTGACCCTTGGGTTATTCATTTCTTTTGGAAGCCTTGTCCCTGATACTCTAACTGTGCAATGTCCTTTCAATGTTTTCCTACTGATAGCATTAACAAGTTGGGGAAAGACCGCTAGTGAGGCAAAGATGCTTCAGCTGCACCTCTGAGAAGCTCTAGAGAATTATGGGCAGTGAAATACTCACAAGACGAAAACGATCGGTAGTAAAGGAACCAATCAAAATGTCCTTTTCCCTTCTCTTCATAATATTATGTGCTAGAAATGGATCTGTTTGGTTCTTTGTGGAGTCATAGTCCACTACCTTGGAAAAGCACTTGTTTTAAGTTATGGTATATGAATATAATGGAATACGATTGTGCTATAAGAAATGGGGAGGAGATGGACTTCATATTTACCTGGAGAGGCTTATGCAAATTGATGCTAAGTGAGAAGAGAAGAACAGGGAAAAATTTGTACACGATCACAGACACATCATGTGTGTGATGACCAGCCTTGATAAACTGGACTTTTCTCAGCAATGCCCTGCTATAAGACAACTCTATAAGTCTCAGGATGGAAGGAGATGTCTGCATTCAGAGAAAGACCTAGAAAGAACAGAGTTTAAATGGAGACTGAAGCAATCTACATGCTATTGTTCTTTTCTATGTTTGGTTTTGTTTCTTCTTTCCCATTGTTCACTCTGTTGGTTACAACCCTTCCATACAACCAGACTAATGTCCAGTGTGAAAGTATTTGCAGATCCTACACTTGATTGCATGCTGCCATGGCGCGGTGGGAGAAGAGGGAGGGGAGAAAATTTGAAACTCAGGGGATTGTGGAACTGAATCTTGTGAACTAAAAGTAAATAAATCAATTTTAAAAATTTAAAAAATAAAAGCAAAAGAAAGAATAGCACTTGTTTTAAAAGGCAGTTTCACACACTTTGTTCATTGATCCTCCCAATAATTCTGTGAAGTCATCAGGATGGATATTCTAATTTTACGGACAAAGAAACATTCAGAAAGGTAAAGGGACTTGAATAAAGTCACGTGCTCCAAAGCAGCCACGCTGGGACAAGAATTCAGGGCTTGTTCCATCATGCCAGGCTTGCGTACCTGCCCCACAAGTTTATGTTTAAAAGTTTTTTAAAATTGTTAACTTAATCGTCAACAAACTTTTCAAATGCAAAGAACAGAGAAGAGGACCGTACAAGGAGCAGCTTGTTGTTTAGTTATTTTTTAAAGAAATATATTAAGATTAATAAAGTAGTATCAGTTGTTCTTTGTGTCACACCCTTCTGCACATTTTTCTATCTAGTCTTAAAAAGGCTTTATTCTTTTTTTTATGTATCATTACCCACTAACTCCCCTTCCCTCCTCCCCAGTAGAAGCCCTTTCTTGTAACAGATATAAATAGTCACAAAACAAATCAGCACATTGAGAATGCACATCTCATTCTGCACCGGTAGTCTGTCACTGATCTGCCTAGGGGTGGGAGGTATGTTTCATCATTCGCCCTTTGAAGCAATAATTACTTGGGTCAGAGTTATATTTTTATTGTGGTCATCATGTAAATTGTTCTCCTGGTTCTACTCATTTTATTTTGCAATAGTTCATTTGAATCTTTCTCTACTCCTCTGAACCCATCATATTCATCATTTCTTGTAATGCAAAAGAATTGATTACACTCACAGATCACAAATGGTCAGCTATTCCCCAGGTGATGGGCACCTATTTTGTTTCCACTTCTTTGCTACAACACAAAGAGCTGCTGCAAATTCTCTTGTTTACATGAGTCCTTTCTCTGTTTTTGTCCTTCTTGCAGGGCATAGCTAATAATAATATCAGGTAGAAGATTATGTAGAATTCAGTCATTTGAGGGGTAGAGTTCCAGATTGTTTTCCACAAGTGTCAAATCAATTCATAATACCAATAGTGAATTAGTGTGCCTTTTCCTCTTTTATTATCTTTGTCCCCCCACCCCCACCCCACAGTGGTTTAAAAAGCCGTTGGCCATTTCTTTGCCAGGAATCTAATCAAAGGTTTTCCTGGTCAGACCAAGTGATGCACTAGAGTAACTATTTCCCAACTTACTTTGACCAAGTTAGCTGGCCTGGATTTCATCATATTCAAGTTTGCATAATCTCTAACTTCATTGACTTTTGGGTCTCTCCTATGATCCTTCCCCCTAAGAAGGCGCTTAGTAATAGCCATCTTGTTTCAACAGTAGGTTCCTGGGGGAGGTCACAGCTTCAGTGCACTTGAAATACAAAGCCTCCTGAAGTAGTAACTGTGGCTGCACAAGACGGCCCAGTGACCTGGAAAGAAGACTTACCTGAGAGGAAGATGGACCTGAATTCTACCCTCAGCTCTGCCTCTGATTCCTGATCTAAAGTCTGGGCTTTCAGTGCCCTTTGCATGAAGCAATAGCTCATCCTTGTGGTGAAAGTCAGAAGTTGCTTTGAACTGGCCAACACAATCCTGTAGGGAATGTTTGCATTATTGGCTTCCCTTCCAGGGTTCATTTCATAATGTAATTTCCCTGGTGCTCTTCTGTGAAAGGTGTGGCTTGGAAGTGAGCATCCCTGGAAAGATGTAGAAATGTTGTCCAGTCCTAGAAGGCACTTGGCCAAACTGAGAAGCAGGTTGGGGTTGTCGTCAAGGCTTCTCACTACATGCCCTAATTCCCCAACTTTCAGTGCCTGCCTACCCACAGGATCTCCACTATTCTCAGCTGCTCTGTACTTTCTGTCCTGAGAAGGGACCTGATGTATTGTTCACACTAAGGAAAGGGCTCTGGCCTCAAAGGATCAGCTTTCAAATCCCTCCCCTAATCTTTATTGCATACATGACCTTGGATAAGTCACATATAGTTCCTGAGCCTCAGTTTCCTCTTCTGCCTTCTCTTGGGTGGCTCTCAAGCTCCCTTCTATAGATCCATGCTCTTACGGTTTTTAGACTTATCTTATTACTTTTCTCCCAAGTATATGTGTGGTAAAAAACACTAGCTTGGAGAGAGCCTTAAAAAATCCAGATTAATTTTTCACTTCATTGAAAATGGAGCTTCAGGCATATACTGATTCATACTAATTGAGAATGAAATAGTGCCTTAAAGTTTACAAAGTGGCTTGCCTCACAACTCTATGGGGCAAATAGTAGAAGTATCATTGTCTCTATTTCATACATCAGTGAAACCTGGACCAGCTCCCGAAATGTTCTGATCCTCTTTTCCCCTGCTTCTTCATTGAAGTAGAAGCCAAATGACAATTTGTTGGGGACAGGGAATGTGGTAGAGGTGATTCTTGTCCAACTACAGGTTGTATGTACTAGAGCAGTGGTTCTCAACCTTCCTAATGCCACCACCCTTTAATATAGTTCCTCATGTTGTGGTGACCCCCAACCATAAAATTATTTTCATTGTTACTGCATAACTGTAATTTTGCTACTGTTATGAATCATAATGTAAATATCTGATATGCAGGATGTATTTAAATTGAACATAACCCACAGGTTGAGAACCGCTGTACTTGAGTCTCCTTTCAGTGTTGAGACTCTCGTTCTCCGGGCACGATCATCTTGGAAAGGAAGAGGATGAGGGCATAGGAGAGGCAATGGGAAGAGGAAGAAACGAGGGCAGGAAGAGCTGTGTACACTTAAAATCCAACTGGAAAAGGATTCTACCACCAGGAGAACACTGTATCCAGGAACAGCAATACTGTGAATGACTTATCAGGGGTAGGGAACCTGCAGCCTCGAAGCCACGTGTAGCCCTCTAGGTCCTTTGACTGAATCCAAACTTTGCAGAACAAATCCCCTTAATGAAAGGATTTGTTCTGTAAAAGTTAGACTCAGGCAAAAGGCTGCACCCCAAGGACCTAGAAGCCCATGTGTGGCCTTGAGGCCCCAGGTTCATCACCCCTCACTTGGCCTTTCTCAGCAATACAATGATCGGAGGCAATAGAGGACTCATGATGAAAAATGGCATCCAAAGCTAGAGAAAACTGAGGGAGGCTGAATGCAAGTCACAGCATACTATTTTTCACTTTACATTTTTGTGAGAGGGGTTTTGGTCTGTGTCTTCTTTTATAATATGACTAATATGGAAATATGTTTTATATGATTGCACATGTATAACATATCAAATTGCATACCATCTCAGAGGTGGGAGGTGAGGACATAAGGAGAGAATTTGGGACTCAAAATTTTTTTTAAATGAATATTAAAAATTGTTTTTACATATAATTGAGAAAAAATTTTTTTTAATTTAATGGTTCTACCACTTTAGCCATGAGAAAGGGAAACAAAACATTAGCTGCATTCTTGTCCTGAGTTAGGAATTCTTGCAAGCAAAGGAGTTGTATGTGGATGTGTGTGTTCTATGTTATATGGGATTGGGGGTGTGGGGAACATGGCACTGTTTTTGCAAAAAAAAAAATCATATAAGAGAGAGAAAGCTTAAAAGTTCCCAAGCTTAAGAACAACTAGAGGTAGAGGGAGGAATGGGAACTTAAACATCAACATTGCCACCTTCTGTTGACAAGACATTAATGCATCAACTTCATTTGGTTGTTGGATAGTGGCACAGATTTTATTACTTTTATGAAATTATTCAGAGGCATAATGGATATGTAGCATGAGTTTTAAGAAGCCATTGGCCACCTCGTAATAGTTCCTGATTTATACACCGAAAGAGGCACCAAAGTGAGGTTCCAGTCTTCCTACTCTCCCAGTCATTTGAAGGCTGCCATCCTCCCTCATCACCCATGCATAAAGCCTGCCAGTAACAGAGCTGATAGTTATGTAGTGACCCTCAGATGAGTTGGCAAATAGGTAAGTAGTTATTGGGCACCTACTGTCTTCAGCCCATTCTGCTAAGCCTACGTGGGGGCTGTGAAAGGCCTATAACCTAGTGAGAATGCTAGGGATAGGACTGAAGATTGGATCTGTGATTTCATTGGTGTAGGGAACTCCCCAGAGTAGGTTAGCACCTTCACTGCAGCTTAGAGAATAACCACAGCACTGAGATGTTAATCTATGATCCAGGGTCACATAGCCGCTACTCAACAGAGGGAGGACTTGAACAGGGGCATTCCTGGCTTTGAGGCTGGCTTTCTATCCAATACTCCATAAGAGTCAGAAATACAGAAGGATAGTTGTCAAGAGGGAGGGAGGGAGAGACAGAGACAGAGGAAGAAAAAGGAGAGATGGAGAGAAAGAAAGGAGGAAGAGAGAAACAGAAAGAGAAGGGTAGAAGGGGAGAGAAAGAAAAAGAAAGGAGGAAGAGAGGGGGGAGGAGAGAAATATGATCAAAGTTTCACAAAGGAGGAAGGACTGGAGCTGGATTTTTTCACAGGAAAGAATTTGGGGGGAGCAGGAAGAAGAAGGAGGGAAGGAGAGGAAGCAGGATTCAAGTGTCCAAACGTTACCTTGGAGGAACCATCTACTCCAAGTACCTTTAAGGATAGCCTTGACTCTAAGAACTGAAGGTAGAAAAGAATTGCCTTCAGCTGATCAAAGGATCAGATTTAACTGATCTTAGACCAGGGTTTTCAGGAGCAGAGAGGGCACTTCCCACACTAGATTCTGACTCTAGTGCATGAATCTTGAGTCCAAGTGGGTGGAAAAAAATCTAGAAGAAAAAAAAATCTAACAAAAAATGTGTAATTGTAGCAGACTTACCAGAGTCTAAGAAAAAAAATCACATACACACACACACACACACACACACACACACACGTTTCCCCCTCCCTTCCCTTCCCCTCTTCTCTCCTCCTTCCCCATATGACATTTATATAAGGTTTGTTGGTGGTTCCCTAGTACAAGGTTTAATCCCATACTCTCTAATACCCTTCATAGTATCTATAAATACTGTGTCATCATCATAGCATCCCTCTAACACCAACCTTTCCACTGTCCTCTCTGTCCTGCATGTGCTTTGTGTTACAGCAGCCACACATCTCAGCTTTCTTAGGACTGACTCCCAACATCAAGAAAGGAGAGTCAGATAAAGAAGCATTTATGATGTGCCAGGCACTGTACCAAGAGCTGGGAATACAAATATAAGCAGACAGTTCCTGCCCTCAGGAAGCTTATTTTCTAATAGGGGATGACAACACATAGAGGGAAGCTCAAGCGGGGAGAGAATCTGCCAAGGCAGGGACCTGGTACTGAAAGTCCAGAGAGAACTTTTCATCATACTTTGAAAAAGGAATAGGTTTTGTCTGACCAGACGCCCTGAATTTGGGTGCAGAGAACATGGCCACCACACCTACTTGGTCTGCACAGAGACTTCTGTCACTTAGTGGAACAGGCATCCTCTCCACACCTTTAGTATTTGGCCTCCCCACTCACCAGACCCAGTCATGGAACAGACTGTAGGTTTACCAAGCTGCAGTGATTTTATTGGCAAATAGATCATCTACAGAGCCTAGAGAGTCTCCTTGGGGCTGAGCATGCTACCCAAGGCCTATTTTAGCAGCATTCATGTTATCGTTTCTTTCCTCCCCTGCCCTCCCTGATGTTCTGGGAAGCTACACAATCATAAACTGGCAAATGAAGGGCAGCCGCTCTTTGCACCGTTTGTCAAACCACTTGCCTGCAGCCACCCCAGACATGACAGCACAGTTTTCCACCTTCCCACCATCTGGCTGGGTGGTGATCTCTGTCTCCCAGTTCTTGTAGCTGATCTTACTGCCCGTCATGTCCACCCAGTTGCCTTCAGCTGCCATGTCATTGAGGCCGAGCCAGATCTCTGCCTCGGTGCCTATGCCCTTGCGTAAGTATTCGTAGAGGGAGTCGTTCTCATCACCATTCTGTGGAGTGCTGAGGGTGCCCCCTTGAGAGATGCAGTCTTCACTAGCTTCGTGATAGGTCTTGGCCTGAGGGAAGGCCAGAAAGCACTTCAGGTGGATCTTGGTGCCTTTTAGGCAAACTAGGAAAAAAAAAAAAAAGAGGATTCTCAGGTACGTCAGATCAACTGGATCCACCCCACTCAGCAAGCAGGCCTGTCTTAATTCCTTCACTTAATAATTATTTCTCTAGTGCTTGCGATGTATGTACAAGGCATCTTTGGGTCACTTAGATACTAGGGTGTCTGCTAGGAGTACTTGGAGGACTGAAGGGTTGTCATGTGGGAGAGAATGGATTTGTTCAGCTTAGTCCAAAGGGTTGAACTCAGTGCCATGAGCAGAAGTTGCAAGGGGAGGGCAGATTTACTTTGGTTATCCGGCCAAAATTTCCTGACAAGAAGACTTGTTAAAAAAATGGAACAGTTTCATGTTTACTAGATCTAAAAGGCTGGATCACTACTGGTTCAGGAATATTTTAGTGGGGATTCTTGGTTTAGTATGGATTGGATTTGGTTATCACTGAGACCCCTTTAAATTTGAGATTCTCTAATTCTGTGTTCTCCCTGAAGACCTAAATGGGTTCTGTACATAGGTAGTAGGTGAGTAGATAGACAGTCAGACAGACAAACAGATGGAAACAGATGGTAGATAGATGGGCTCACATTCCCTGTATTACACTGTCCCTCAATAGACTTAGATATCACCTAATTAAGTGCTCCTCAACCCACATTATACCACATGTTGTGATATCTAATCTGTTACAGAATTGTTTGCCCTCTGCACTTGTAGGAGAGCTGTTGGTGGGAGAGAAGGGGAGGCCAGGGGAAGGGCTCCTACCAAGAGGGCACAGGGAACCAGCAGTGGGAGGACTCAGACACAGGGAGAAGGAGGAAAAGAAATAGCTTTTTTTCAGTTAGTAGGTTTTTTGAAGTAACCTTTGGCATTAAAAGTTTTATAGAGCAATATAAATTAATATTGAACAATCAACACTACCATTCCTATTAATCAGTTGCTCTGTCACTCCAATCACCAGTCCTCTGACTCCCCTGTCTAAAACAGTCCTTCCTGGCCACCATTTCCCTATGTGTATTGTCTTCCTTTTTTAAAATGTAAGCTCCTTGATGGCAAGAACTGTCTTAGATTACTTACATTTTCCCCTAGTACTTAGCACAGTGCCCAATACATAGCAAGAGCTTAATAAATTTAAAAAAAATTCCTCCATCCATCCATTCATCCATTTATTCATGGATTGGCAATTGGGCAACAACTATGTCTAGTTTGAACCCCTTCCTTTTAAAAATGAGGAAAGAGAGGCTGTGAAAATCCAGAAAACTTGCTGGTTTGGGGGCCTCTGAGACCAGTAATACTTTCTTGCAGCAGCCTGCCTCTGCTCTAGACACACTGGCCTCTTCTGGAGTTTCTGGAGACTTCAATCCCCCACGCTTGCTTTCCCCATCTGATTCCCCAGCTGTTTTTTAGAGTGTCCTTGTTTTATGACTTTAGCAATAGGAGACCATCTGGAGGCACCTGATAGAGAAAGCCTCCTCCTCTCTGTAAAATGATTTTACTTCTTCCTGGGTTTTCCTGGGTCACTGGGCAGTGGAGGTGACAGGTATATCCCCTCACCCACCCTCATACACCCCTTATAGAGAGCTTGGGGAAGGTGGGGAAGCCCATGGAAGGCTGCCTTTCCTAAGAACCAGAGAAGCTGGTTCCTCCTGCCAAGGCCTGAGGCTCTAATACCCGACCTTCCCTACCTAGCAGCTGGGACGCAGTGGTGTCCATTGCCCAAAGTTCCCTTCCTTGGCTCTCCCTGTCTGCCACACGCCTGCCACCAGATGATTGTATTGAGATGCTTTGTGTCCTAGTGGCCTGCCTGAATCTTCTCCCGAAGCCCCTAAAGTGTTCATGTGAAATGAATGAGCCCACAAGGGCACAGTGAGGTAGTAACATAGTCAGGCCTGGAACCCAGGTTCTCTGACCCACAAACATACCTCATTCTCCTCCCTAGTCAAACACTGCTGGTCGTGTTCATCTTCCTAGGACTTATCTCCCCTCTTCGCCTGGAGGCCTCCTGGGGTGTTGCAGGAACAAGCCCTGTCCCTCTGTGTGCTGTGGAGGCCCAGCTCAGCATTATTCCTGCAGAGCTGTTGTTGGCAGTACTTTGTCTCCATGCACCTTTTCCACCTCCACCCATGCTAGAGTTGCCAACAATAAAACATTTTTTTAAATAGCTATAATATGACACGTCAGTAAGAAGCAACCTAACTCCTATGACAAAATCCTGCCAGCCAGCTGGCAGCCCTACCTTCTGCCCAGCCCCAACTAGTAAGGGAAAAATGCAGAAGAGTCGTTTTGGCTATAAAGTATCAGGAAAAAAATTGGGCCTGGAAAGAATGACTTCACAGATGCCCAGTTCGTTTGGCTACAGAGCTAGCCAAGTGTCGCCACTTGTATCTGCTTTCTATAGCATGCCTCTTTCTGATTGATTCATCCTGTTGCTGGCTGGAGGGGAGCTCCCTGGGCAAGCATCTGTCAGTTAGCCTCAATCCTCTTTTCATGGATAGAGTGTGTATTGACCAGGTGGTCCCTGTCAGCTCCCAGGGGCACTTCCTTACCTGTCTGGAGGGCCTGCTGCTCCTTTAATAAAGCCACATCCTGGGCCAAGCTGTCCAGCTGGCTCTTCATCTCTTCTATCATCTTGGTATTTACAGGCTCTGAGAAACAAGTCAAGAGATAACAGTTGTAGAGCTTAACAGGGATGGGAAAATCTTCTTTCCACTTGTTCCAGCAATAAGGGCCCTGGGGGGAAATAATAAGCAGCCACCACCCTACTAATTCCTTTCTCACTCAATGGTCCTTCCACTTTCCCCTCTCCTTCTCTTCCCATTTGGGGTTACTATGGTTTCACAAGTTAGTATAAATGTGAATTGTTTACATCCTAGCAGGAGACCTTGCTATTCATCTGCTCCAGGAAAGCAAAATAACCTATTTGTGAGAGTTGGGCTTCTTTGCGTCAGATTGGAGTTGGGAGTTGTGGGGACAGAGCGGCCTTCCTCATCCCTGACATCTCAGCTTGAGAACTAGGGCATGGAAAGCTGTCCCCCAAATGGCCTTGGGGACTGTAGTTGCATAGTTTCTACAGTGATGATGGATCTCTCACCAAGGTTTGTCCATGATCTAATTGCCTTCATAAATGACTAATCAGGCTAACCAGGAATTGGCAGTTTTACCCATACTTTGCACAGATGTTTCCACATATGGATTTTGTAATTTAGCTGTTAGCTTACTATGTTGGAGCTGTTTTGTTTATCCCACTACAGAGGCTCCCACATCAAACATGTATTCCTGACCCATGGTCTCCAATCACCATGTAGGTGATTATAGGAGTTGGAGCTGGGAGGGACCTTAGAGATTCTGTCATTGAAAAAAGACCTGATCAAATCCATATCTACCTGAAAATTTCACCTATTGTGTCTCCCATGGGTGGTCATCCAGCCTTCGATTGCAAATCTCAGATGAGGACAAATCCCTCCATTTTCCATTCCACTTTTAGATAGCTCTCCTTCCTTGTTAAGAAGCCTAACAATGTGCTGTCTAGCCTTGCCTCTCATTTTATAGGTGAGCCTCAGAAAAGGGAAATGACTTGGTCAAAGCCACACAGGTAGCAAATATTAGAACTGGAATTTAGATCTACGTTTGGATCTCTGCCTCCAAACCCAGTGCATTTCTTTTTTTTGGCTGCACATAGCAACCTTAAGTTTTTTAGAATGCTCTTGAGAACACTTCTGAAATGCTCTTCTCTCTTGGCTTGGACTGGAGAGCCTCCTCTGCAGATAACCATCTCTTTGGCAGAGCTATAGCTTGGGGCTGTGGGATGCAGAGGGGGTGTGACAAGGGTGTTGTCCCAGGGTGCTGAGTGGTAGAGGGTGTTGACAGGACTTGGAGTCTTTCAGCTGCTTAGAAACAGCTGGATTTGGCACAGAGTTATCCAAAACAGGGATAGGGACAGGGACCAACCCTAAAATGGCAGCTGGGTGGTAAAATGGAGAGAGTGTTGGATTTGGAGTCAGGAAGACCTAAGTTTAAATCTTGCCTCCGACATTTACTAACTGTGACCCACAGCCTCCTTTTCTTCATCTGTAAAATGGGGATAACAACACCCACTTCATAGGAGTGTCTTGAGGATCAGATGAGATCACACCTTCACTTAATTTGGAGGAGGGGGTGGAGAAGTGTTTCATTCTACTAGTGCTAGGTAAAAAAATGACTAATTACACCTCTGCCCTATGGAAACAATTCACTGAATCGTCCACTCTCTTGGGGACTGGTGCCCTTCTCTCCCCTTCACTCTGACATTCTGTGCAACTCAGCATGTAATGGCAGCTTGGGTCCAGAATATCTGCTTGTACGCTAAGCTGGGAAGATGAGAGGCTGTGGGTGATGCATGATCATGATACAGGTGCGGGATTCTCCAGCAGGGCAGTAGGGGGCTCTCACACCCCACCTCATTCTTCTCAGAGGCTCTTTATTACCAGTCCATACCCAGCAGTGAGAAGGAGGTTCACTTGCCCCAGACTCAGTTTCCAGGTATGATTGCCAAAGCTCTAACGTTATATTGTCCTCTACTTCCTTCTCAGCTTGGAAGAGCCCCCCAGGAATTCTCAGCAGTTAGGGAGGCACTTCTTTCTCAGACTGTCATGCTCAGGGCTCTCTCCCTTTTCTGTCTAGACAGCAAACTATAGTGAGCAGAGCACTATTCTGGGGTTCAGGAGAGACCTTGATTTGGACCCCACCTGGGGCACTTACTCACTGGGGCACTGTGGACAAGGCTTCTTCCTCTTTGACACCTACATGGACTATGTCATCCCACTCGCCATCTCTGTAACTTTCTGAGCCTGATGATCCTTCCCTGCCCACCGGTCTCTTACATGTGTGGCCTCACCATTAGAGCATCAGGCGCAGTTAGTCAACAAGCATTTATTAAGTGCTTGCTGCATGCCAGGCACTGTAAGATACAATGAGTAAGCGCTGGAGACACAAAATTAAGAAACACACCAACAGACAAAACCCCTGCCCCTGCTGTTAAGGAGCACATCTTCTAGAAGGGGAGACGATATGTAAATACAAGGTACATATGAGATATGTGCAGATGGAAACCCAGCTAAAGGTGGGAACTGTTTTTGCTTTTGTATTGGGTCTCCAGAGTTTGGCAAGGTGCTTGGCACTTAGCAAACACTTAACATAGGCTTGTTCATGCATTTATTCATTCACTTAGCCTCTCTGAGCTTCAGTTTCCCCATCAGTGAAATGGAGATTAAAATAAAACCACTTATTGAGGGCCTCTCGTAGGCCTTAAGAAGATAAAAAAAAAAAGTTCCTGCCCCCAAGTAGCTTACATTCCCTTGGGTGGGACTAACTTGAATGCAAAAAAAAATACATTGACAGTAAATTCAAAGTGATGAAGGCGAGGGGAGAGTGCTAGCAATTGGGGAAATCCAGAAAGGCCTGTGGTGAGAAGGGGTCTTGAACCTGTCATGATAATAATAGTAGCTAGCACTGATATAAAGCTTTAAAATTCATAAAGCACTCCATAAATAGCATCTCATTTCAGCCTCAGAACAACCCTGGCTGCTGAGCAGTGTTACTATCCCTATTGTACAGATGGAGAAACTGAGGTAGGTGACGTGCCCAGGACCTCACAGCCAGTGAGTACCTGAGTCTGGATCTTAGCTCCAGGCCCAGTATGTGTGAGCAGCACTGTATAAGTGCTGGCTCTTACTGCCATTCCATCTTCTACCCCTTTTGAAGCTCCCTGTGGACAGGGAGGATCTTATGCCTCTCTGCGTCTCCCCAGCACTGAGCAGTGTCCAGCACACAGTAGGTGCCTAATGGATCCTGGTCAGCTCTGCAGTAAACAGACTTGGGGGGCGGGTGGATGCCACCTCACCTGCCTCAGAAACAGAAAACATAGCGAAACAGGCGCAAGTCAACCTTGTAAACCATAAAGAGAGGAGAGCAGACAATACTAAGAGCTGGAGGGGACCAAAGGGCCCATCCAGGCCAAGCCCCTTATTTTCTAGAGGGAGAATCTAAGGTTCAGAGAAAGGCTGTGGCCTTCACAAAGACCCCCGTCCCTTTTCTTTGTACATGACCTTCCCCACCCCATGGGCTCCTGTTGCTCCCTCATGTTTACTTGTCAGGGCAGGCATTTTTCTCAGCAGGAGACCCCACCCTCCCTCTGCTCAGATTCCCTCGGCTCCTGCCCTCGTTGGTAACATTAGTTCATTTCCATGGCATTGAGCTTATGTTGCCACAAACAGAAGACTGTGATGGCCCTTGGCCAGATGACGCTGACTGTGGAGCTGGAGGGAGAGAGCCCTAATTCTCAGCCAAAGCATCCCGAACGACAGCCGAGGGAATAAGGGAGAGCTCTGGCCAATTGAAGCCACTCTTAGCCATCCCAAGAAGAAAATACCCCTCTCATTTCAGGCACTGTCAGTGCTGTCAGATAA
>CM053581.1:550773808-550793018 GCA_028627135.1 Pseudochirops cupreus | reverse complement strand
AGTGGGGGGTGGACTAGGAAGGAGGGAAATATAGTCAGTCTTTCACAATATGTCCATAGTGGAGATGTTCTGTACACGTACAGCCTGTATTGAATTGCTTGTCTTTGCAGTGGGGGAGGGTGACAAGGGAGGAAGGGAAAGAATCTAGAATTTAAAGTTCTAAAATCAAATGTTAAAAAAATATATATATATATATATATTTGTGTATATGTGTGTGTATATATATATATTATTATCATTATTATATCATAAGATATGCAGGCACTGGGGTAGAGAGATCCATCTTGCCCTACTGGAAAGTCAGAGGGGTGATGGGGGAGGATATAGGAGAGAGCAGATTGGGGGAGGAGGTATACAGTGGGATCGCTATTTTGGGGTGGTGGGTAGGGGAAAGATGGGGAGAAAATTTGTAACTCAAAATCTCATGGAAATGAATGATATAAACTAAAAATAAACACAAGTTAATTGGGGGAGAAAAAAGCAAAGACTTTTGGTAGTAAAAGGTTTGTACAAGAACCCATAAAATCTGTCCCAAGCAAAGTAAGAAATATTGAGCTAAACTGAAATA
This sequence comes from Pseudochirops cupreus, assembly GCA_028627135.1. Lineage (NCBI taxonomy): Eukaryota > Metazoa > Chordata > Mammalia > Diprotodontia > Pseudocheiridae > Pseudochirops > Pseudochirops cupreus. The sequence goes on along the minus strand of CM053581.1, from coordinate 550,792,450 downwards.
AAGCTAGCTTAACAATTTCTTCTATTTGAATTTCTGGTCCAAGACCTCCTAGTGAAAGGGACTTAGGGAAGCCTTTATTGTTAAGCATTCATTCCACCAAAACTTCCTTTTTCTGTGCAGTTTCATTTTACAGTGCTAGGCCTAGCAAATAGATGTTTGTGCATTTAAATGAGGGTTTTATGGCTTTCTTCATTTCACAACTCCAGCTTGGCCAGTAAGATTTGTCACTTTGTAAATCGAGACACCAGAAAGTCTTGTGACTCCTGGCTTCTGAGATGAACAGAATTCAGATTTGATGCAAGGCTAAGGTTCTACAGGAAATGTATCTAAAACCTTGCAGTTGTGTTGTATCTTATTCTATCACAGAGAGTCAGTACAGCACAAAGGTTAGAGGGTCTGAGTCTAAGTCCACACATACTATCCACCTGTGTGACCATCCTGTGCCCCGACCTGTGGGGAGCCAAGGAGGCCTGATCCAGGACTCAAAAATCTTGACAGTGTGCTCTAAAGGAGGTCCTTTGAGACGTGGCTTTTTGTTAAGCTTGCTCCTTGGTTCTTTTGATATGGGCTACACTTAAAAGGATGTTGTTTGAGTTTTGAGATCAAAGGCTCTACCCCAAGACTTTAGTCTCTTATAACAAATCCTTATCAAACTATCTATTCTTTGCTACTTCCAGGATATGACAGACTAAGATAATGATCGAAAAACTTGAGTCCTGTTCCTTTGTCTCATTTGCTCCATAAAATTGTCCTAAGAATCAATAAATGGAATTCATAGTTCTTCCTTGAACTACCCACATGGTCTGGTCATTTCTTATACACATCTCCCACCATGCTTAGTGCTGGACACTGAGCAGCCCATGGCACCGATCAACTTGCTAAGACTCCACATTTCAGAGCTGCTAGCTTGCATCATCAGTGGATGTGCACCAGAAGTACCTGCTGGGATGAAATCAGAGCCTGGACTCCCTGACCCACCCCCAAAATGGTACCCTAACTTCCTGAGATGCCCGTGTTAGCCATCTGCAGCCTTGCTCTTTCTGTTCTCCGTAGCTCCAGGTCCTGAACTCCTTTACATTTTGTGAGGTAAGTGGGTCATAATTTTTATTAACTTCCTTTCAGAGATGAAATTACAGTTCTTCCAAGTTGGTAGTTCTAGAGTTGGAAGGGACCTCAGACCCCCATCTAGTACACTCTCACTCATTTTACAAATTTGGAAACTGAGTTCCAGAGAAGTTAAAGTGAGTGGCTTGGCTAATGTTTCAGGTGGGATGTTAACCCACGGAGAGTTAACATCTGACTCTAGGCTAGGGCTTTGCCTGCATTAAAACTTAGATCCTGACCTCCACTATGTGCACTTGGAGCACCTGGCCACACTGCTCTGTTCACCATGATGGGTTACAGCAAAGGGTTAGACACCCTACTATTACCCCCTCTTTCAGTTGATTGTGTACAATCAGTACAACCTATGACAAACTGGAGGACATGGGGTAGGGGAGAGGGGGGAAATGCAAGCACCTCAAGAGTCAACAGTGTGACATAACCAAAAAGGTTAGTGCAATCTTAGGCTGCATTACATAAAAGCATTCTGTCTAGAACATGGATAGTAGGCCCACTGTCTCTGTCTTTTAGAGTTCTGTGTTTAATTTGGTGTGCTGTAATATAAATATAACAGCTAGCATTTATCTGCATTTGAAGGTTTACAAAGAGATTTACATATGTTTTTCTCACTTGGTCCTCACAATTCTATGAGTTGGTGTTATTTATTATACCCATTTTATAGATGTGGAAACTAAGGCAGGCAGGTTAAGTGACTTGCCCAGGGTCACAAAGCCAGTAAGTGTCTAAGACTTGATTCAAACTGGGTCTCTCTGACTCTATACCACTTGATAAACTGGATCCCACCCAGAGGAGGGATAAGGGATGGTAACGGGCTTTGAGATCATGTCACTGAAGGAACAGGTGCTACTACAGAAGAGGAAAAGAAAAAGTGGGGCAGGAGGAGCATAATGGCTCTCCAAGTATCAGAGGTGCTCTCATAGAAGAAGGATCTGGCTTGTTCTATCTGGTCCCAGAAGGTAGGAACAGCTGTGAGCCTTAGAGGTGCAGGCATAGGCTTGGGGTAAGAAAAGGCTTCCTCACAACTAGAGCTGTTGGGAGGGGGGGGGGTGTAGCAGGTTTCCCTACACTCAAGGGCTTTGGGTGCTGGGCTACACCATAGCTTGCTGGGTATGTTGCAGAAAGGATTCTTGGTCACATGAGAGTTGAACAATAAGCTCCTGGGTTCCCAGCTATGAGACTGGACATAGGAATGCTCCTGTAGTTAGAGGTGAGGCCTCTAACCAGTGAGGTCTGGTGTATGTACACATGCATGGTTTATGACTTTGTCTGCTTCTAGCAAGTGTCTGGCCCTATTTTTATTTATCTATTTATCTGTTGTAGCCCATAAAGTAATAACACATGAGCTAGTAAATAAAGCACTGTGTAAACATTTAAAGCTCTATTTGGAATGTTAGCTGCTATTATTATTATTATTAATATGATTATAACACAAGCTCATTGAGGACAGGGAGAAGCTTCATTTTTGCCAGTGTTGCCAAGTGGTGCCTTGCATACAGAGGTGCCTAATAAATGTTCATTAAGTTGAATTGAATACTTCCCACTGGGTAATGTGTAATTCTAAAGCAGGGACTGTGTATACTGCATGGATGATGTTAGATTAAGGTTAATTAGTGAGATTCGCATTCATATTCACACCTTCAAGTTTCCTTCATTCCCCCTGTGACCTGAAGCTCCAGTGCAGACTTCTTTTTTGGAAAGTTACAGAAGACCAATCTTAAAATATATCTTTGCCCACAAGGTAGAAAAATGAGAGAGCTCTTTAACCAGTAGTGTGCCTGTGCGTGTGGGGGGCGGGGTGAGGGGGGTGGTGGTGGCTGTGGGGCTGGTGTATCTTAGTTGACTTCCTGACAGCACCATCTTTACCAAATCATCTTTGGCTACTCTATCCATGGCAGCCAAAATAAACGAAAAGCTTCTGAGTCTGACACTCAGCTATCCTCCATGCAGATGTTTCCTCCCCATTCCCTTGGCCTCACAACAACAAAGAAAGATGTGGCAGTGCCGGGGGAGGAAGAGAACTTTCCATATGCCCCAAAGGAACTGCCAGGATAAAAGCTTCTAAGAGAATCCAGAGGATATATGTGGAATTTCTGTCACAAAGAGAACAAAAGCCTGGTCTTCCTCCATTAATGGAGTCATATCCCCTCTTTCAAACTCTGGTTGTTAGTTTAAGACTCTTTTTTTGGAGGGCTGTGTATGTGTGGAGAGGCCCATATTTATAGATGTACCAGAACTCACAGCTGAAAGGGAGGCCACCTAGTTCAACCCATGCCCGTCCAAGAATTCCCTCTATCCCAAGTGGTCATATCACTTGACACCCTCCAATGAGGGGAAATTCATTACTTCCTAAAGCATCCCATTTAACGTGGGACATCTCTAAGTATTAGGGATTTTCTTTTATCATGTTGAACTTTAAAAGGACATGTGGCAATGACTAAATTTGATAGACTTAGCTCTTCTCAGCAATGCAAGAATCTAAGACAATTCCTAAAGACTGATGGAAAATGCCATCCACATCCAGAGAGAGAGAACTATGTAGTCTGAATGGAGATCGAAGCATATTATTTGGGTTGTTTTTTTTTTTGGCTTTTGTTTTTTCTTTCTCATGGTTTCTCCCATTCATTCTAATTCTTCTTTACGACATGACTAAAGTGAAAATGTTTAGTAAGAATGTATATGTAGAGCCTTTATCAGATAGCATGCCATCTTGGGGAGGGGGGAGAGGGGAGGAAGGGGAAGAAAATATAAAACTCAAAAGCTTATGGAAGTGAATGTTAAAAAATAAAATAAAATATATTTTTTAAAAAGGCCATGTGACCTCAGAGCCAAGAAGAGCTGGGGTCAGGCTCTGCCTCTGACAAACAGTGGCTGTGTGACCCTGGACAAGTCCCTTAACTCCTAAGGGCTCTAGGCAGCTCTAGAGAAGGTTCCAACCTGCGTTGGTAGAGAGAGAGAGACCCCCTCACAGAGGAGTTCTCTTCTGAACCAGTGAAATGACAGTTCCAGTCCCTTTCCCTATTCCTATCAAGCCCAAATCTGCCTCTCTACAACTTCCACACGATGCACACAGTTGTGCCCTTTGGGACCATGTAGAATAAGCCCAATCCTGATACATTATAGCCCTTCTGATACTTGAAGACAGGTGACATGCTCCACTCTGCCAAGTCCTCTCTAAGAAGAAAGATGTGGCAGTGCCGGGGGAGGAAGAGAACTTTCCATATGCCCTAAACATTCCTAGCTCCTGAAAGATTCCCATATCCTAAGTCCTTTCACCATCTTACTGGCCCTCCCCCTGAGGGCTCTTCTAGCTGATTCATGTCCTTCCAAAATTATGGTGCACAGAATTGAACAGATGTTGTCTGATCAGGACAAGTAAAGTACACTGAACCCCAGAAGTTGTCCAGCAAAACTCACAACTGAAACTACGTTCTTTCATTCAATAAACATGAAGCACCTAATGTATGCAGAGTATTTTCCTAGGAAAGGGGAGACCAGATTATAGAGGGCCTTGAATGTCAAAATGTTTCTCAATGCCCTTTACAACATCTTCCATGGTTAAGGTGACCAGGAGCAAGAAATGGAGACTGTCAGTCCAAAATAGCAGGTGAATGGTTGGGGGATTGGTGATACAACAAAATACAGTCTGCAATCTCTGTGCTTCCCCTTCCTCCCTGGAGTACTACTATCCAGTGAATTTGCTGCTCTCCCTTATCTGGGATCACATTTCTTCTCATTTCCCCCTTTAACCCATGGTGAAAAAGGAAAAGAAGTTGGGAGGAAATGGAGAACTCAACACCCAGCGGCAGGTCATATTGCAGCCAACTGGTGTCCCTTAGTCTGATGTCTACCTGTGTTCCTAAGTTATTGATACTGAAAAGGACACGGCCATCAATAATGATTTCTATCCAGGTCTACAAATGTGTGGTTTGAGATCGAAAGGGCAAGTCAGCCCAAAGGAGAAGAGACCTTCCTCAGTTCAGACTGGGGTGGAACTGAGCCAATTACAGACAGAACTGTCTTCATTTTTGGTAATTTCTGAGTATAAACATACCCACTAGACCACTTCCGAACCTGGAAAGAAACTTAAGAAAATAAGCCTATAAGCACAGATGTAACAGTTAAATCCAAGTGTGCCTTTTGGCATTGCTACTGTTAGCTAGCCTTGGCTGGCATTAGGAGACCCTTGTAGTCATTTGGTCTCTGCTCCACATGGGAACACCCCACCCCCAACATTATAGTATAATAATATCCCATTATGTTGACATAACCTTAATTTATTTAACCACTTCACAGTTGCTGAACGCACTGATTGTTTCAAATTGTTTGCTATTACAAATTAAGTTGCTCTGAACACTTTTGTAGTGATAGACTCTTTTTTGCTATTAATAACATCTTCTAAGACAGCGGTTCTCAACCTGTGGGTTATGTTCAATTTGTAACAATGAAAATACATCCTGCATATCAGATATTTACATTACGATTCATAACAGTAGCAAAATTACAGTTATGAAGTAGCGAAGAAAATAATTTTATGGTTGGGGGTCACCACAACATGAGGAACTGTATTAAAGGGTCGCGGCATCAGGAAGGTTGAGAACCACTGTTGTAAGACCTTAGGAGTGGGATCACTGGGTCACAAATATATAGAGAACTTTGTCAAATTTATAGAAATATAAGTCATTTACCAATTGATAAATGGTCAAACAACATAAACAGGCAGTTTTTGGAGGAAGAAATCAAAGCTGTATATAATCATGAAAAAATGCTCTACATCATGATTGATTAGAGAAATGTGAATAAAAATAACTTTGAGATACCATTTCACCCTTATTAGACTGGATAAAGTGATAGGAGAAAATGACAAATGCTGGGGATGTAGAAAAATTAGGACACTCATACACTGTTGGTGGAACTGTGAACTGATCCAGCCATTTTGGAGAACAATTTGCAATTATGCCCAAAGAGCTAGAAAACTGTACATACTCTTTGACCCAGCAATGCCACTATTAGGTGTATTTCCCAGTGAATCAGGGGAAAAGAGAAAGTACCTATATGTTCTAAAATATTTATAGCAACTCTCTTTATGGTGGCAAGGAACCGGGAATGGAGGGAATGCCCATCAACTGGGGAATGATGAAACAAGTTGTGGTATGTGATTGTGACGGAATACCACTGTGCTGTGAGAAATGATGAGCAGGCTGGTTTTAGGAAAACATGGAAAGACTTACGTAAAATAATGAAGACTGAAATGAACAGAACCAAAGGAATGTTGTATACGGGTAACAGCAATACTGTTTGAAAAGCAACTGTGAACAACTAAGTTATGTTGACTATTATAAATATTACCACGCAGGATCTGTGAAGGAAGGTGCTCTCCACCTCCAGAGAAAGAACTGATAAACAGAAGTACATATGGGAGAGTTTCACATACATACATGAATGTATGCATGCATGCATGCATGTATGTGTGTGTGTGTGTGTGTGTGTGTGTGTGTGTGTGTGTATGTGTGTATTAGATGTTGGCCTTTAGTGCGGGGTTGGGAGGGAGGAAGAAAAACAACTTGGAGCTGAAATTTAACCAAAAAATGTCAATATGAAAGGAAGAAAGATGCTTGCTGACTGATTTGGCGGGTGAGGGAAGCGAGACCCTGAAGAGCAGAAGTGGCTTGACAGTGCTGCACAGCTAACGAGTCACAGGAATCTGAGCCGGGCCTCCGGGGCCACCCCTTGTCTTGGCACCACACCGCACCATCACGCTTTTCCTTCTGTGTGTGTGAGATGAAAGAGTTCAGAGTCTGAATCGAAGGTCAGAAAAGGTCTTTATTCTTTCTCATGAGAAAGGACTCTGCCCCCGCCGCCCAACATGGCGTCTGCAGGAAGAGAGCAACAGGCAGAAGACAGCCCATGGTTATATAATCTTCCAGTGCAGAAACCCAACCCCCCAACTGGCCTTCACTCTTATTGGTAGTGGGGCTGACCCACAACCTAAGCACAGGAATCTCTCTGAGACAAAGGACCCGGAAACATGTGGGTGTCCAGTGAAAGCAGTTTTAACCTTATTTGGCATATCTTCTGCTGAGTTGGCTCTGGGGGAGGGTCTCCATTGCTGTAAGCCGGAAGGTCAGGTGACCTGACCTTAGGCCTAGTGAGTACTGAAGCCATTCTAGATTTGATTTTTCAGAATGGGGAAACTTCACTATTAATTATCTCTTACACATCCCTCCTTCTTCCTGATCTTTGGATGAGTCTCAAGTGGAATGAAATGAGATAGGATTGGAGTATGGAAATTCCTCAGGGGGAACAGATCATCAGCGTGTCTCCTTTTTCTAGGAATGCAAGGTCCTCAAAAATCAGGGCTGTCCCTGCAGCAAAAACCAGAAAGGCTAACCATCCTTTCTGCAGTATTTATTCAATCTACTCATAGCATGAGTGGAGTTTACAGTTTGGGTGCTATCTAACCATCTTAGAATTTGGCTAGGAGTGAAGGAAAAGGCAGAGGAGGGGGAGAATATCTCTTCCCCCGTGTGTGTCCAGAATTCCAAGAAATAAGACACATGGACTGTGTTGTGCAATCTCCAGGCCTGACCTCAGGCAGTCAGGGCCAAACAACAAAGAACTCTATCCATTTGGAGACCAAGCCATGTATTTTAATACTTGTAGGAACCTAGAGAGCTGGAAGGGACCCCAGAGACCCTCTAGTCCACCTCTCTTTACAAAAGAGGATACTGAGACCCAAGGAATCTAGGATTTGAATCTGTGCCTTTCTGACCAACACTCTAACCAGTATGCCTGCATATATCCATAGCCTTCCTATGTATGACCAAATAGAAGAGTCGAGTGTTGTAGAGATAGGTACTTGACTAGGAAGTATTCAGAAAGGGACTGGGGCTCCGGCAGGTTTGCAGATCAATGGGATGTTTCACTTACAGCTTCGGGAGAGCAGAGGCATCAGGGGAGCCCTGAAATGCAAAACCTGTGTGAGCACTAAGACAGACCATATTTGCTTCAGGTGTACTCACTGTTTCCTTCAAGAGCTCCCTGTGTCTGGGACAGAGCAGAAAGGCAAATTCTGGCTGGGGGGGACAACAGCTCAGAGAGAAACAATTTCTGGGCATCATTTAGAGTCTTTAGTTCAAACACAGAAGTGCTATGCAACCAAGACACAGAATCCTAGATTCTGATGCCCAATCAAGTTCTCTCTCTCTCTCTCTCTCTCTCTCTCTCTCTCTCTCTGCATATGTGTGTGTATATGTATGTATGTATGTATGTATTTCTCTTGGTCTCTCCCCCCTCCTACACACTTTCTGGACTTTGGCCACTGTATCTCTGCCTTTTCATCATGCCTGTGGCCTTCTCATATCCCTCTGCTTCTGTGACTCCTTCTTCATTGCTGACTTCCTCTAAGAATCTCCATTTCCCAGCTCTGGTTCTGACTGTGCTTTGTCATGAAGACCCTGCACGAGGAACTTGTCTCTTCCCCTGCTTATCTCACTCCCCCACCCCCAGCCCAGCCCAGCCCTTCAGCTTCTCTTTCTGTGTTCTCTTCCCCCATTAGAAAGTAAGCTCCTTGGGAGCAGGTACTGTCTTTCTTTCAGCATGTTTTTGTATCCTCAGTGCTTTTAACAGTGCTTGGCACAAAGCAAATGCCTGTTGATTTGTTTACTTACCTGCAGTGTGGTGCCATATAAAGAACAATGGGTTTGGAGTAAGAGGGCCTGGTCCAGATTCCAGCTTTGCTATTTACAATCTGTGCGACCACTTTCCTCAGCTGTAAACTGGAGACTCCAGGTAAAAGGGACTAGAGGACCTCTGCTGTTCCTTTCAGCACTGTATGCAATGATCCTAGCTATGCATTTTGCCTTTCTTTGTATACCCAATGCTTTGCTCAGTGCCTGGCACATAGTTAATAAATGCTTGTTCATTGACTAAGCCCAGATAGACAACTGATATGAAATAATTTCATTCTCCGTTTTCTCACGCTGTTCTCAGGCATAGAATATAGAAAAACTACTGGGCAGGGGGGAAGAAAAATTCTAATTTTATACTAGCGCCTGGAAGACCTAGAATAAGGAAAGTATTTAGACCCTACCATGGAATTCAGAACCACATTTGCCAGTCACTGGCAAAAGGCTCCCTGTCTTCTCAGCACTATATTATACGTAATCATATGACACAGTTGTAAGTAAGGTGGATTGTAGTGTGTGTTAAGTGGATTTTTGTTATTATTTCTTAGAATTCAGTTTCCCAGGATCCACAGCCATAACCTTGTTCCCAGGTATTAGATATGCGTTCCCACAATTGTGGTCCAAAACATCTCCGCCATGCTTGCACAGCATCATATAGTGATAAATAATACAAACACCCACCGTGGCTGTGCGGTGGGACACAGGGATGGGGCGATAGAGGCTCGGGGGGCTGTTGCTGGCAATGCGCCTTCTTTGTCTGTTGCTCTATAAAGCAGGTGGGCACTGGTCAGTGACTGGGAACCTTGGGGTTGGACGCGCAAGCTGGAATGCTGTGTGTGCCTCGACTGGCCCCCACTGAGGCCTGAGGGCATGTAAGGGGGTGTACAAGCTGTGCCTGTCAAGACGTAGGGGTAGCTGTCCCCGCTTCTCACCGGCTCATAGGGAACGCTGTAGGAGTTTGTCCTCCCGTTATCAGCAATCCTCTTCTGAGAAACTCGACTAGAATAAAGTAAGATTAGTAACCCCTTCTTAGCGTCTTTCCCGTCTGACCAGATCAAAAATGAACCTGTGCTAGCTATTTTCTTCCAACAGTATATCTATAAACCCACAAGTCCCCATGAAAGGATTTCTCCATCTTCTGGCTCAGTGGCCCCACCAAGATCATCTGGGAACTTCTGAAGATGACCTTGTCTCACTCCCATCCCTCAGGATATTGTCTCCAGTTCCCTCACAAATTGCTAGTTCTCAAGTCTCAACAAATGAACAGATTTATTTGCAAGTCAGATGAACAAATGAGGCTCAGGAAGAACTGACTGTACCCCATTAGCAACACCTGATTATGCTCTTAAAGGCAGCCCTCCCCAGAAGCTGGTACAGCCCCAGGAGGTTTTCATCAGGTGCTCCCTCTATGTGTCACGGCTTCTCCTTCCCCCAGGTGTCCAGCTGCTGCTTTCATCATTGACTTGTTAGAGTTTCCTTTCCCGAGCTCCTCCTTCAGCCTGCAAGCCTCCTTGGCTCCCAGGGATCATCACTCCTTTGCTGCAGGCATCTTACTGCAGTTTCTCTGCAATTCTGTCCACCTGTTGTTCTAACTGTTCTCCAGCAGGTGGTGAAAGCACTTTTCTGCAGCCCTTAGCAAATGCTTAATATAAATGTGTGGATTGACCAGCATCTGTCCTGCCACTACAGGACACGTTCACAGAACCATAGATTTAAAGTAGGAAGGGACCTTAAAAGCCATCAAGGCCCAACCTCTTCATTGTACAGATGAGGAAAGGAGGCCCAGAGAGGCTAAACAGCTTGCCAGGGCCCCTGAAGCTGACCACTGACCGAGGCTGTATCTGAACCCAGGCCTTCCTAACCCCAAGTGTGTCCAACCCCAGCTCCTGCAGCAGCAAATTAGGGACCCTGTTCTGGAACGTGCTATACTGCCACTGACCCCTGACCTCCCGGAAGCCCACATACAAGGCTCCTGTCCATGTTGATCCTAATCTCCACTGGTCTGCTGTCTCTTCTCTCCCAGTGTCCTTGAACACAGCCCATGGTCTGCAGGCTTGTCAGAACTCTCACTCCCCTCCCACTTGCACCGTGTCTTGGAGGGCATGAAGATCTCTCTAGGGCTAGCTGAAACAAAACATTCAAAGCACCAGTGCCTGCTTTCCTTGACCTCCAGGGCAAGGGGAGAGAACAGGGTTGGCTGGGGTTTGAGGGGTAAGATGGGGGGAGGTAAATTAAATACTTCCCCAGTCCCCAACTTAGAAGAGAAAAAATTCTCGTTCTCTCCTAACTAGGTAGTCCAGTAGACAGCATGCTGGCTGAACTTGGAGCCAGGAAGACCTAAATTCAAATCTGGCCTCAGAAATTTACCAACTATATGACCCTGGACAGGTCATGCATGTGCCTCTGTCTGCCTTGGTTTCCTCATCTGTAATATGGGGTTAATAACAGCACCTATCTCCCAGGGTGTGAGAACAAAATGAGATAACAAAGTGCTTTGTGAACCTTAAAGTGCAATATAATTGCTGCTAACTATTTATTATTGTTGTTGTTGTTATTACGCCTCAGAGGCCTGCACTCCATGCCGTGAGGGTGGAAGCCAACCCAATGCCCAGGGACAGCGGGTTTCTTGTACTGAAGTTCTGATGTAAACGTGTCCCAACGTCCCGAGACTGGGACAAACAGCTGGAGGTTCTGTATCGTTTCCTTTCAGTTTTTAGAAGTTTCACAGGAGATAGTCTTTTATTCCAACTAAATTTATATTAGGCTTTAAAAAAAACCACATCTTAAAACAACACAAAATCATGAAAGTACTGCCTATTTTTTTTACTATCACCCCAAAACCCTCAACAACCCTAAAAACATGCGCATCAAAACAAGTGCAACCCCACACCCTTCTCTCTTTGGTAAAGCCTGTACTGATACCACTTTCATTCTAATGAACACAGGGTCTTTGTCTTTTTAAAAACTGTTTGGTATCTTATTTTTCCTCAACTACATGTAAAAACAAGGCTCTGTATTGTAATGTGGTTAGTTAGTGGCCAAAGGAACTCTGCTTACCTCACTTTACACCTTGCTAAAGATGGAACACAAAGTTCTTCAGCAGTTAAATGGTGATTCTCCTGGCTCCCTGAAGACTAAACAGTCAGTCTTAGAGACCTAATCCAGCTGTACAGATTGTCTTCCAACCTTAGGTCTGCTAGACGATGTCCATACTTGGCAACGGAGCAGCTTCAAGAGCATTCTCTTGACTAAAGAATTCATTTAGGGGAAGGATTGGCAGCCCTTCTCATTGAAAACATCCTGCAAATTTGGAGACTTGAAACTAGTAAGAGTAGGAAGGGGAAGGAAATGGAAATAAGCAATTATTAGGCACTTACTATATGCCAGGCACCACCTCATTTGATCCTCACAACAACCCTGAGAGGTATGTGTGATTATTAGTCCCATTTTACAGTTGTGGAAACTGAGGCAGACAGAGGTAAAGTGATTTGCCCTGGGTCATACAGATGGTAAATGTCTGAAAAAAAGAGGGACAAGGGAAAAAACATACTTTGTCCAGGTCTATAGTACTTTGGGACTAGAAGTACTTCTTTACTAAGAAGTAAACTGAATTGTTAAGGTAGAGGTGAAGTAAGTAATTTTACTATACCACGTGAATTGAAGGACCCAGAAAGACTCCATCTCTGCCTAGAATTATCTCCCTTCCTATCTGTTCTGAAATCTCTATCAGTCAGTCAATCCACGAGCATTTGTGATACAAAGAAAAAAGTGAAACTATTCCCTGTCTGAAAAGTTGACGGTTTAGCTGGAGAGACCACACAAACGGAAAGTCCTATACAAAGAGATACACAATGGCTTTAGGAAGGACATCCTAGCCACTGGTCATTAGGAAGAGGTTGGTATAGAAGGCGATGCTTGAGCTGAGCCTTGAAGCAAAGCAAGGATTCTAAGATGCCAAACTGAGAAAAGTGCACATTCCAGAAATGAGGGACAGCCAGGGCAAAGGCACAGGAGATGGAATGGCCTAAATGAGGAACAGTTACTGGTAGTAAGGCTAATTTGGATGAGCTTGCATGCAGAGGTTGGAAAGTCAGCTTGGGAATGACTCTAAATGACAGAGAAGTTTGTATTTGATACTAGAGGTACCAGGGAGCCACTGGAGTTTATTGAGTAGGAGAGTGGCATGGTCAGACTTGTGCTTTAGGAAGATCACTTTGGTAGCTGTGTGGAGGGCTGAATGGAAAGAGAAAAGATTTGAGGCCATTGCAATACTCCAACAGAAGGATGATGAAGGCCTGAACTACAATAGGGTGGAGGCTTATATGCATATGACTAACCTAGGTGAGTCAACAAAGGAGGTAGCACTGTCTCTAGAAGGTAACTGCTAAAGTGCATGTGATTCCTTTATATACTTTTAAACTTTAATAACACATTGTAGGTGTGGTGGGAATAACCTGTGAATTATATCTAATAGCAAATTTCCTGAAGTTAAGACATGCACAGCACAGTGTGTGATTATTTCAGATAGTTGTACTTCAACAGAGTTTTGGATCATTGATAGTATCAATCTTCCTGATCCTTCTTCCACAGATTAGAGAGGAACGGATCAAATTGTATTTAGGTATTTATTTCACTGCTCTAAACTGAATATAACTTTTAAAATGCAGATTAGATAGGAACAAATGCTATGTTTTGCTGTTTTGATAAGAGTTCTGGTTTTATTTTTTAAAAGTATTTTAATGGAGCCAGGATATGGATACTCCTTCCAGTGGTATTGATTGACAGTCATCTCCTCTAGTTTTGTGCAACGACTTATCATGTCCTTCAGTTGGTCTTTGATAAGCGATCTACTCAAGGGGCTAGAGACCTTCCTCTGGGTCCTTTAATACTAACAGGTGTCAATGAAAAACTCAGGCTACCCGTTTCATCCTTTGTTCATGCTACATGACATCCATTAGTCTTTCTTAATCATTCATGTCCTTGATAACATCTTTTGCACAGCTCCTTGCGAGTCAATTTTGGCAATATACTGCAGCCTACCTGCACCTACCATTGCCACCTAATTGCATCCAATTGATGGTGACTCAAGTGCCATAGAGCATTGGGCTTGGAGAGGGAAAGATGAGACCCTCAAATACTTATTGGCTATGTGGCACTGGGCAAGACACATTACTATGATCAGCCTCAGCTTCTTCCTCTATAAAATGTGCCCTTAACTCACAGGGTTGTTGTGAGCACCAAATGAGGTAACATTTAAAGGACTGGATAAATGCTAGCAATTATTACTCTGTGATTGTATTTTTCCACAATTGGCAGCTACAAAGAAGCACTGAGAAGCCCAGGAAGAATGCCTGACCAAAGATCCTGAAGAAAGGACAAACTATGCCCTACAGGTTTTGACTGCTGGAATGAAGTCCTCCTTGGCTTGGGGACATTTGCCCTTTCTCCTCACAGAATTTAGAGTGGCAAGGGATCTCTCAGACATCATCTAGTGCAACTTTCTCATTTTACAGAGAAGGAAAGAAAGGCCAAGAGAAGGGAAATGATTAGTTCAGGGTCATGCAGCCTGTTGACGGCAGAAATAAGATTCAAAAGGCCCTCCAATTCCTGAGTCAATACTCTTCTGTTGTACCAGGCTGACATAAGAAACTAAGTAATGAAGGCTCAAGAGTTAAAAGCTACAAAAGTGAATAACTCTATGAGGACTTTATGAAGCCACTGCCTATAACCTCAGAGCAGAAGGAGAATGCTCTGGCCTTGTTCCCTTGGGATCTTAGCTGGGGGAATTTGTCAGATTAGCTAAGTGTCCCTTGGGAAGGCACAGTCTTCCTGACCCAAGAAGATGAGATGAAGGGACTTTCCACGGAGGAGGCCTTAGCAGGCAGCAGGAGTGAATGTCAAGGACAGCACTGAGGCAACACAGGCTTTTCCATCACCACAGTTTTCTCTGGCTCTTCCTTTTCTTTATGCTCTAAAGCCCAGGAAGGCTCTCCAGATTAAAATAAACCTCCTTGTCCCCTGGAGCTACTGGAATTGAGTTGTTAGTAGTAATTTCTTTTCTCCTTCGGTCATTGAGACACCAGGGGACCAACAGGTAGAGTGTCTGAACCAATGGTAAATTTTCTTCTTCAGCCCAAAGGAAATACCTAAGGAATCCCATGCGGAATCCCATGCAGAATCCCCTGCAACTAAACAAAAACTTGATCTCCAATTTGTTCCTCGGCAGGCCTTAATCAGGCCTCTCTTTGAGAGATTTCTATCACAAGAGATGTGTGGCTGGATTTTGGGACCATTCCCCTTAATGACACTATAATCTCCTTCCATTAAATTTTCAACGTTCTCATCCAAAGAGGCAATTTAGGTTCAATGTCAGGAACAACTTCTTGACAATCAGAGCTGCCCAAAAGTGAGATGGACTGCCTCAGGAGTTAAGGGGTTCCCCCTCTCCCTGGAGGTCTTTAAGGAGAAGCCGGCTGGCCACTTATCAGGTATGTTAGAGATAGCATTCCCTCTGTGGATGATTGGACTGTTTGGTCTGGAGGTCCTGTCCAGCTCTCAAATCCTGTGGTAGTTTTGCAGAGCAAAAAAAGTGCCTTTGTAACTGGCCATTTTGATCAAGAACAATTACAAAATCAATGAAATAGCTTCTGATTACACTGAAAACAAGTTACAGTATTTATTTAATGCTTTTATTATGATATGTCAAGAAAAGTAATCAGATAAACATATCCTGTGGCCTAGCGCCTCTAGCTCTGCTGTTACGTGGACCATATTTGATCCTGGCAGGCTTCTCACAAAATCAGAAACCCACCCACAGTTTCTCTCTTGGCAACCTTAGAATTTGAACAAGGCCAAACCTTCTAGAGATGTGGGCAAAAAGGGCCTTGGGCACCCAGTTAAATATAGTTCAAGCTACCGGAGGGTCTTTAATCTCACTCCACGGAAAGAGTACAAAAGAAAGCAAACAAAGCCCACAAAATATTCACAACAGCCATAAACAATCATTACAATTTCCCCTTCTTTCTATGCTATAGAATCTGTGTTAAGTTTTCCCTTACATCTCCTAGCCTCAACAGACCTATATTCACAGATCCATAGCACTAGCCTGTGGTTTGAACTTTCCCGGGTGGGAGGGGAAGGTGATGAATTGGAAGTCAATCCAGCAACGTTTTTTAAAGCTCCTCCTATGTGCCACCCACTGGGCTAAGTGCTGGGGATACAAATAATAACCTCCAAAGACAGCCTCTGCCCTCCAGGAGCTCACCATCTAATGGGTGAGCCAACAAGCAAACAAATATACATGAGTCACATACAGAATAAATAGGAAATAACTAACAGAGGGAAGACACTAGAATTAAGATTTGGGAAAGACTTCTTTTTTATATATTTTAATTTGATTTGCTTATTTACTTTTAGTTTACAAGATTCAGTTCCACAATCCCTTGAGTTTCACATTTTCTTCCCTCACTCTCCCAGACACCCGCACCCTTGCCCATGGTGGCGTGCAATCAAGTATAGGATCTGCAAATACTTTCACACTGTACAATAGTCTGGTCGTATAGAAGGGTTGTAACCAATGGAGTGAACAATGAGAAAGAAGAAACAAAACCAAACATGGAAAAGAACGATAGCATGTAGATTGCTTCAGTCTCCATTTAAACTCTGTTCTTTCTAGATCTTTCTCTGAATGTAGACATCTCCTTCCATCCGGAGACTTGTAGAGTTGTCTTATAACTGTGCGTTGCTGAGAAGAGTCCAGTTTATCAAGGTTGGTCATCACACATACGATGTGTCTGTGATTGTGTACGTGGCAAAGATTTCTTGCAGAAGATGGGATTCTAGTTGGGACTTTAAGGAAACCAGGGAAGGCAGGAGGCAGAGATGAGGGGGACGAACATTCCAGGTTTGGGGGGACAGCCAGAGAAAATGCCTGGAGCCATAAGACAGAGAGTCCTGTCCCAGAAGCAGCAGCAGCAAGCTTGGCATCCTTGGACTGGAGAGTGCAGGGAGTGTGCTAGGTGTTGATGGAGTTTGAATGCCAAGCAGAGCATTTTGTATTTGATCCTGGTGTTCAGAGGGAGCCACTGGAGTTAAAGATATCAGTATCACTTAGAACAGGGACAACAATCAACTGAATGTATACATAGCAATGGTTTTAAAAAATAAATGGAGGGTTATAATCCTTCTTACAACCTAATGTTTAATGGAAAGGTATTTGTAGATCCTGTATTTGATTACATGCCACCATGGGAGGCAGGGGGGAGGAGAAGGAGGAGGAGAAAATGTGAAACTCAAGGGATTGGGGAACTGAATGTTTTCAACTAAAAGTAAATAAATAAATTTAATTTAAAAGTAAATGGAGGCATTACCTGTTCAGGGACCCAGAAACTTTGCTCCTTCAAGGTTTCCTGAAACACTAACTGCTAGACACGGATTTAGAGCTGGAAGGGACCTCAGAGGTCTTCTAGCCTCCTTGTTTTAGGGACAAGGAAACAGAGACCTAGAGAGAGTCAGTGACTTGTCCAAGGTCACACAGATAATGTGTAGGAGGGCCAGAATTTGAATGCAAGTCTTCTGACTCCACTTCTGGTATTCTTTCTACCTGACCACACTGACCACACTAAGAAGAGCGGTCAGAAGGTCAGTGCTGGAAGGTCCCATCCTTTCCTTGTTTTATTAATAAGCACCTCACTGGGGACACTAAGATGCCCCTATTTCTTTCTTACTTATATTTTGTAGTCCCAGAAATAAGGAGTTCTTGTTTTGAAAGAGAGGGAGGGGTTACTGGTGCAGTTTCTTTGGCCTGGCTGGGCTCTGTGAATCTCTGAGTTTAGTCTATTTTGCAGATTCTGCACTCTTTTTTCCCCTTCTCCTAAATGGAATGCAAGCAGCCAGGGTCTGGAAGGCTTTCCTGGATGGAGAGGTTTTGATTACAGCTGCCTTAAGAAGTCGAGTTCTCTCCAGCTCACTGCCATTTCATTCCATCACACCCTAGGAGGAGGAACAGCAACATGGGTTTCCAAGGAATCTATCTTCTCCTGTGCTTCTTCATCCTCTTCCTGGGGACCAGCACAGAGACGCCAACCCCCAAAATAAAAAAGGCAGCCAATGCCAAGAAAGGTAAGGATGGGCCTTCTAGCCAGCTCCTCTCTTCCATGAAGATGAGTTAGCAGCTGGGCATGAAGCCTCACTCTTTACCCTCCAGTGCTGATTTTATTTTCTTAGTTAATAGATGTTTTGTATTTCTCTTAGCAGAGCTAAAAAGAAGGTGAGGACCAGGTTCCTAGGTTATGGAATAGGGAAATTCCTGGAAAAGTGGATTCCACTATGAGCACTGGAGAAATGCAGTACAGAGTGTGGCTGAGAGGCAGCTTAGCATTATTATGATAGATCTGGGTTCGAATCCCATCTTCTGCAGGGGACCTTCCCTGGTCCCTCCCATCCTCTCTCACCCCAGTGTCTTCCTTCTGAGCTTACCTTCCACTTACACTATATATCTTGCATGTACATAGTTCTTTGTACATTGTCTCCCCTGTTAGAATGTAAGCTCCTTGAGGGCAGAGACTGTATTCTTGCCTTCCTACTATGTGCCTGGCACATAGAAGGCATTTAAAAATGCTTGTTGACTGACCACTGACCCATACTGGTGGTGTAACCATGGTCATTTAACTTCTCAGGGTCCCAGAGAAGTGTCCTCCAGGACTGCCCTTAAAAAACAAAAAACAACCCAAACCCATTGTCACCCACTGCATGTTTAATATAACGAACATAGCTCTATAAGGGTATAATTCTTTTTTTTAAAAATAAGTATCTGTTTTATTTATTTTTATTTTTT
>CM053581.1:550721260-550773308 GCA_028627135.1 Pseudochirops cupreus | reverse complement strand
GATAGGAAGAAGGTACATTTAATCAGACTCTCACAGTGTGCTCACTATAGAGAGGTTCTGCGTGATTTCACATGTTCAGCCTGTATTTGATTGCTTATCCTTCCAAGTGGGGGTGGGTGACGAGGGAGGAAGAGAAAGAATCTAGAATCTAAAGTTCCATAATCAAATGTTATAAATATATAACTATATATATCTATATATATCTATATGCAATTATTATTATTATTATTGACTACACCCAACTGGAACTTGAGATACACAGGCACTGTGGTTGGGAGATCCATCCTGCCCTACCGAAAAGTGACATAGGAGAGAATAGACTGGGGGAGGGGGAATACACTGGGATGGTTGTTTTGGGGCGGTGGGTGGGGGAAAGAAGGGTGGAAAATATGTAGCTCAAAATCTTGTGGAAATAAATGATGCAAACAAAAAAAAAGATGCTGACTAAATATTGATTTGGGGGAGAAAGTGAGAGTAGCTCAGAGATAACTTGTAAAGACAGCTGGACATTATCTTATAAGCCATGTGTAGCCATTGAAGGTTTTGGCATAATAAAAGTAGTATTTTTGAAATATCAGTTTAAGAATATTGTCTAGGATGGATAGGAAGGAGTGACTAGAGACAGAGAGAGTAAACAGACGGCTGTTGCTGCCACACAATTCTTGCTACATCTCACATTGCCAGAGGTTTGCTTATCACTTAATGTTCTGTTTAGCACTGTAGTTATCTATGCATGTGTTGTATCATCCATTAGATTCTAAGTCCCATAAAGAGACCATGTTTTATTTTTTTCCCCATTAAATTCATTAAACTTTAAAAAAAAAAAAGAAACAGAAAGGAAGCCAAAGTCATTGGGTCACAGAGTAAGTAGAAGGGAGTAAGGTACAAACAGATCGAAAAGGTGGGAAGGGGAAAGGTTCGGGAAGACTGTAAAGACATAGGATTTTATATTTGATTCTGGAGGAAAAGGGAGCCACTGAATTATATCAAATACTGGAGTGATGTGGTCAGACCTGTACTTGAGGACAATCACTTTGAAAGCTGAATGGAGGATGGACTAGAGTGCAGAAGAACTATGAAGTAGGCAAACCCACCAGCAGCTGCTGAAGTAGTCTCAATGTGAGGTGATGAGGGCCTGTCCCAGGGTGGTGGTGTTGGAGGAATAATCGAGAGGATCTGGTACCAGATTTGGACATGCGTAGTGATAGGGAATGAGGAATTAAGGATAATATCCATGTTGTGAGCATAAACATGATTTCTGAATATGTGAGAGCTGATACATTGGGAGAAGAGAAAGCGGCCCAGAACAGAGCTCTGGGGGACACCCGTGGTAAGTGGACATGATCTAGATGAATATCCAGGAAAAGAGACTGAAAAGGAATGGTCTATTATATAGGAACTGAACCAATAGTGTGACCAAAATGTGGAGAAAAGAGAGTGTTTTCAAGGAGAAGAGGGCAACTGACAGCATCAATAGTGACGGCAAGGTGAAAAAGGACAAGCCTTGAGAAAAGGCCACTGGATTTTGCAATTTAGAAATCATCAGTAACTTTGGAAACAACAGTTTCAGGGGAAAGATGAGATCAGAAACCAAAAAGCAGATTTAATAAGAGAATGAGAAGGAAGTGGAAATACCTATTGTAGATGGCCTTCTGAAGGAGTTTAGCCATCAAAGAGAAGAGAGATACGGGATGACAGCTAACAGGGATGCAGGGATCGCATTAGGGCTTTTTGAGAATGGGGGAAATATAGGCACACACACACGCACACACTCACAGCTAATGCAGAAATTTGTTTTGCTTGACTATACATACTAGTTACGAGGGTTTTCTTTTTCTTTCTTTCTTTTTTTCCGGTGTGGGCTGGGAGATCATAAGAGGGTAAGAAAGTAGATTTTTGTTTGTTGCAAAAAAATTAACAAGTATTTTAAAAAATAAACTGCTTTTAAAAAAATTCCAACAGTCCTTGAAGCAGATAAGGACTTTTATCTTGGTCCCACATATGAGTATAGGTGTGCAAAAAATAGGCAAAGGGAAATAAATATGTATACTCCTATATAAAATCATCCTCATTCAGGGCTCCTCAAAGTTGAGATTTTAAACTAGGAAACCTACAAGCCACTGAAGGAGTGTTAGACAGTAAGCTTATCAGGAGTGTGGATTTAGATCTGGAAGGGACAGAGGTAACTGAGGCTAACTCCTCACTTTATAGATCAGGAAACCAGGGAGGCCCAGGGGTTCCCCAGGACCCCTGGAAGGAGGGCAAGAGTAGGATTCCTAGCCAAGCCCTCTGACCACCTCTAGCACTCTGTCCACTGCACTGCCCTACTTCTGAGGGCCAACAGCTTCACTACCGTGAATCAGGTTGGAGAGTGAGTGACCCAGTATTCAAAAGACACCAAAGGGATAAAATTGAGGCTGACTAGCTCCAATTCAGCTGATGAAGCTGAAAATCGAGAAAACAACTTGAGACAAAGTCTCAAATCACGTCCTGCTTTTCCTGTACTTTCTCACCAAGCAGACCGCTACTCTCCAGATTATTCAGAAATTTTAAGGGAAGGCCGAAGAAGATGCTTCAGCCCACAAAGTGAATTTAACCTCGGGTGGAGGAGAAAGGAATGGGAGGGCCCACTCAGGTGGATAATTTCCTCTTGCTCCCTTCACAGTGGCGCTATACGGTCTGGCACAGTTGTTGGTCCCTGCAGAGGCCAGATCTGGGAGTGGGCAGAGTAAACAAACAAGGCAGGGTCTGCTGCTTTGAAAGTCAAGGCACCCTCACTTTAATCCTGGGCCTGTCTCCAACTCACAAATATACCATCCCCCCAAAAAAAGATAAAAAAGAAAGCAAATCCCGGGGACGTGAAGCTAGGAAAGACCACGTGTAAACAAACACAAATGACCAGACACAGACAAGGAGTTTCAGCTGAGAACAGTGGCGCCACTTCTGCCTCGCAGGCCTCCTCTCTGCTCTCCTCCCTGACCAGGACATAAAGTTGATATTCTGAGGATCAGAGAATTCATTTCAATTCCATCATCTCTCTCTGCATATTTTGGGCACAGGGAGCTACTAAAGTTTCTGAGGAAGGACATGACATGGCCCAATCTGTGCATTAAGAACATTATCTTATGGAAGGAGATGTCTGCATTCAGAGAAAGACCTAGAAAGAACAGTTTAAATGGAGACTGAAGCAATCTACACGCTATCGCTCTTTTTCATGCTTGCTTTTCTTTCTTTTTCCCATTGGTCACTCCACTGGTTATAGCCCTTCTATACAACCAGACTAATGTCCAATGTGAAAGTATTTGCAGATCCTGTACTTGACCGCACGCCGCCATGGGGGGGGGAGAGAGAAAATTTGAAACTCAAGGGATTGTGGAACTGAATCTTGTAAACTAAAAGTAAATAAACAAGTCAATTTTTAAAAAAAGAACATTATCTTAGTTGAAGATGGACTAGAGAAAGGAGACTGGAGGCAAGGAAACCAGTTAGGAGGCTATGACAATAGTTTTCCCCCTCATTCACAAAAAAGACTTCTCTAATTACTGGTTATCATGCATACCAAGAGATTATGTGGGGAAAAAGCTGCTTGGCTGTGGGAGTAGGTGATGGGCCAATATTACAGTATCAAGATGGGTCAATATTATAGCATCAATGTGTGAAAATATAGTTGCTTATGCAAGGCTAATCTGAGACCTGAACTCTAGTACTGGCAATGTCAGTAGAAAGTATGGGAATGAATACAAATGGATGTGGAAAAGGATAAAAATGCAGAAAAAAAGTCAAAGCTAATTAGGAGGTTTCACATTCAGTTGCTGGAGAAAATGGTGGTGCCAGCAACCACAGAGATGGGAAAGTCAGGAGGAGGAGTATGTTTAAAGAAGATGATCATGTGCTGACTTTTCCACATATAAGCACATCAGATCTGGAGTAAGATCCTTGGCTTAAATTGCATCCCTTTACTTGCTAGCTGTGTTTCCCTGGGCAAGTCACTTATTCCCTCTGGGCCTCAGTTTCCTTATCTATAAAATGAGAGTATTAAAAGTTCTATATCTGTGATTCTGTGCTGAGTTTGGTGTATTTGCACACCATCCTCAAAGAGATATCTAGCAGGCGATTAAGATTACGGCACTGGAGTCGAGGCAAGTGATTGGGATAAGATACATAGTTTGTGGACATAGACAAAAACAGAGAGTGAGCAGTGAATCCATGGGCTCGATGGAATCAGCAAGGAAGAGAATGCAGAGAGGAAAGGAGGGCCCTGGGACAGACCTATGAGGAGGTCCATACTTGGGTGGTGAGACAAGGACCATTGAACATTTTTATCAACAGTTTGGACAAAGGCCTAGATGGACTGTTTGTCAAATCTGCAGATGACACAAAG
Organism: Pseudochirops cupreus; assembly: GCA_028627135.1. NCBI lineage: Eukaryota > Metazoa > Chordata > Mammalia > Diprotodontia > Pseudocheiridae > Pseudochirops > Pseudochirops cupreus. The sequence continues at coordinate 550,768,927 of CM053581.1, read as the reverse complement.
CTGGGAAAGACAGATAACATATTAAAAACAGATTTTAAAAGGATCTTAATGGGTTAGAACAGTAGACTGAATCTAATATGATAAAATTCAACACAGATAAATGAAGTCTTGGCTTAAAAAATAACTTTTTAAGAACAAGATGGGGAGGCACATCAAGGTGGCATTTTAAGTGAAAAAAACTTGATCTCAGTGGGCTGAAGTTCCATCAATCAGCAGTGGGATGTGCCTTTTAAAAACCTGATGCAATATTGAATAGCTTAAAGTTAGGTGTGGTTTCCAGAAACAAAGCTGTGATAGTGAACCAGTCAATAAACATTTATTAAGCCCCTACTATTATGTGCCAGGCACTGTGATAAGTGCTGGAGATACCAAAAAAGGTTAAAAAAAAAAAGTCTACTTTCAAGGAGCTCACAGTCTAACAGGAAGGCTGACATGCAAACAACCACATATGAACAAGCTGTACACAGGATGAACAGGAAACAGTCAACAGATAGAAGGTACTAGAATTAAGGCAGAATCAGGAAGCTTTCTTGTAAAAGAGAGGATTTTAGCTGACACTTGGAGAAAGCTAAGAGGCAGAGACAAGGAGGGAAACATTCCATCTGACTGATGAGGACAGATGTCAGATTGCTGAGTTAAGGAAAGGAAGTGGAGACACGCAGATGGCCTTCTGAGGAAGAGTATCCACAAAAGGGAGGAAAACCAAAAGATGCTATCTAGTGGGGATGGAGAAAATCAAGTGAAGGTCTTTTGAGGATGGGGGAGACACAAGCATATCTGTAGACAGTAGAAAAGCAGCAAGACAAGGAGAGATTAAAGATAAGTGAAAGCAGGGATGACAGTGGGCACAGTCCACTGGAGAAGATGATGGAATGGGGTCATCACTCGTAGAGGGCTCTGCGTTGGCAAGAGGGGCTACCTCATCATGTGAGATGTGTGAAGGCGATTGTGGCAGAAGATATCTGGGTGATAAGATGAATAGGAAGGGAAAAAGAGAGCTCTCAGCAAGTGGCCTCCATTTGTTCAGTAAAATATGAGGCAAGACAGACTCCCAGCTGAGATGTTATGGGGTGGGGAGCGATGGGAAGTTTGAGACGGTTTGGAAGAGCGGCTATGGAGAGGCCTGCAGTAGTGAAGGTCCGCTTGAGACTATGGCACAATCAATCTGTAGTGGACCCAGTCGGTGGTTTTGTGATAGCTCTACTGTTCTTATCAGAATACATCTGGAGCACTGTTCTGAGGGCCACATTTTAAGGACATTGGCAAACCAGTCAGCACTGATGAGGGCAACCAGGGGAGGCTAGGAGCTCCTAAGATGGGCTGAAGGAGCTGACTGGAGTTATTTAACCTGCAGAAGAGAAGACTTAGAGGTATGTGACAGCTGCATTCAAATAATGAAAGGGCTGTCGTAATTTATGTAATAATGACAACATTGTAACAAAAAACATCTATGAAAGTCTGAATGACCAAATAAGCGTACTGCCCATCTCATGACAGAAGGATGGATCTGAGGGTAGAAAGTGGGGCACACACTTTCTGACACGGCCAATGCCAGAATTTGTTTTTCTTCACTGTGCGTGTATGTTACAAGTGTTTTTTTTTCTTTTTTCCCCCTCAATTAGGAATGGGCAGTAAAAGGAGAAGGCAGTTAGCAATAGCGTTGTCCCCCACATCCCTAAAGAAAGAAAAGAGAGGAGTTGAAAAATTTCTAAATGCAGAGAAACAGAGGAAGGCCAGAATGAAACACAAACTGTACATGATAGAAATCTACAGTGTCATGTACAATTATCTTTTTCTGTTCTACTTTATATATGGAAATAGGGATATTATTTAGTATGTGTTAAATTCAGGAAAAAAACCAAACCTGAAAGGTCTCTTATGTAGAAGAGGGATTGGCCTTGTTCCATCTGGCTCCAGACTAGAGGGCAGAGTTCAGAGGGATGAGGTGTCCAAGTAAAAGGGTTTACACTTCACTTAAGGAAGCCTTCCTCCAATTCATGCCTAAGAGTGAACAGGCTGGGCTGCCCAGAGGCAGAAGCTGGGCATGGTCTAATGGGGATTCCTGTGGACGCTCCTTGGACTCCGTGGCTGCTGTGACCCATCCCACCTCTGAAATTCTACAATGCTGAGACTAAGGAGAGATCACACAGTCAGAGGAAGAATGAGCAGAAGTCAAGAGAAAAGAAAGGATCTGGGAGGAAGGGTCAACCAGTCAATAAGCACTTAATAAGCACCTACTGTGTGCCAGGCACTGTGCCAAGGCTGGGGATACAAAGAAAGGCAAAAGACAGCCCTGCCCTCCAGGAACTCAGAGCCCAAGGCGGGAGGACCACAAGCAAACAGATACGTACAAATGAGCAAACGTGCAGGACAAATAACAGAGGGAAGGCACCAGAACTTAGAGGAGTGGGAAAAGACTTCCTACAGATGTTGGGATTTTAGCTGGGACTTAAAGAAAGCCAGGAGGCAGAGATGAGGAGGGAAAGCATTCCAAGGATGAGGGCTAGCCAGAGACAATACTTAAAGCTGAGAGGCACAGCAAGGAGACCAGGGGGACAGCTAGGTGACACCAAGGGATAAAGCACTGGGCCTGCAGTCAGGAGGACCCGAGTTCAAATGCAGCCTGAGACACTTACTAGCTATATGACTCTGGGCAAGTCACTGAACCCTGTTTGCCTCAGTGTCCTCATCTGTAAAATGAGCTGGAAAAGGAAACAGTGAACCACTCCAGTATCTTTGCCAAGTCCAAGTGGGGCCAACAAAGAGTTGATCTCTTTGATTGAAAAGACTAAGCAACAGTGGATCTCAAGAGTATGTGGTAGGGTTTAAGGTGAAAGAAGACTGGAAAGGGAAGGGGAGGGCCACCTAGCTTATGAAGGGCTTGAAATGTCAAACAGAGAATTCTGTATTTGATCCTGAGGGCCTTAGGGAGCCACTAGAGAGGGTGCTAGGGGTGGAGGCATGAAACATGGTCAGACCTGAGCTTTAGGAAAATCACTATGAGTATCTGACAAATGCTGCAGAGAGGTCAGGGATGATAAGGACTGAGAAGGCTGTTTAATTCAGCAACAGAGACCTCACTGCTCACTTTTGAGAAAGCAGTATCATGAAACAGTTTGGTCCCTTAATAAATTGCAAGGGTTTAAGGATAAATAGTGAAGTAGAGAACTTTTTAAGGAAGAAGAATCCTGAAGGTTGTGTAGAAGAACCATTTGACAAGGAAATCATGAAAATGAGAAAACCCTTTGACAGATTCCACAGTACCAAAGAATCTCTACTTTTTAACAAAGTCATGCAGAATTGTCTCCTCATTAAGAACAAGAGTATTTCTAGCTGATTCGTTCCTTCATCTGAGCAGTCACATTTTGCCATCCTGATAGAGTATTTATCCATCATCTGCTCCCAGAGCCAAACAATCTGTTCTTGTCATAGCCTCCCTTCTTGTTCCCATAGCCAAGATAAAGCAGTAACAGGGTAGGGGTTTGTTTGGAAGGAAGGGGGATGTGGGAGAAGCATTTTTTGAGGCTAATTCAGCAACATATGGCCATTTCCTCTCCTCTCCCAAAAGAATTGCTCCAGAAGCTACTGCTGAATTTGGTCTGTCATATTAATCCCTCTGTGTCAACAATAGTCCAACAGGGGCTCAGAGCTCTGAACTAACATTCCTATTGGTGCTCTGTTTCACACTCCCAGCCTCGTCTCTCAGTAGGAGGGCTGGCAGCCATGGGTCAATGCAGAAATGAGCTTGGGTATTAAGAAAAGGGAGCTCAGGATACTGGGCTGTAGTGTTTACTTTCTGCAAAGTTTTCTCATTTAGTAACCGATCCCAATTGAGTGACTAAGCATTCAAAATATCTTTAATTATCTAAGGGAAGGGAGGAGTGATTCACAAAATATATTCTGATTTGCTTTTTTGGAAGAAAAAAGGATTTGCCATAAAGCACTGGGGTAGCCCAGGGTGGAGGGAAGAAAACTAGAGGAAAAAAGGCTGTAAAATCAAGTAATGGTAGTGTCTCTCAGCTTTTAAAAGGTAAGAAATCCCTGCACTACATAGAATGTCTAGTTTCTAGAAACTCACTAAACCTAGCTTGGGGGCAAAAGAAGTATGCTACTTATTAGATATGAACCCAATTTTTCTTTTGTAAAACCAGCACTATAATATCCCGCCTCTGGCTTGTCAAATTCACCCTATTTTTAAAATGGGAACACACTGTGCTTTAGCAGACTGACACCTGACTTACATTTTATTTATAGTAGATAATTACAATAATAAATAATACATGCTATCATATATTTTGTACAATGACACGAAGTCCACAAAACTGCAAGATGACATGTCCACAGGAATGATTATGAAAACTTGACTGGCCCAATATCAAACTGATCACAAAGGTAACAAAAAAACTGCTAACAAAACTGGTGGGGTTTTTTGCTTTTCCACCAACCCACCTGATTCTCTTTAGCTAAATGACTGTAAGGGGCAAGCAGATTACTGTAAGGCTTGTTTCTTATTACAGGAAAATGAAAGATAATAAACACAAAGGCAGCTGATTAAAAACCTCAATGAATAAGCCAACGTCCATCTAATCCCAGTCCCTGTTAGCTAACAGAAATGAATGACAAATGGACCAGGTGTCAGAAAACTCTATCCTATTTCATCTAATTCTGCTGCTTAATCTGTCAGGATTTCCTGTGTCTAGTTGAACAAAAAGGTCTAGGAACAGGGTAGAAACTGCCAAAGACCGAACTTGGGTCTGAAGTCAGAAAAAACATTCCAAACAATCAGGGCTACTCCAAGCAGAATGGGCTGCCTTGGGAGGTAGGAGGCTCCCCCTCTACTGAAGGTCTTCAAGAAGAGGTGATTTAATTGAACAGTAGAGATGCAACCAAAAGATGACCACTTGTCAGGCATATTGTGGTGGGTATTCTTTTTTGCAGAAGAGTTGGACTAGGTAACCTCTGAGGTCCCTTCCAACCCTGAAATGAACAAAATTGGGCTAATTATAATTAAGTTAAAATAAGAAATGATATACAATTGATACCAATGTCTGAGTTCTTTAAGAGGAAATGTCACACCCAGTATCCAACTGTAACCTTTTTTTTTTCCACTTTTTGGAGAGGGGAAGGCAGAGCAAATGGGGTTAAGTGACTTCCCCAAGGTCACATGGCAAGTAAGTGTTAAGTGTCTCAGGCTGCATTTGAACTCAGGTCCTTCTGACTCCAGGGCTGGTGCTCTATTCACTGTGCTACCTAGCTGCCCCAACGTCTCACTTTCTATGGATTACTATGTGGCTATCAGATATCAGTCATTCGCAAAATATTTACATCCAAAGGACTATGCTTATTGGTGGGGAAACAAACAGAAAAACACAGGCCCTGCTCTAAAGTAGCTTCCATCCTTCTGTGGGATATTACATATACACAGATAAGTAAATACAAGATAATGTAGGAAAGCCAGAAATGTTGGAGGCTCAGGTTCTGGTTCTGACCAAAAATGGTTCTCACCAAGAAAATAACTGAGCTAAGCTCTTGGGGAATCTAAGGATTCTGGGGGGCAGAGATGAGGAGAAAAGACTTTCTGGGAACAAAGGACAATCTGAGCAAAGGCACAGAGATGAGAGATGGAAGAGGGCGTTCTGATAACAGATAGCAATGAATCAACTCAGCTGGAACATAAAGCAAGTGAAGTAGAATAATACAAAATAAAGATAGGAAGGTAGCTGAGAGACAGATTGTGGAAGGCTTTAAATGCCAGGCTGAGAACTTCATGTTTTATTTTAAATAGGAAAATGATAATGATTTTTAAACAAAAGTGAAATGGTCACATCTGTACCTTATAAAGATGATTCTGGCCATTGCATGGAAGATGAATGGCGAGAAGAGCAACGGTGAGGGTGGCAGGGGAAGGAGGAAACATGCAAGGGAAGAGAGTGGAAAGAGAGACTGATTGTGAAGCTATCGTTGGGGTAAGGGGTGATCAGGGCCCAAAGGAAGCCGGTGGGAATGTGAGTAGGAAGTTATGAACTCTAGAGATACCGCAGGGGCGGAATCATAAAAGGTGAAATGGCAGTGAGGGGATGGGGAAGGAAGAGACCAGGAGGATTCTGAGGTTGTGATCTTGGTGAGTGGAAGGATTTACCCTCAATAGAAACAGGGAAGACAGATTTTCTCAAGCTGCCCAAATGCTTTAAACTTTCAGATCCCATTCAGGGAACATTTCAGATCTGCTTTCATAGGAGACACAAGGCTCCCAAGTCTTACCTGGTATTGAAGAGAGCAGCCTTTACAGCAATGGAAATGGCATCAAATAAATTCCCACCACATTCCAGTAACTGAGAGAGAAAAAGAGAAAAAAGGGCACCTGTTATGGCTCAGTATCATTCACAACATGCGAAGGGCAGAACCAATAAACTTTTAAAATGGAATAAACAAAATAACAAAAACTAGACTTTGTTCCTATCCTTGTCTCTAATCTCATTTAAGTTAGCAGACTCTGCCTCCCAGCTGCCTGAGTGGAGAGCCAGCCAGCTCTGCTGGTCCCACATAGGAGGTGGAGAAAAAGAGGCACTAATCCAATCTACAGGCGTTATAAGCACTCACTATATGCTTTGCTCTGTGCCAGGCAATAGGGATCAAAAAGGGGCTAGCCCCTGCCCTCGAGGAGCTCTACTGGGGAAGGCAATCTGTGTGCCTATCAGCACACACACGTGAAACAGTCAGGTTTGGAGGAGGCACTAGGATCGGGGCAGAGTGAAGAGGTCCTGCCAAGTCCTTATCGGGGAGGGGACTCCTGAACTGAGCTCTGAAAGGAACAGGGATTCTAAGAGCCAGAAGGGAAAAGAGATACAAACTCCCAGCATTGGGAAGAGTTTGTGCCAAGGAGCAGAGATGGAGTGGAATGTCATAGCCATGTGTGGCTGTGCTGAAGAGCCTACAAAGGTGACTGAAGTATGTAGGCTAAAGTCTGGTTGGGAAGGGCTTTAAATATCAAATGGAGAAACTAGTATTGGATATTATAGGAAAAATGGGGCCAATGGAGCAGGAGAGTGGCCCAGATAGAGCTGTGCTTTAAGAATATTACTGGAGGCTACATGGAGGACAGAGAAGATCAGGGTTTCAATGACAAGATGTGGCAACTGCCTGCCTGGACAGTGAGGTGAGGCCTACTAATGGGAGAAGCTGACTCCAAGGATGCAAATTTAGATGAGGAGGATGGTAGTGCCTCCCTCCAAAGAAACAGGGACGTTCAGACAAAGGGTGGGAGGCGGGGGAAGGGGAGGAAGTAATGAGTACTGTTAGGACCTGTGCTTGAGATGCTTACTGGATAACCAATTCAAAATGTCCATTGAACAGTGAGTGACAAAGGCTGAAGCTCAGGAGAGAGAATGGGTAAGTCAAAGAACTTTGATGAACAAATCTGAGGGACTATTGGTCAAAAAAAAAATAGCCAAAACTACAGGAAAAGATGAAAGGAACTAACCATGGACTTAAGGCTCTTGTTTTACTACAGCTGTCACTGTTAACCTCAGCTCTTGCTCTACCTAGGCTCAGCAAATCTACCCAGCCTGCCTCACTCCTGGCTCTCCAACTCCCACTGCCACATCTCTGCTCAGAACCATTCTTCATGAGCTCTCAGCCCCTTTCCAAACCATTCATTCCTTTCTTTCACATTACCCAGACTTGCTTCCTCCAATTGTCGTAGGCCTATTAAACGATGACTGTTGTGATTTTGTTCATAACATGTGGTTGGTGGTGTCCATGGCTTTTCTTATTAGGCATACAAGGATATGTTTGCTTCTAAGAAGTTTGCAACCACATGGGCCATTCTTCCTCTGAGGAAGGTAAATGAACAGAGATTGCTTACTATAAAATATATGCATACATACACACATTCATAAGCAGCTATATCGATCATTTTTGTCCCCATGTTAGGACCTTTGTGCTCACATCCATAAGTATAATCCCAAGGGAAAAGGCTATAAGCACCTCCACAAGAGTGACTGGCTCCAATCCAGGGTCATTTCTCTGGTGCCAATCAAACAATTCAGAGGCTGAACTCTCAGGAAAGACTCATGCCTGTTAATTAGCTATTGTCCTCCACACCTATGTAGTTTTAATTGCTCTTTCCTTTCAACCCCCTGAAACTGAGAAGGCCCCTGTTTTCTTCAATGAGAATGTCAAAGATGTGCCCACTTGGACGTATGGTACCTTCAAAGACAAATGTCCACCTAGTCTAAACAGCCCAATAGCATTTGAGATCACAGATAAAATCTTCTATATTCCTCTTTTGTTAGCTGGTTTTGAGCAGATTGGTAAATAATTCAATCCCATATTTTTATACCACTCAAATAATGACTGAACTCAGCTATCTCAAAAGTATACATATGGAGGTGAAAGAAACAGATAAACTTGATCCCCAACAATCCACCATCCTAGAATCTTCCAAAAGGAAGGAGTATCCCTAACATACATCAGAGATAAAACTTTTTCTGGACAAAAAGAGTCGGCAGAAAAACCATCTTCAGAGTTGGCTGAGAAGCCATCTTTGAGGGAACTGTCTCATCAGCACCACAGTCTAGATGAAGAGTTGGAGGAATGCTTCCATACCCCATCTGCAGCTATTTTTAAGGAATATCCGAATAAATTTCTTTTGAGCATGTACATCTTAATGCATGGTTTTTTCCCAGTGTGGATGCTGAGTTAACACATAAGCACTCATTTAGAGAGAATTCTGCTGCCAAATTTAGGAATTAAAATGGACCAATCATGCCAGTAATCCTATAGCACTATATATATAGCACTTCTGTACACATTTCATAATTATAACTCATATTTGCATCATGCTTTGCAGTTTGCAAAGCACTTTACATACATTAGTTTATTTAATTCTCACAAGAACCCTGTGAGAAGTAGGTAGAGCAGAGAGTCCATTTCAAATATGGGAAAATTGAGTCCCAGAGAGGTTAATTAGCTTCTGGTCACAAAGCCACAGCAAGACCTTGAAACTGATCCCAGTCTCCTACCTCCAAATACAAAACTCTTCCACTACAGCACTGTCTCAGGCACATTTATTACCATGTGATTTCTCTTTGCCCTCCATTTATTTTTGTCCTGCTTCCCTCACTTGTCTTTTCTTTTAACTTTCTCCAGCACTTAGTATTCTGTACACACTGATTACCAAGTAACCACTGCTGACTTTTAAATTTGTTTCTGAGCTATTCTGAATGTCCTGAAAAGAGGAGTGGATTTAAGAGTCAGAAAAACCATGTCTGAGTCCTGGTGCTGCCACAGACTTGAGTGACCTTGTGAAAATATTCTCATTTATAAAATGTGGGAGTTGAAATAGATAATTCTAAGGTCACTTCAAGTTTCCAGGACCTATTTAGACACAAAGAATACAAAGAAAGCTGAATAGCACCATACAGATCATCCTTGAAGCCCAAGTGCTGACCTAAGCACTGGTGCAGACAGTAATGAGAGTGGAGGACATGGAGTCAAGAAGATCTGAGGTTGAATCTTGCCTCCATTTCCTCATCTGTAAAACTGCAACTATCTCCCAGGGCCGTTGTGGCCACACAGCTAGTAAGTGTCTGAGGCTGGATTTGAACTCAAGACTTCCAGCACTCTATCCACTGTGCCACCTGCTTGACCTTATGATGCAGTAAGTTAGCAGAAATGAGACTTGAACACATGCCTCCTGACTCCAGTGCAGTATTCTTTCCATTACATACTGCTGCCTCCCCCTTTGAGATCAGATGAAAACTTCTCTTTCCAATATTACCGTTAATTCATGGTACTCAGAGTTTTATATAAATACAAAAACCCACATACACATGTGTAGCTGTCTCTTCTCCATGATATCAATAGGACTGACACTAAATCATGAATTTCCATTGATGAAAGAGGACAAGTATCTCCTGCTCCCTACTCTGATGGCCCATTTCCTTGTACATCTGGGTCTGATGCCAGCCCTCTAAGGCAGGAGAGGGACAGAGGCTGGCCCTGGGATTTCATCACTAGAAGGAGCTCCTGGTGAGGACACTCCTCCTGCCCACCTCAGGTCACCACTTTCTCTGCAGCATCAGAGTCTCAGTGACCTGACTAGAGCCGTGGTGTCAAACTCTTAATAGAAAGGGATCCATGCAGGCCCCAAACTAACTTAGCCAGATATTAACTTTATTTTTGTTTTATTATACTTTTATTTATTTTGTTAATCATTACCCAATGACACTTTAATCTGGTTGGCTGCAGTGATACCTCTGGCTTAGAGCCAAGAAAGATTAAGTGATGCCCGGGGTCACAGTATATATCAGTGGTGGAAGAACTTGAACCCAGGCCTTCCTGGCTAGGAGGCTGGCTGTCAAACTACCATAGCACACTGCATCTAAAGCAGGATACTAGAGGAGATCAGCCAGACTTCTCAGGTCTCTTGAGTTTGTCTGGCTTGCTCTTTCATGGGAGAAATAAATCCTACTGTCTGCCGTATAAGCATTTCTACTGAGATATCCATATGCCAAAAAAATAACTACATAAAAACGAAACCAGCACATTATTATCCTGTCTCCTAAAGAAGGCGAATAATGGCCTAAGCACTGTAATACAGGCTGCACATGATGAATGTATGGAAAATAAACAGAAGTATGTACAACCTTCTGCAAGGTCACAGAACAGACTAAAAACTGAGCTACAGGCCTTTTTGTGTCACATTATTGGCAGAACACAGAGATGACTTGTGGTCAACACAGATTTTGAGAAACTTTCTCTACGAGCAAATTTCACATGATTTTCATATCATGTGTATGGGGGAAGGATAAGCAAAAAAAATTACCACTTGTTACAGAGTTGGAAAAGGAGGAGAAATGAAGACGCCTAAAATCGAAGGAGTTAGTGTTAGGAGTGGCAATGCTTCCAGCCCAGAGCCCTCTGCCACCATCCTGGGCAGCCACCCCTGGGGAAGGCAGCCTGGCTATTGTTCTGGCAAGTGCTACAGTCCCTGCTAAGGAAGACCCAGAAAAGAAAGCTCTCATGGCCAAAGTCCTGGGCCCTGTCATAAAACGGCTCCACTTCTGAAAATGTTCTCATTCTATTGGTTAGAATGACCTGAAAGAAGAAAGACGTATTAGAGCCTTCTATCTGACATGCAGCTGAAACCTCTATCTCTGTCTGTTGTGTCCCCCATCAGAACATTAGCTCCTTGAGACTCAGCAGGAATTGCCTTACTGTTTTATCTATCTTCCCAGCACAGTGCTTTGTATATAGTAAGTGCTTAATACTTTATTCATTCATAGGTATAGAAAAGTAAAACTATAAACCTCAAAGTTCACACACGTGACAACTGACCACATAAAGCCACTAATTTTAATTTGTTATGAAGCTCAGGTATGGTATATCATGTGAACTCCTAGCCTCCATCCAGAACCATAGGAAACATTCTCCTTTGAACTACTTGGAGACAGAATTTATGGAAAATGGCAATTAGAGTTGTTTTTCAGAGTTATGAAAGGCAAATACTTATATAAATAGTTCTCTTTCCATAATATTTTTCTAATTCTTTTAGAGAAAATAATACATTTAGAAGTTACAGTGGCTTTTCATACTAAATCTTATTTTAAGTGTTCAATATGTCATATATACACACATATATGTTAAGGTTCTTTGAATATCAAAATGTCATTGTTACCAGAACAACTATTTATGACAGACTGTCCAAACTCAAAAACACTTCTGATTAATTATTTTAGTGGACATGATTTGTATCAGATCATTCACATTCTCACTTATTTCTCTGATAAAAGCAACGTGCCTGAGCCAGTTCTTTTCTGATCGTGCACCTCTCTTATGATAAAAGTATCATTAAATATTGGTGTCTCCAAATCATTAAAGATGAGGGTCACCCAAACGGTAATGAAGAGATACACAAAGAGGGTGAGTAGGCTGCTACCAGTGAAGAATCATGGAGGAGAAACAAAAGAAAATTTATCCAAAGAGAGATGTATGATCAGTAAAGAAGTTGAGCTTCTAAAATGAAGTGATACCTAATGAAAGGCCAGAGGGTCCACTGTGATCATCTGTGCAGTGTCAAGAAAGTCAGAAAAGAGCTCCCAGAGCGCTGGATGGACCTTCTGTGGTACAAGCACAGACTAGAAGGTGGTGGCAATAGGAAAAAGGCTGAACTGGGTGTCAGAGGGAGATCAGAGGAAGCCCACTAGAGTTTACTGAGTAAGGTGGGTGACATAGTTGGATCTGGGCTTTAGGAAAATCATTTTGGTGGCTGAATGGAGGACGGACTGACTGACGCAGAAGAGACCTGAGGCAGGCAGCCCCCGACCCCCCCTTCCTGCCGGCAGCTACTTCAATAGTCCAAATGTGGGGCAATGAGGGCCTGCACAAGAGGTGTGACAGCAAAGAGAAACAGGCATATGCAAGAGATGTTGCAAAGGTGAGATCAACAGGCCTAGCAATAGATTAGAAATAGGCAGTGAGAGACAGTGAGGAGTCCAGTATGACTCATAGGCTGTGAGCCTGAGCGACTGGGAGGAGGATGCTGCCACCCACAGCAATAGGGAAGGTTTAGAGGGAAAGAGAGTCAGTGCAGTTTGGGTATGTTGAGTTTAAGATGTCTACATCCAGTTTGAGGTGGTCTGAAAGGCAGCTGGAGACAGGAGATTGGAGGTCAGCAGAGAGTCTGAAGCTGGAGGGGGTGGGTTTGAGAACCATTAGTATATCAATGGTAATTAAATCCAAGAGAGCTGAAGAGATCACCATGTGAAGTAGTATAGAAGGAGAGGAGAAAAAGGACCCAGCATAGAATCCTAAGGGACGCCTATGGGAGAAGGGCATGAAGGACCCAGCAAAGGAGAATGGGAAGGAGAGAGTGATGTCCTAGAAACCTGAAGAGAAGACAGTATCAAGGAGGAAAGAGTCAGCCACAGTGTTAGAGGCTGCAGAGAGGTCAAGAAGCATGAAGACAGAGATAAGACCACTGGATTGGCAACCAAGAGATCAGTGGTACCTTTGGAGAGAGTCACTTCAGTGGAACAACAAGGTCTGCAAGCAGGATATTGGGCATTAAGAAGACAGTGAGATGCGAGAAAGTGGAAGCACCTACTGATGGCCTTTTCAACTTTAGTCACAAAAGGCTAAAGGGACAGAGGACAACAGTGAGCTATGGTGACAGAAGTATCAAGTGAGGGTTTTTTCAGGATGGGGAGAAATGGGCATCTTTGTGGGCCACAGAAAAGGAGTCAGTAGAGAGGAAGACTGAAAATAAGTGAACAAGGAGGGATTTATATGACAGAGGCGCCAGCCTGCTGAAGGCAGAGGGATGGAATGGGAGGGATTAAGCAGGCAGAGGGGTTAGTCTTGCTAAAAAGTAAGACTACGTTATCATCAGAAGGCATCTGAGTGACAGGAAATGAAGATGCAGAGAAAAGAGGGAGCTCATGGTGAATGGCCTCCATTTTTCCTGTAAAATATAAGGCAAAGATCTTGGCTGGAGGTGGGGGAATTAGAAGGTTTGAGAAGGGGTGAGAAGGTTTGGAAGAGCTGCTGTGGAGAGGTAGAACTGCCTAGCAGCAGTGAGGGAGTGTGGGCTACATGTTTTATCTACTTCCATTACTCTGAACTTCATTCTGAAAAAATGATGTACACTATGTGTATGTCATAAGATTGTCGGGAAGAAAGTGTTCTACAGAACCAACATGTTACTATACAGGTATGTTCTGGTAAATGTTTAACAACCAGCTTTCCACCAAAAAATGTATATATGACACATTTTTACATTTAACCTAATTCAGGTTAAATGACATTTCCTTCTATCACTTTCTTAAGTCTAGACAATTGACAAAATAATAAATCAAGCACTGATTTGTAGGATTTGAAGATTTCTGAGCTGTAAATGCTCACTGAAAATCAGCTCTTACTAGCCAGTTTGAGTTGCACCAGCACAGCCCTGGATAGGAAAGCGAACTATTAGTTATACTGGGTGGGACACCAATGTAAACTGTGATACTAATTTGAAGATTCTGGACTGTCAAACCCATCTTGGGTCTAGAATAGCCTTCTATATGAATTTTTTCAAAAATGTTATAGCCTAGAAAAATCTAGAAAGGAACTAGCTAAAAACAAAACAGGTAGGGAAAAGAACATACAACGATGTATGATGGCTTTGCAAGCTTCTCTAACAAGAGTGAAATTATAGTAACTTAAATCTGAAATAAACACCATTTATTGAGTCTTCTTAAACCATTAAAATGGAAAGTTCATAAAGCTAAATTGCTTATTGTTTAATACACAAATTGCCATCAATGCTAAAGGAAAGCATTTACTTTCATAAAGAAGAAAACACCTGGGGCAGCTAGGTGGCAAAGTGAATAGAGCACCAACCCTGGAGTCAAGAGGACCTGAGTTCAAATGCGGCTTCAGACTTAACACAAAAACTAGCCATGTGACTTTGGGCAAGTCACTTAACCCCAACTGCACTCCAAAAAGCAAAAAAAAAAAAAAAAATTAAAAAAAAAAGAAAACACCATTACCAGCTGTGATTGTTTTGAAAATAGTAATTATGTTTATGACAAGAAAAAATTTACTTTGCTATTAATATGTCTATAATACATAAAAAGCAGTGTGGTGTTGAGGAGAGACAACAGGTTTTGGATTCAGGGAACACTTGGGGCAAAATCCTGCCTAGAACATACACTGGCTTCGTGACCCTGGGTAAGTCACACCTCTTAGTGTTCCAACATGTTTTCTGATCCTCTGAGTGGCAGAGAAGGTGCTGATCTACAACAGGAAGGGAAGGCCTGACAATTGTGAAATTACAGGCCAATCCAAAAAGAAAATCCCAGTGACCTTGTGAGAGGTTAAAATAAAATTCTGGGGAGGGCAGCATTTCAAACTCTCGAACTTCTTAGAGCTGGAAGCAGCTCAGGTCACATCCCTTAGCCTCCCCATTTACAGATGAGAAAACTGAAGACCAGAAGACTGAAGTGATGCCCACGGTCACCCATCTAGTCAGTGCCTGAGCTGAGACTAAGATCGAGTGGACTTTCCACTGCCTTTTCCCTTTAAAAAAAAATTCAGAAAATAAATTCAACTGTTCTTTTAAGGTAAGATATCCAAAGGCAAATGAAAGCCAAAGGAAAGCTCTTAAGATGAACATACTCCTGCCAGTCCGTGATATGCTAATAGTTGTAATACTGTAACAAAGGAAGCCCAATTCCTGTGTTAACAGATGGCATTTTATGAAGCAGGAATAAAGACTGTTATACCAAGTACTCTAGGACAGTGATGTAATACTCATCAGTACAAAAGCCCTTCAGGCTAGAAGAATAGGTCGATATCAATCTAAATTAAGTTAAGAGAAGGAAGGCCTCATTAGAAGTTTTCTTCTCAGACAAAAACAACAGTGAAATAAAATACAGTCAAGGAAAAATTTGGGCAAAACAACAACAACAAAAGAAAAGTCATAGCTAGACGTGGAGCTAAATTCCTTCTTCCTCCATTCTAACTTCCCTGGATAGAGCCTTATGCTAACAGCTCAGGTGTTTGATTTTAAATCAGATCTCTTCTCTTCTCAGTTATGGCTCCCTAGAAACTGAATTTAATTTGTAATAACTGCTGGTTATAATTATTATTTTTAATTAGGTTTCACTAAAAATTGCCTGGTGAAATGGCATATAAACAGGCTAACATGTTCCTCTTGGCACTCAGTGATAAATATGTGCATTATATTTACCTAACATTAGAAAAATCAAATGGGGAGTTTAGATTTTATTTTCTCCTTTCCCTTTAACTATTAGATGATCTGAACTATCTTAATAAAATTCTCCATTTACTAACTGTAACCAAAATTAAAATCAATCATTTTATTAATTTTGACATACAAAAATTCATTTGTTTCACTGGAACAAAAAAACAAAAACTCCACTGTCACATTAATATTATTTCTCATAAATTTACATTCATTGATACAAGATCACCATTATCTCACTAAACTTTTGAGAATCTTTTATTTAGTCTTCAGTCTTTTTTTTTGGCTAGAGTAGAAGGTCTCTGTTTCAGAGAAGAGACAGGATAAACTAATTAAATTCAACAAACATTTAATAAGAGATTTCTGAGTGTAAAACAGTGTGCTAATAAACATTGTTGAGATACAAAGTTAGATAAGACTTGCTTTCATGAAGCTTATCACACTCTCACAGAGAAATAACTCACATCCATATGGCACTTTAAAGTTACAAAGTGCTTGACCCACATTATTCCATTTGATCCTCATAAAAGCCTTGTGAGATGGTGTTATCAGCATGATCGCACATTCTTTAATACTGCTTATAATAATTTCAAAGCCAGAAGCACAAGAGAATGGAAAGCAGGCCTAAGGAAGATGGCAGGCCAGGCAGCTTCCTCCAGACCCAGTTCTTACATATGATGGTCTGTGACTCACCAACACGTCAACATAGAGGACCCAGCAGTGCTCCCTTGGACTGATGCAGAGTGATGTCAGGTCTATACTGCCCTTATTGTTAAATATCCGATATAGTGTATTAGCGATCTCAGTGCCAAGGTCATCACCTCCTCGACCTTCAAATTCAGGAGTGGCATTGGCTGAGCTATATCAGGGGATAAAAAGGGTAAATCTTTTCAAATGTGAGGACAAGGCTTAGTTGTAGATTTAGCTGAAGCAATGCAGATACTGCAATGAGGAAAAGAACTTTTCTAATTTCCTATTTCAAAATACACAGAAAGACTTCAATTAAGTGCCCCATTTTCTTCCTCAGATTCTCAGGGGCTCCTAATGGAGAATAGAACCTGGGTTGGCAGTTAGTTAAGCACATGCATAATTCAGTTGTTCTCTGGCAAGACTGGGAAATAGTGCCCAACCATTCTGTCTAACAGAGTTACCTTATATGTCCCTCCCTATACCCATACCCCTTCTGAGATGTACACACTTGTTTACAACTAACTGAAATGTCAAACATCTTGTTTAAAATACAAAATTCCTTTGTCTATCCCTATCACAATATCGACAGGGACAAGAAGAATCTTTAAAAATCGGTTGAAACATTTTATAACTTAGCAATTCTAATTATATATCCCAAACCATTATCAGCCACCAGAGCCAGAATTTAAAACCCACAAGAGAAACATAGAGCAACCTTGCTATTCCACTCACTGCCTTCTGCCTTGTTCACTAATCAAGATTTGCAGAGAAACTCATTTATAGCTAAATAATCAAGTCACCAGGGATGAAGTTTATTTTGCTTTGTCATCAAAAAACACCTTTATAACTTAAAAACTAAGCAATCAATGGTATTCTGCTATATCCTTAAAAATTATGTCTCTCTCACACACACACAATTCAGCATACTTAAAATATCTAACTACTTGAATACACTAACAGAATATTCTGGTATTAAAGTCAAAGCAACAAATGTTTATTTTATGCTTACTACCTACCTTACCACTTTCTTTTTTTGTTTTTTGGAGGGCAATTGGTCTTAAGTGACTTGCCCAAAGTCACACTGCTAGTAAGTGTGTCAAGCGTTAGAGGCCGCATTTGAAGTCGGGGCCTCCTGACTCCAGGGCCAGTGCTCTATTTACCGCGCCACCTAGCCGCCCCTACCTTACCACTTTCACTGTAGCTGAACTGAGGGGAGAGGAGGGAAAAGAGAAGGGGTTTTCAAGGTTTAGATAGTAATGCTTTACCTCTTTTAGTACACTAGAAAATTAACTAGTCCTTTCTCATAATTATCCAAATCAGTATGTCATCACAAAATTATTGGAATTCTGAAATCCATCATACTAGAAAAGTTTGACCACCACTAGTCTGTTAATCTGCTTCTAAAAATAAATGGATCGTATTCTTCAGGAGCGGCAGAACATAATGGGTTTTGCTTTTAAATAACTGGCTAAATACAAAGACACAACGCTTCCCATTTAGAATACGTTTTATCGCATTTTAGCCTTCCTCTCTAAGCTGGCTGGAGTGAATGTGGGAGGGGAAGGGGAAAGAAGAAGAGCTGGGCTGGTCGTTTTGTGGCATAGGGAGAGACTCCTGCAATAAATATTCTGTCGGTCACACGAAGTTCACAGAGACACAGAAGAGCAGGACGGCTTTGAAGCGAATTACTTACGTACTTTTTTTAAAAAGCTTTACACAGTCATTTCTACATATAATCAATCCTCTTCTCCTATTCTCTGTTTATGGAACTATTCATTTTTGTCATGTTTGTCAAGATCAGAATAACAAAAAAGAAAATTTTTTTACAGAAAAAAGAGAACACTGGTAACTCTGGAGAAGGCAGTTTCATGAACACATAAATCAACACAAGATAATCTGAAGAGGGAGAAGAAAAGCCTGCACTACATCAATGCTTGCTGAATCAATGACTGACTTGATTTACTGAACCACCCCTTCTTTATTACTGCCGAATTTTCCAGCCAACTTCAGCTGACTGGAACACAAATTTCATTGAAAATGCATGTAATCATCCCACTGCTAGGCACATACCCAGAGAGCGTCACAGACAGAAAGATCTCATCGACGTCAGCATTTTAGCACTTACTGAAAAAAAGTAGATGTCACTGATTTGGGGATGGCTGAACAAACTGTGGGGCACGAATGCAATGGAATATTACCAAACAGTAAAAAACAATGAATATGGAGAACAGACTGAACCATTATTTGAACTAACATGAATTTACATGAAAAGTGAAATAAGCTGAACCGGGAAAATATACTCAGTGACTACAATCAATGTAAATGGGAAGAACAAAAACACCCTAAAACTAAATGTTGTGTAATTATAATGACCAAGCGCGACTCCAAAGAGGCGTGACGGCGCGTCTCTCTTCCTTCTTTGCAGATGTAGGGGACGACGGCTGTGGAACGTGGCACACGAGGTCAGACACGGGGGGCGTGTTGGCTGGTTTTTGCTGTGCTGGTTTTCCCCTCCATTTTTCATTATTTGTTAAAAGGGATAATTCTTTGGGGGAGGAATGTATTGTGAAATAAAACTGACATAAAAACAAAAGACATCAATAAAAATTTAAAATTAAATAAAATGCAAGTAATTATGGTCCAGATTACAAGGAAAAAAATAAAAGCAACACTCCACCCTCGCTTTCTGAACTAAAACGAGTTTCCCTATAAAACTTTACAACTCAGTGGTCAGAGAACTACGCGTTCTACACACCAGATTCCACTGAACAGCAACTCAGAGGGACACGGTCAGAAGACCACATGCTGAGAGCTTCAAGGGCCCTGAGAGGAGACTTGGCTCAATGTCTTCACTTGACAGGAGCGGAAATGGAGGTCACACAGCTCCTAAGCACAGGGATTTTAACTCACATTTCCTGATTCCAAATCCAGAACGTTAATCTACTAACTACAGCATACTGCCTTCTCAATGACAACATAATGAACAATAAACTTACTCGTCCAATGCCCAGGCAAAAGTCTGTGAAAATTAGAAAATGATGGTTTTAAATGCCATGAAGCACACCATCATATAAAAACATTAATATCCTCAAAACTGGGGTATTTTTATTGCTTACACAATTAGTAACATTGATATTATTCCTTCAGTGTCTTACGTGCAGAAACATTGAAAGAAATGGAAATAAGGCCAGTCTGTTAAAGATATTAATAACGTACTCATCTGTACTTTCCTTTCCTGATTTTGCTATTCCTTTTCATTATCCAACTTTTTCCTGCTCATATTCTTCCCATTTAACAATGTTCGTTTTTCAAAAATCTATGACCATTCCCTTGCGCCTTCTTGGAAAGTTGCTATATAAATCTAATAAATAAAAAAATTGCTTGTTTTGTGGGATCTCGTGGCAGAAAAACATTTTTATAGAAAACTAAATTATAAACCATTGCTTAACGATCACTTTCTATACCAGTAAATCAAATTCTGGTATCTTCATCCTACTGGCAAAAATATGGCCATATTTAGGCTTCCATTCATGACAATAATGTACTAAATACATGTACAATAATATACTAATAAATGTACTAAATGTATTTGTACATATATATTTATACATCCATGAAAATTATTTACTAAATAAAAAACCACTTAAGAGGGTAATGGTAAGGCAGCTGCAGAATGGAAGTACAATTCCAATTTAGAGATTCTAAATTAATGCCTATTTCAGCTTAAAAAGAAAAAATAGTCTCACTAATAAATGTATGGAATCAACCCATGGACTAACTATATCCTTCAAGCCAGAAAGTGCCATATGAAGTGGTACTGCTCTGGCAGCAGATTGTGTTCTAAAGCAAAAGAATCAGTTTCCTGAGATGGATTCTTATGACTGTCCCATTCAAAGCCATATCTCTGTAAATATAATAAGGGCAACTGAAGAATTTTTCCTAGGAGCTTTGTTCCTCATGAGGTTTTGAAGATTTAATATATATTAGCCCACCAAGTCTTAAGACTAAAAAAATGTTTTGTTTTGTTTTTAAGGTTCAAAAACACCAATCTACGATTTCACTGAAACTGATTAAGGAAACTCATCATTCACTAAGTAGTTCTTTCATTGTCTTGCAAAGGACTAATTGATGAAAGATAAGTTTGAAAAGTTCAAGCAGCGGCCCTTACAATGGTCCATATTCATGCTGGAGCAGAATCTGGTGGACTTGGAATACTAGTCCAAAGATTTAGAGAATGTGGACGTGGTTAATTTACTGATCAAGTTATACAGCTCCCCTCTGTGCTTTCATTTCCCTAAGCACAGAACAAGGCTGGATTTGTTTGTCCTCTGCACAAAGAACAGGAGGGTTTTAGGATAAAAGACCTACCAAGTCATTTTTTTATTCCCAAGTCAAGAGGAAAATTAAAGGGGTGAGTGAACAGAATAGCAGTTCTTTGCTTCAAGCTGAATGTGCTTCACAATTAGAGTTGGCAAGGGTAATGGTGGAGTCAGTTTGGCAGTAAAGCAATTAATTTTCCTCCTTTCACAGATTCTATACCACTGGGAATTTAATCATTTAATCTTTAAATTTGCTGACGAAAAGCTAAATATAAGGGAAAAATCTTCTAATTATCCTCACTATATCCTTATACCACCCAATAGCTGCAATTGAAGTTCAGGGCCATTCTTCCTGGGTTTGGGTGCAGCACAGAAGTCCTGTCCATAAGTCCTATGCTAACCAACAATCTGTTAGATCTATCCATAAGACGGAAATAAAGAATTTTCTTTGTTCAATACAATTAACTACTGCTCGTCTCTGAAAAATCTGCCATGAGAATCTGATAGTCTCTCACCAGTTTCTTCCAGAAATACTACATGTAAAAGAATAAACATATTTCAAATGATTCAATTTCCTTTTCTCCTCTCCGGATGAAAATATATGGCAGTGTCTTCTATCTCTGCAGAAATAAACTATTTTGAAAACTTTTGCATCCTAATGCATTGTTTGAATTAGTTCAGCCACTCTGAGAAGGAATTTGGAACTATGCCCTAAAGTTACAAAATTGTGCATAACCCTTGACTCAGCTATACCACTGCTAGGCCTCTACTCCAAAGAGGTGAAAGGAAAATAATTCATATGGTCAAAAACATTCATCGCAGCTCTTTTCATAAGAAAAAATAAACGGAAACTCAAAAGGTCCCCACCCATCGGGGAACGGCTAACCAAACTATGCCATGAGGGTGTGATGGAGTGAGCACAACGGGATAATAACAGGGTAATGAAACGACAAAGACTGGCCATAAGAACTTATGATACGCGGTTTTGGAGGACAGTGGGAAGAGCTTCATAATCTGGTGCTGAGTGAAGTGAGCAGGACTAGAAACACTAGTTGTATAATCATAATGACAATAACACTGTAGAAAAAAACTTTGAAAAATTTTAGAACTCTGATGAATGCAACGATGAACTCTGATTCTACCCACTCTGCTGCCAGAGAGGCGAAGAACTCCAAAGGAACAATAACAGTATTTCTATAGCTCCTAATATCTGCCAGGCCCTATGCTAAACACTTTACAAATATTATTCTAATTATCCAATGAGACATGGCTAATGTCAGAATCTGTTCTGCTGAACTGTGTATATTTCTTGTAAGAGTTCTGGTTTTTTCCTCCCAAATTCTACTGGGGTGGGGGTAGGGGTGAGGAGGAGACAGTAGGAAAGAGAGATGTTAAATTTGTCACAAAAAAAAAAAGTACCAGACAAAGCTAATTCTTCTACTGAGAAGCAGAGATTCAGGGTTGGAAAGGACCTTAGCGGTCACCTGGTTCATCCCTTTCATTTAACAGATGAGGAAATGGAGCCCAGAAAGGTGGAATGAATAGGTCAGGGCAGGATTTGAAGCCAGGTCATCCTGAGGGAAAGTCCAGTACCCTGTCCACCATACTCTGCTGCCCACAGTGTTTTAACCTTTACAAAATACCTTTCATACATCATTTCATCTGAGGCTCACAACAACTTTATGAGGTAGAAAGGACACATGATGTGATTCCCATTTTACAGATCAGGACACTGAAGCCCAGAAAGGTTAAGTGGTGTGTCCAACCAAAGTCATATGGCTAACTTAACAGAGGAGCTACAGACCTGGAAAACAAATGATCACTTTCTGCATCTGTCTTTTTAGATGCTGGTCTTTATCTTTTTAAAAATTTCCCAACTGTACTAACCAGTCCACAAAGAATTCCAAGTAGCCTTCATCTGGTCTTTCCAACTTTGGTGTTCCCATTTCTGCTTTGACTCCCACCAGGATATCAGTATGTCCCTGTAAAAATACATTTGAAATGTACATTACCTGAATGTAAAAGTGTCCACAAGGCAAGCAGAATATTTATTTGTTCGCTCAACAGGCATTAGTTATCTCTAAAGAACTGTGCAAACGACAGAAGACGTACAAACTTCCCTGCCCTCTTGGAGCTTACTCTCTCTAACAGGCAGACATAACACAATTACAAGTCCCAATGGCTGCCAAGAGTGCGTGATGAACGCCTCAGAGCAAAGTATTATGTGAGGCCGGGGGGAAAGGGTCTTACTCATGAGTCACATCAGGGCACGTTTCATGAAGGAGGTAGCATGAGCTGAACTTTAAAGAATCGGAAGAAATCAACAGGTCGAGAGAGAGGAAATCTGTTTTGGGTATGGAGAAGACATAAGCAGAACAACAAAGGCAGCAAAATGCAGTGTGCTGAGGGACTGAGGCATGGAGCAGAAGGAAAAGAACATTACAGTTAGTATTTGCGGAGTCCTTTTAGGCTTGCGAAGCACTCTGCTGTACACATTATTTCACCTAAACCCCATCTTACAGATGATAATACTGAGGCTCAGAGAAGTTAAACCACCTTGCCTAAGTCACTTGAGCTCTCAAATAACAGCACCTATATCTCAGGCTTGTTGTATGAAACATAATGTCTGTAAATTGCAAACCTCAAGGTTTTAAATAAGGTGTTAAATAAATGGGAGCTAACGTTTTTAAGTGGAAGTCTGAAGAAGTACCTGCTAAGTCTGGAAAGACATCTTAATGAGATCTATGATCAGGAGATAACACCAGAGACCTGGTGGGCCTCAAGAAATACCTACTGATGATGACTGGGAAAGGCAATGACTCCAAAGTCCCATACACCTTCAACAAGAATCATAGATGTCATTTTACTCACCAGCTTGACTCTTGCAGAACCACTGGTGTTGGACACCACATCTGTTTCCACTTCAGCACAGCGGTAATCTTCACAGCCTCGACCATCTACCCGGAGGTCTTCCTAAACCACAATATGAAATAATACAATCAGCTTTGCTACAACATTGGACCAAACAAAATAAAATGACATATGTGTACGTAGATATCTACAGATGGCTAAGTGGAAATTTGGAGTATCATTTTAAGGAAGGGTCTGGACCACCTGGCACTTTATGGTTTGCAAAACATTTTTATAGGTTATCTGAGGTAGTATCTGAAGCAAAGTAAGCTAAATAAAGAATCTATTTTTCCTTCCACGGGGAAGGAAGCCAATTACCAGAGAAATTTCATTAGACAAGACAAGTGATTTGTCAAAGACGTCAACAAAAAAGTCAACTAAATCACTTCTTTCATTAATTTTACCCCTCTCTTCCTCCATCCCTTTCCCTAAATCAATGAAATGAGAAATTTTACATTTTGCTTCAAAGAAGGGTGGTATAGCTAGTGAGACTATGGACCTTGAGAGGCAATGATTCCCATAAGCCAGTTGAGCTTTCCTCTATTCCTTAGTCACAGAATGGACCCCTAACTTCCTCTGCCTGCCATGCTGCTCACCTCACAGGGGAGGCTGGCTCAAAGAACGTACACAGCTCAGGTTAAAATCATCCCTAAGACACCAATGGATCTGTAATTTCATTGGTGTGTTTGTCGTTCCCTGTGCTGATACAGATCCAAATTCAGCCATGCTTTCTTTTTAAAAAGGGTTTTCATCAATACACTGTTTTTTACATCACCTTCATTTCTAAATATTTCCCTTCCCTAAAAAGTAATCTATGTTTACAAAGAACAAAAAAGAGGGAAAAGCAGTTCAGCAAAACTAACCAACCTATCAAACCAAACTGACTACGCTCATGGCTCACGGTCCTTTTCCTCTACTTCTGCAGAGATGGGAGACCCAGCCAAGCCTAAAAACTCTCATTTTTCCCTATAAATCCTCCAGAGCCTTCTCCTGGCTTCTTTTAATATTTCCTGGACATCAATATAATAAAACTTCTGACACCACAGGAAAAACAACTCATTCCTCGTGACCTACTAAGCTGTCCAACAGTAGCCAATCTCGAGATGTAGTGATCTTGTCACTTGAAGGGACTGAAGGAGAGGCTTCATAACCTCCCGTCAAGGATGGTATGATGAGTAAAAGGTTGACTGTCTAAATGATCCCCAAGGCCTCTTTCCACTCTTATTAACTTCAGACAACTTTCAAGATGTAAAATAAATTCACAGAAATCACCAGCTTTTCAGAAAGAAGACAAATTCCATTTTAAAAAATACAGAATGTATAAAACACTTGAGAGTCTACCTACCAAGATACACATATGAACTAAGTGAATGCAAACACAAAACATTTTATTTATGGAAACAAGACCTAAATAACTGTAGAAATATTAGTTCCTCACAGTAGGTTCATATAATATAATAAAAAAAACCACACTAAATTAATTTTATTATTCTATTGTATAATAGCTAGCATTTACATAATGCTATGAGGTTTGTAAAGCGCTTTACAAATATTTTATCATCATAACACCTCTGACAGGTAGGTAAGTGGGAGGCAGATAGTATTATTCCCATTTTACAAATGAGGAAACTGAAGAAGATAGAGGTTAAGTGACTTGACAGCTAAGTGTCTAAGGCCAGATCTGAACTTGGTTCTTCCTGACTTCAGCAAAGTTCAGCACTCTATCCACTGTGCCACTTCTTCAGAGTCATGCCAGTAAAACTACCAAAGGATTTTTGCTGTTGTTCAGTCATGTCTCACTCTTTGTGACCCCATTTGGGGCTTTCTTGGCAAAGATACTGAAGTAGTTCGCCATTACTTTCTCCAGTTCATTTTACAGCTGAAGAAACTAAGGTAAACAGGGTTAAGTGACTTGCCCAGTGTCACACAGCTAATAAATGCCTGAGGCTGGATTTGAACACAAGATCAATCTCCTCCTGACTCCAGGCCCCGAAATCTTATCAACTGAGTCACCTACTTGCCGCCTAAGGATTTAAAAGAAAAAAAAAGAGATGAAAACCAAAAAACTAAATCTGCAGAATTAGAAAAAATAAAAATAAAATTCTTCAGGAAAGACAAAATATTCAGAGTATCGAGGAAATGATGAAAAAAAAAGTTGGAAGGAAGGGGGCCTAGCAGTATCAAATTTTAAACTAAGCAATAATCATCAAAACAATTTTGGTACTGTTTAAGAAATGAGAGGTCGATTAGTGGAAATAGATTAGGTAAACAGCACAAGCCAATAAACATAATAGCTCAGTGTTCAATAAACCTTAAGAACTGCAACTACTGGAGGTGAGAACTTTTTGACAAAAACTGCTGGGAAAATCTGAAGGCAGTCTTGCACAAAATAGATACAGACAAACAGTCATACCACATACCAAAATAAGCTCCAAATGGATAGGAGACCTGATATAAAAGGTCACATTATAAACAAATTAGAGGAACAAGGCAAAAAATATCTTTCAGCCCTGTGACCAGAGAGTTCATAACCAAACAAGGGGATGAAAAGGAACACAGAAATGGACAATTTTGATAACAAAGAATTTTTCCACAATCAAATCCAATAGGATTAAAAAGTGAACAGTTAACCTGGAAAATATCTTTGCAGCAAGTTTCTCTGATAAAGGTATCATTCCTTTCCAAGATATACAAGAGCCTCATTCAAATGTACAGCTATTGCCTAACTGATAAATAAATGGTGGAAGGATATGAAGTAGTTTCCTTTTCTTTTTTTTTTTTTTGCTTATTTCTTTTTAAGTTTTCAACATTCCCTTCCTTAAGTTTTAAATTTTCTCCTCCTTTCTCTCCACCCCCCTCCCCAGGATGGCTATAGGCTTCCCTCTGCATTCTGACTCCATAGTTCTTTCTCTGCATGTGGATAGCATTTTCCATCATGAGTCCTTTGGAATAGAAGTAGTTTTCTAAGAAATAAATTCAAGGTATCAAAAGCTGCATGAAAAAAATTTCTAAATCACTAATAGAGAAATGCAAATTAGAACAACTCTGACCCTCCATCTTACACTCCTAAGACTGACACAGCTGACCAAAAAGAAATGAGAACTGAGCCCATCAGTGCAATGATCCGGCCTTAGTCGCCTCAT
This sequence comes from Pseudochirops cupreus, assembly GCA_028627135.1. Lineage (NCBI taxonomy): Eukaryota > Metazoa > Chordata > Mammalia > Diprotodontia > Pseudocheiridae > Pseudochirops > Pseudochirops cupreus. The sequence continues at coordinate 550,742,114 of CM053581.1, read as the reverse complement.
ACTTCCACTACTGTTGGTTCGGCTCTCTACCTCAAATCTCTCCTCACTTTCAGTCCATCCTAAGCTTCCTAAAGTGCAGATCGGACTGTGTCACCTATCTGCTCAATTCCAATGGTTCCCCATTCACTCCAGGATCAAACAGAAAACCTTCTGTGTGGCATTCCAAGCCCTTCACAACCTGGCGCCCCCTCCTACCTTTCCAGTATTCTTCACCGCAAGCTCCACATGCTCTTCAACATGGTGATACTACTGGTCTCCTTTCTATTCCTTGAACAAGACCCACTCTCCAGACTCCAAGCATTTTCACGGGCAGTCTCTCAGGTCTCAAAAGCTCTTCCCTTCTCATCTCTGCCTCCTGGCTACTTTAATGTCTCAGCTAAAAGTCTCATCTATTAGAAGAAGCCATCCCTAATCCCCTCAATGTTAGTGCCTTCCCTCTATTCATTATTTCCAATTTATCCTGTATATATCTTGCTTGTGCATAGCTCATTCTACTGTAAGCTTCTTGAATGTAAGAACTGTTTTTTGCCTTTCTTTTTATTCCCAGGGCCTAGCACAGAGTAGGTGCTTACTAAATGTTTACAGACTGATTCCGGAGGACTGATGATGAAAAATTCAAAGCCTATTTCTGGATGCAAGCAAAGTGAGAATTTGTTTTTGCTTGACTATGCTTATATGCAACAATTAAAAAAATGTGTCTCCTGGCCTCCTCTCCTCCTCCCCCAGTGGGGAATGGAAGTGGGAAGAGAAAAGAAAAGCTTGATAATTGGTGGAAAAGTATATTAAGTGGGGAAAAAAAGATTCTATGATAGGAGTAATAACATATAACATCAAAAAGTATATACCTAGCAAACCAAACAAGATACATAAAGCAATAAATCCTATACTCCAGAAATTCAAATATTGCCCTGAGGCCTTTGAACACAATTTACTGGATTAAAGCAGCTTAATAAGACATGACTGCACCCTCTGACATCCACACTAAGGCACATTACATGATTTAGGATATTAACTCTGAAGTGCAGATTAAGATCTGATTTTAAAAGCAGCACCCCAATTTTAGAATCATCCTATTTCTTTAATATACACAAAAAAAAGGGTGCTGTGCTTCATAAATTCAATGCTGGTTTTAAAGAATTAGAGTAAGCTAAGAACTCACTATACCCCTAATTTTGAGGATAAACCTTGTTTCTAGATAATTTTGCTTTGACTGAACTGAAGTTTAACAAAGCAATTCTAATACCAAACTTTCTTTCAACAAACTGAATATATGCAAACCCATAGAATTAGAAGGCCCTAGAAAACGAAAACTGGCAAAATCGGTTTTTATCTGAACTTTTGTGTCTCTGGTTATGGACTACAAAGAAGTGTAAGACATGGTCCCTCTCCTCAATCAGGAGCTTATAATCTACGTCAGGAGACAAAACATATACCCATAAAACACCTAACATACAAGGCAGTGCAGGTGATATGGGTAGTCCATCCAATTGCAATGTCTGGGCAATAAGCATTTTTCAATCACTTCAACATTTTTCCTATACAGTTACCAAACTCTTTTGAGGGATTATCAGGGCTGCGGAACCTGTGGCCTCAAGGCCACATGTGGCCCCTTAATAAAAGGATTTGTTCTGTCCAGTTTGGACTCAGTCAAAGGGCTGCACTTAAGGACCTAGAGGGCCACAAATGCTCCCAAGTGCAACAGGTTTCCCACCCCTGGATTATGTATCTCACTTGGGAGGCACTATTGTGTCACTGACAGAACCAGCATGTTATCTCTACACAGGAACATCTGGAAGACCTCAACCACCTTTAGAGGCTCTATCCTTTGGTTTTCTTGCTAAATACCCTCTATGATGCAAAATATCTTTGGCAAACATAAACCTTCCTGTTTTACTACTCACATGGTATAAACAGTGAATTGAACAAAGCTACCTCTGTCATTATAGCTTCTGAGTTACCCTGAATGATTCTGACAAGCCTGGAAGACACCTTATTAGAAGAAAACCTTTAAAAGGCAAGAGTTCTTAACCTCTTTTATGTCATGAATCTCTTTGGAAATGTATGGGAGATGTGTATGGGTCCCTTCTAAAAATGTTTTTAAATACATAAAAGAAAATACATAGGATTGTAAAAGAAACCAGTTATACCAAAACAGTTATCAAAATAGCTGTATCTATGTATCCATTGTTTAATTTCATGGACCCCAGGTAAAGAGCCCTTGGTAAGAACATTGGGACAATTTATTCTCTAAACTTTTTAGCCAACCTGGTAACTCTTAAAAGTCAAATGTTATAGAATATTGTTTGCAAAAGGTTGCCTGTTCCTTTTGTATACTTTTTTCTTGGGTACCCTCATTGACTGCGTATAGATTATTCTTAAAATTATTTTGTAGAGATGACAAAATAGACATCTGGATCAGTAGTTACTGCTGTTAGGTTAATGTTAATCACACCCCCCTCATCCACCTCCCCCTAAGTCAGTGGTTCTCAACCTTCCTAATGCCGCGACCCTTTAATACAGTTCCTCATAAAATTATTTTCGTTGCTTCTTCATAACTGTAATTTTGCTACTGTTATGAATCTATCTGATATGCAGGGTGTATTTAAATTGAACATAACCCACAGGTTGAGAACCGATGCCCTAAGTATTTGGTATCCTCACCTCTTTCAGAGAACTTGAGAGCTGATCCCTCAGTGCCCCCTAAATTGTGTCACCTCCAATATGTCCTTCCCTCATGTATACTTAGTGGTCTACCTTGGCTGATTTCCCCATCTCTGTTTTCTTTACCACCACTGTGGCAGCACATTGAGGAGTATAAGTTCAAACTGGTCGGTTTTACTGTCATTGATGAAGAAAAGAAATTACAAAAATCTTTACAGATGTTTCTATTTTTCTTCCAATTTCATGCCCCCTCAGGATGACAGAGTTTGAAGCACTTAAGTAATAACTTGGCAATTTTTTCAAGGTGGAAAGGGATGATTCAGGAAAAAAAAAACTGTCCTACTTAGTGACAGGGAGAAAATGAAGAATATGGTTGTTCTACAGAAAAAAGGAAAAAATGTAGCTGGGTATTTAGAGGGAGCCTTCCCATACCCTCTGGTGGAAAGCTACTACAATCCAACATGAATTACATGAATGATACAGGAAACGAAACTTTCCCTGAGATCAATGAAAAAGGAAATGATGAACACAAGAAGCAGCAAAACTGTACTAATTTGGATCAGCTGGGGAGAGATTGATCTAAATTTAGTAAGAAGTCTAAATTACAGAGTAGAGATAGCTTTGTTACTTAATATCATTTTTGTTTTTCAGCCATTTTTCAGTCACATCCAACTTTTTCTGACACACCTGGAGTTTTCTTGGCAAAGATACTGCAGTAGTTGCTTACAGTTGCACAGTTATTAAGTGTCAGGCTGGATTTGAACTCAGGAAGAAGAGCCTCCTGAATCCAGGCCCTACTCACTATAGTGAGCCACCAACCGCCCTATATATTACATAGTAATTCTAATTCAACTAACCAGTTATTTCCACATAGAGGTCCTATTAAAAACTGCTTTAATATAGGGACACAAATAGCTTTTGAAACAGTCTTTGACAATATACTAGGATTTTTCAAAACTATCTGGCCATGGAACAGATGGAAAAGCATCGATTAAGTGGTTACTATGCACAGAGCAGATTGCCAGTAAGTCCTGGAGATAGAAACAGAAAAGGAGATCACATTCTAATGTGGGCTGGGGAGAACAGTTAGAGGAGGTTTGAGCGGCATGTTGTAAGAAAAGAACCTAGTGATCCTTAGAGTGTAAGGACAGGGCACAATGCAACGGCATCTCCACTGGTAAAACCATGTTGGTTTCTGTTGTTGAATCACTTGCTGATGCCAGCCCTCGTGGGGGTGAATTTTCCTTCCTGAGTCTACAGCAGCTGCTTCTAGCTTCTGAACAAATGGGGCCTGCAGCCTCCGCATCTCCACAAGGGCTGCTCCTCTGGATAGAGTCTTTAGGCGGGGGCTGGAAGCCGGGCAGGTAGTGCAGAAGGACCTGCTATGTGGGTAGTTCTTGGCCCTACCTGCCTTGGGTGACAGTTGCTAGGGTTGGGGATGTGGATCCCTTCCCCACAAGGTTTGTTCCTCTGCATAACAGCTTCAGGGGTCAGGCTAGAAAAAGGGCCTATTGTCGAGGAATGCTTCTATCCACAAGCTCTCGGGTGAAGGGTCTGGGCTACCTCCAAGGAGATCTGAGGGAAGGTGGAAGAGGTGGCGGTTGTCTGACCTGCCTGCCTCATGCCACCCCTGAGGATGCCTCGCTGCAAGCTGGCTTGAATTGGGGTTTAAATATAACAAATGGGACCTATGAACGCCGGGACTAGTTAACATTTACAGGATCCCTGGGTGTTGGGTCTGAAGCTTGAGGGGACCTGAGGAGCCATCTAAGCCAGTCTCCTCATGTGAGAGGTGAGTGACTCCTGGGACCCATAGAGGTTAAAAGCCTTACCTAAAGGTTTGGTAGAAGATAAGTAGAGATATTAGAAGCAGAATCTGAACCCAGGTCCTCTGACTCTAGAGCTAGCACATCACCTGCCTTTTCTTCCTAGATCACTGACGTACACACGACATCACGGAGGGACACTGATCCAACATTTCAAAACAATGTGGAGTCATGTAAAAGTTCCCATACTGTTGATACCAATAATTTCATGACTGAAGTATGCTCCCCAATAAATAAAAGACAGAAAGAAAGGCCAAGTATATATACCAAAATAGTCATAGTAGCATTTTGTACAAAGCAAAAAAAAGGAAACGAATTGCATGTTAAGTGTCCATCAAGTGGGGAACAGCTGAAAAAATGGTCTAAGAATGTAATGAAACTCTGACATGAGAAATGACAAAAAAAGAGAAATTCAAAGAAATATAGGAAGATGCACACAGTGCTGGATCTCCTCTTACATGCTCACTCCAGGGTTCTGTCCTGGGCTGCCTTCTTTCTCTCAGTGCTCTCACTAGTTCTCACTAACTCAGAATCCCCCTTAACTCTTCATTCTTCCTCATTTTCCTTCTCAGTTACCAAATCTGGCCAATTATCTCTCTATGATCTCTGAAAGGCCAACTCAAACAGCCCCTCATGATCATCATCTCTGCTCTGTACTCTTGCGAAAGCCTCCTAAGGGGCTTCCTGCCTCCAGTCTCTCCCCTCTCTAACCCACACTCCACAAAGCTGCCACAAGCGTCAGTGGTAAAATATAGGTCTTGTCTATGGCATTTCCATGCTTAAGAGGCTCCAAGATTAAAACTACCACCACCTTTTTGGTCTGGCATTTAAAGTCCTTCACAATCGGGCCCCAGCCTTCCAGACTGATTTCTTATTCCTACCTTATATGCATTCTCTATTCTAGCCAAAACGGCCTCCTTGCTGTGTCCTGTAACCTCACCTCCATGCCGTGACCCAGGCTGATCACAGCGCTGAGAACGCTCGGCCTTTTGGAAGCCTTTGGTGTAGTGAGGGATGGAACCTTCCTTAATCGTGGTGCTCTCCACCCTCTCCCCACCAAAAATGTGACTTTTTCTTTACTTATCCACGTCCCTGTTGTTTCCCTCTGGTAGAATTTAAGCTATGTGGTTGTCAGGGACGATTGTGTTTTTGTCGTGGTATCCCTAGCACTTAGCACACAGTAGGCACTTAACAAATGTTTGCCAAAGTGACCTAAGGAGGGCTGAATGAAGCAAAATCAGGAAAATAACTGATGGGATTTCAGTTGGCCTAGATGGCCACTGAGGTTCTTTCCAAATTCTGTGACTTTGACATATACACTATGACTTCTTTAACACACAGCAAAAGATTAAATACTGTGACCAGAAGCCAGACAATGGAACACACTTCCCTGACCATCAGGAAGAAATAACGGAGTAGGGGTGCATATGCTGCATATACCATCAGATGCAAATGCGATATTGTTTGGTTTTGTAGAAGTGCATAATTTGGGGGTTACAAGAGAGGGATGAGGGTAATGTTATATAAGGAAGTGACAGTATTAAAATACAAAGTATTAATGAAACTTAAAAAATACTTTCCACGGGCAGCTAGGTGGAGCAGTGGACAGAGCACCAGCCCTGGAGACAGGAGAACCTGAGCTCAAATTTGGCCTCAGACAAGAACTGTGTGGCCCTGGGCAAGTCACTTAATCCCATTTGCCTCTCCCCATCCCCCAAAAAACACCTCAAAACGACTTTCAAAAACTTCCCTTACAAAGAAATTTTTAAATAAAATGGAGTGGGGAGGTAAAGAAATTATGGAGCTAGAGAGAAAATTAACCCTATTTTTCATACTGAAAGGTGCTGCATTTAATTTTTTGTAAAGACAGTTTCATATTCAATGTTTTAGAGAAGGATAATTAGCACCAAAATTCTCTCATGGAACGTCTGTCCCCATCATATAACACATTAGGATCCCATGCAATATACAGTGTGTAGAAATGCTGTTCTACAGCCAAGGTCACTAAAAATAGCCACCACAGAATTAGGGGACATGTTTTTGTCATGACTAGAGAGACTGAGCAAAGGATAAATCATGGGAGATTAATAGGCTCTTTTTTTTTTTAACACCCTATGCCTAATTGACAGTCAGAGACAAAATATTGAAATGTAGAATGGACATCTGACCCAAGATGACTAAACTTCAGTGGTGGTAAAAGGAAGAAAGAAAAAGAAGAGGCTAAATAAACAGATATAATCTCAGACACAACCAACCAAACCTGTTGTAGTGAAAAGGCTCCTTTTGTGGATGAAGTCAAGGCTAAAGGCAGCATGTGCAAAGAGCTGCCACGGAAGACCCAGGTGATTTGTTTAGCGGAGCTTTATTAATAGCTCTCCTTTCCACTCCCCCAACTTCCCAGGGAGAATGCATCTGGTTCCGTTGGATAAACTAGAGATTAAAAAGAAGGAAAGAAGAGCTCCTTCTACTATCCACAGGCTTAAAATTCAACGAGAGGGCAATGCTACAGCGCACTTCAGATCCTCAGCTATAAAACAGAGATAATGGAGAAGGCAGAGAGGAACAACTGAAAAACAAATTTGCAAAGGAGAGGACTAATGATCCTAGCCAATAAAACATTAATGAGCAGGGCAGGCAACAGCCACCCTTTGGGACCTATTTAAGTGGGATTATATTGAGGAGGGGGGAGAGGGCAATAGGGGGGAAGGAGGCAATTGAGTGGCAGTGGCCTGGGACAGTAAGGAATGAGGAACTATGACAACAGAGAAACGTCAAAGTTTTGTTGTTGTTTTCTGTTTTGGGGGGTGGGGTGGGGGAAAGGATATCCCTTTCAGAGGTTCACTGCAAACTTTCTGGCCAAATAAACCATACCAACACCGTGTATATGTATATATATGTGTATATATATATATATATATACGTATATATATATATACGTATATATATATAAAATAATACGTGTGTATGCATGTATATCGCCAAATTCTGGGGGTAACAGTCACATCTGTATTAACTTCCAAAGCAGTTGGACCAACTGTGAAATCTTTTTCACATCATCATCTCAACCACCCATGGAATTGGTTTGGTTTTTTTTCCCAAGAACCTTAACAAAGAGTACATCATCTACTATCCCCAGAGGTAAACAGGCAGGGATGGATGACTAACACATTACTTTCCCTTTCTGGGCCTAGAATTCCTCCTCTACTTCTGTTAGAATCTAACAGGTGCCTCTGGGGTTCCTTTAGCCCTATATCTGGGAAATCTATGGGTACTCATGAGAGAGGCTAACCAAGGCAACCTTTGGGGCTAAAGTTCGTAGGTCTCTTCGCCTGGGGTAAAAACCACCTTCCCGGGAAGTGAGAGAAAGAGCCAGTCCCGGACTCCGACATCGCGCCCAGCTACAACGTAACATCAGGATTCCTGTCCAGCTACAATGTAGCATTAGGATGCCAGCCAAGCGCGGGGTCCACCTCGAAAGGGGCGCCCAGGGCCAGAGGAAGAGCTTCAACAGACAAAAGCAGCTTATCTGACCCAGAGGCTGAGGACCTAGGTTGCTGCCTGGAGGAATCTGGGTAATACTAACGGGTCCCGACGTAACAACGAGCTTTACAAACATCCGAACACTCACCACAATCCTCCGAGCTTAATTAACTCTATGGGGCCTGGGACCAGGCACTTTCCCTCCTCCTGGGGTCTCAGTTTCACCATTGGTAAGAAAGAAGCTGAACTACCACCCCCTAGCTCCAGAATCGCCCATCCCTAAGCGTTCCCCCCACTCCAGGTACCCACGTGCGCGCGCAGAGCCGCTGAGCCGCGACCGGGGGGGAGGAGGGGAGCAGGGGCGCACGCGCATTGGGAGCGTCTGGAAAGGCTGAGGGGGAGCGCGCCAGAGCCGCGGCCGCAGCGGGAGGGGGTCCGGGCTTCGCCTAGTCTCCTGGCTCGTTACCTGCACGCCGTGCACAATGTAAACCTTTTCCGCCTCGCTCAGCGCCACAGACGCCATGATGCCCCGTCTGGCCGCGCTGGGGCCCCTGCCGCAGCCTCGAAAACCTCCGCCTCGGCGCCGCTCCGGACGTTGCGCTCCCCGCACGACTGTGGCGTCATTCGCCCGCGCCCGGCCGCCGGTGGCCGCTCCCCGCTGCGTCATCAGCGAGCGGCGGCTGCTCCTGCCGCCGCTGCCGCTGCCGCTGCCGCCTGCCTGGGAGCCCGATGGGCTGCTCCTGCGCCCCGCCCCGGAGTCTGGGTGAGTCTCGGGAGCCGCGGCCCCCGAGCCCGGGAGCGGCCGCGGCCCCCAGAACGACAGGAGGGCGGGGGGCGGTGGCGGCAGCGCCGGGGGGCAGTTGGGGACGGACCGAGGGCAAGAGGGCGGCCCAGGCACCTGCCGGCCGTCCGGGAAGGCTCTTTCTGAGCGCCCTTCCTCCGCTCCAAGCTAGAGTTGGACCAAGCTAGCCGGAGCGACCCGCCGCCGACTCGGGGGCTGCGTTTTCCCCCTGCCTCGTTCATCCCTTCCCGCTCTCCCCCCTTCTCTGGGTGTTTTCGTCCCACTCTTGCTGCCTTCCCGTCTGGCACTCCTCTTCTGCTGCCCTTTCCCTCCTGCTCTCCAGCCACCTGCTGCCTCTCTCGTGCCCCTCCCCCTCCCGGCTCCTCTATTACCCCTGCCCCTCCCTTTGCTCCCCTTTCTTCCTGCCCTTCCCCCTCCCCTTCGTCACCCTTTCTTCCGCCCCTGCCCTTGCTTGTCTATTACCCCCTGCCCCTACTTTTGCTCCTGTTACCCCCTGCCCTTCCCTTTGCTCCCCTTTCCCTCCCTCCTCTATTACCCCCTACACCTCCCTTTGTTCCCTTTTCCCCTTCCCCCGCTCCATTGTCAACCGTTGCCCCTGCCTTTGCTCTTTCCCCTTCCACTCTCACCCCGTACTCCTCCCCTGTCACCCCTTGGTTCCTCTTCCACTTGCTCTTCCCTCTCCCCTGCCCTTCCCCTTGCTCCCGTTTCACTTGCCGCTTCCCCATCCCCTGTTGTCGCCCTCTGTCTTTCCCCTTGCTCCTCTTTTCCCTGCCCCGTCTCCTGGTTCCCCTTTCTGCTCTGCTTTTCTGCTCCCCTTACCCACACTCTTCTGCCCCTGCCCTTGCTCCCCTCCTCTCTTCCTTCACCTCCTCTCGAAGTCGAAAGGATTCCGGACTTTGAGGAGATTCAAATCTCAACTAGTCTGACTTTTGTTGGTTGTGTGACCATGAGCAAATCACTTAAGCTTTCTCAAAATTGGCTCCCTCATCTATAAAGTGGGAATGATAATACAGATCTATCTCTCCAGATAAATGAGTTGAAAACCTTGCTAAACCTTTATGTAGGTGTTTTTTTTCCCATTGCCTAACAGAATTCTCTGCATGTAGCAAATACTGAATAAAAGTTTGTTGAGTAGATAGAAGTCATTAGTGGAGTTCCCAGAGATGGTAGGATCATAGATCATAGATTTAGAATTAGTTGTAGCCTCAAAAGTCTTTTAATCATTTAATCAGTCCCTTCGCCCAGAGAGGTTAAGGGATTTGTTCAGGGTTACACAGGGAGCAAGTAGCAAAGACCAGAGTTGAACCCAGGTCCTCTCAGTTGGAATGAAGTCTGCTTTCTACTGTGCAACACTGCCTCCTTAGTCCGGTGCTATTTGAACTTTTTAGTCAGTGACTTGGATAAAGATAAACTTATCAAGTTTGTAAATGACACAAATAGCTAATTACAACAACAGCAAAGCTTAATATGAGTTAATAATGTCATATACATTGACCAAAATAGCTCATGCCATATTGGTCTGCATTAAGGGGGACAGTGTCCAAAACTAGGGAAGTGCCTGTCCCATGGTTTTATTCTCTCATTGCATCATGTCTGGATCTTATGTTCTCTCTGGGGTGCCACCTTCTACGAAGGGCATTGACAAGATAGTCTCCAGAGAGGAAGGGAGCTAGGGTGGTAAAAGGCTAAGGATAGGGGAGAGAAGGGGCAGGCAACATGATAGCCATCTTCAGCTGACGGGCACTCATGTGGAATAGCGCAGAAGTGATGGGAAAGGATGGGGTGGGAGTTGCAGAGAAGCTAGTTTAGGTTCTGTGTAAGGAAAAACACCCCAACGATTAAATCTCTGAAGGTGGAATGGGAAGGTCTTAAAGCCAAGGCTAAATGATCACTGTGTTATAGAGGGGATTTTTCTTTACTAGTAGAATGATAGAGGCCTCTGAAGTCCCTTCCAACTCTGTGCTTCTGGGACTGAGTAATGAATACTCCCTGGCCTGAAACTCTTCTGCCCAGGCTTCTCTCTGCCTCCCCCCATGCTTTGATTCTGCTTCTCTTCTCTCTTCCCTTCTTACCATCTAAATCTGATAAGATGGGTGGAGATGTTCTCTGCTTCAGTTCAGAGATTTTAGGGGAGAATGGTTTGTGGAAGGAACTGGGGAATACTTCCTTGCTTGCAGCTCACTTCCTGGTCTTTCTGTGAGCCAACTGGTAGTGGGAGGGGACAGCTGCGAGTGGAAGAGCCCTTCCTGATAGACATGCTGCCCAGTAGGAGGCCGCTGCCCATGGTCTGCTTGGAGGCAGGGGAAGGTTGTGGGGGGCAGATCAGATCTGGCTGTACTGTGTGCCCCATGGAGGGCACCAGCAGCACTTCCTGAAAGCTTGGTGCTTGCATATCTTCAGAGGGAGGGCTGCAGAAGGAATGTTGAGGCGGGAGCTTCTGAAGACCCAGCGCCCGGCCAAGGAGAGGCTGAGGAGGCCCAGTAGCAGCAGGAGCCATCACCACTAGCCAGCCAGGCCTCTGACTTCCTTTTTTCTGGTAGGTGGTGAGCTTTAGGCAGCAACCCAAGGAAAAGTAAGCCCTGGCTTTGCTGTGGTGGTTGAGGCAGACGCTGTCTTTTTAAATGTGTAATACCTGCAGGTAAGACTAGGGTTACCCTGGGGATTCGTTTTTCTTAGTGATCAGAACTGGACAGAAGAATTTTTTAAAAGATATCTGTCGGAGGAAAAAGAGCATTTTAAAGAGCTATTATGGAAAATGATTTGAGTTTTAATAACTCTTACTCTCAAGGAATCCCTGTTATTCTCCAAAATAAAATGACCCATTTCCCCAAACTTTTTCAGTATGGAATACTCCCCAATAAAATACCTGGTGCCTGTGTACTGCCATCTTGACATTTTTAATCACCTGCAAAAGCATTTTATTGTAGGCTGCTAAGAACCCACCCACCCCCCCTTCCCCTCAGCACTCAGTAGATTTTTTATTTGTTAATATTTGAGTATCTGCAAGGCTCTATCACTGAACGGAGGTAAAAGACACGTCATTCTTTACTATCTAAACCTTTGTGCTACTGGAAGAGGAGGGAGATGGCATCATTCTCCCTGCTCCTCTCATACAGAGTGGCCATGCAGGTGCCCCTGAGAGTATTGATTTTGTAGTCAAATGACCTGAAATTCAATCCAGGCAGCACTACTTCCAGTGATGTGACCTTTGCTGCAGGTTACTTAACTTCACTGTGGTTTAGTTTCCTCATCTGTAAAATGAGTGAGTGAGAGGAGATCAGCTGGTCTGTGGATAAGCATTTATTAGCCTACTACGTGCCAGGTGCTGTACTAAGAGAAGGGGGTACAGAGAATGACAAGGACAGCTCCTGTCCTCGAAGACAACAAAGCCTGATGGAGGAGACTGCACGCAACTGCCTATGTACAAACAAGGTAAATACAGGATAAATAAGAAATAGTCAACAAAGGGAAGGTCACCTCGAAGGCCTCGGTGCTGCAGGTGTGCAGGGGATGTTTCTACAGAGATGTGTTGCATTGAAAGACTAAAGAAAACTTGCGTGATTGGGGTAATATGACACTGAATTTTAGGTATGGAAGATGGATATTTAGTACAGAGGAAGTGGAGACGTCTGAAAGTAAGATTTTCAAAGTTGGGATATCTGCTGGATTGGAGATGGGAAGAAAAGACCAGCCCAAGAAGTGGTACATAGGGAGAGAGAAATGCATTTAGAGACTCGTCTTTAGGCAGACACATTCTTAACCTGAGCTCATACTTTTAAAAATATATATATATTTTGATAACTGCGTTATAGTATAATTGGTTTCCTTTGTAATGCTATGTGTTTTATTTTCTGCATTTAAAAAATGTTCTAAGGGACCATACACTTCACCAGACTGACAGACCCAAAAAGAGGTGAAAAGCCCCTGTTTTAGAGCATACATGTCAAATATGTAGGTTCATGCAGCCCACAGCACTGCCCACACATAGCCTGAACCAAATAAAAATGTAGTTGGGAAATGTTAAACACATTAAACTAAAAATACAATAAAGACATATATGGCCCACAGGGATCCTCATGTATAGTTTAGTGGCCCCTGTTTCTATTTGTTTGATCACTGATTGGGAGGAAATCTTTTAGGATATTATGATTATGCCTTTAAAATATATAGGCCACCAAAAGAATATAATATAGTACTTGCTAGGCAGCTTGATCAGATGATCTCAAATGTTGACATTTTATAATAATTTCTTGGGTTTACTTCAATGAGTCCATGACCTTATCCTTGACTTTTTCTTCCAGTTGTGCAGATGGTTGCCATCCCTGCCTGCCTGCCCTTCACATACACATAAGCTTCTTACTAGGAGTCTACCTTTGGGGACCTTCCTTGAACTCTCTTCTAACCACAAATGTAGATTTACAGCTGGAAGGGACCATAGAAGTCATCTAGTTCATTATTACTGTTTTTACAGATGAAGAAGCTAAAGCTTCAGCAGCAGAAATTATTTGCCTCAGGCCAATTAGTAGGTGGCCCAGTTGGGATTCAGACCCACTATGTGATCAACTCACCTTTTTTCATCATACATTTCTTTGATGACACGCTTTACCCTGCTTCTAACTGATGCTTTGTTGTTGTTTTTTTATTAAGTTTTTACTGATATCTTATGGTTTGGTTTTTATGTATCTATAAATCTATATGTGTATATACACACACATTTTTACACGCACACACACACACAAAATCTCATTTATCGCTGGTATCCTTTCCCTTTCCAGAGAGCTATCCCATATAACAAATGGAATTTTTTTAAAGAGGAAAGAAAATCAGCATCACTAATTGGGTACTTTGTCACAGTCTGAAAGCATGTGCACTGGACCTCCCTCTCTCACTAAGGGCTGGGTTGAAGGTGGCCTTTCGTCTCTCTTCACTCAGATCATCCTTGATCTTTATGATTTTGTTGTGTTCACACTTGCTGTTTTGTGTGTGTGCTCTTTCCATTTCCATTTCTGTAGTCATACTGTGCTCCTTGTTTTCTTGGCTCTGCTGGCTTCACTCTATCAGTTCCCGCAGATCTTTCCATGCTTTACTATATATATATATCACGCACACCATTTCTGACAGCATAGTAACAGTCCACTATGTTTATGTACCACAATTTATGTAGCCATTTGCTGATTGATGAGCATCTACTTTATTTCCATTTCTTTGCTTTAACAAGAAGTGCTGCCATAAATATTTTTGGGGGGAAGGGCTTCCTTCTTATCGATGGCTTCCTTGGGGAATATGTCCAGTAATGGAGTCTCTGGTTCAGAATATATAGACATTTTACTGACTTTATTTGCATAATTCCAAATTACTGTCTAAAATACTTGTACTATTTCACAGCTCCACCAACAGTGTATTAATAACATGCCTGTCGTTCTACAATCACTAACACTAACAATACAGACATTAACTATTGTCACGTTTTGTTGGGTTTGCAAAACCAGGGTTTGTTTTGATTTGCATTTTACTTATTAGCAATTTGGAGTTAGTGATTTTGGATCCTTTCAGGTGTTTTTAAGCACTTTTTAATTCTTCTTTTCAGAACTGTTTATTCTTACCCTTTGACTGCTTCTATTGGGGAATGACTGTCTGATGCTTTGTAACATGTTACAGCCCTCCTGCAAGTATAACCATTTCCTTGCCCTATGAGTGATCCTCAGCTTCAAGAAAAAGGTTCTTTGTACATGGGAAGATGGGCCGCATTTCTGAGTGATGTCAGGAATGGCTGATCCCATGTGGTAGGCTTTTCTGCATGAATGAGAGCCCGAAACAGTCATATCATATGTTAGGCTTTTGTGCATGAATGAAATCTTTAAACAGTAGTATGTTCATTTTAAACACACTGCCAAAACCATGTTCTTTTGAGGTCTGTAGTAAATCATTACAGTTGAGCACAGTTGTTACATTTTTGACTATCAGCTGTGAATGATAGGGGAATTCAAGCATTATTAATAGGAAGTAAATTCGTAACTATTTTTTTAGTTGAAGGAACCTTTGCTTCTTATAGAATAAAACCATAATTATTAATAGGAAGTAAATTCCTCACTCTTTTTTAATAAAGCAGTTGAAATAATCTACACTGCCTACAGACTAAATCCATAATTAGAAAATGATCTAATATTAAACTTATCTGTTCCTCTGCCAGTGTGGGATGATTTTCTTGTGCATACTGTTTAGCCAGCTGCAGTTTTAAATAGTGAATCAACAGAACATTTATTGAGCACCAACTACGTCTCAGGTACTGTTATAGGTAGTTAGTAAAAGGGAAAAAATTCATGCTTTCACAGAGCTTACATTTTAACAAGAAGTTACAGTTACCCCTTCCTCATCATGGCTTTCCCCATCACCGTTTTGATATGTTGTGGCTCGGCATAAGAAATTAAATGGGAATTTGGGGGGAGTTTTGTGGAAGCACAAACAATATGCAAAGGCTAACAGATGACACAGAAAAAATTAGAAACTCAGAAATGCATATACTATACATTTATGTATATATGCGTATACATACATATAGGATTGTGTAACATCAACATATTTTATCTTTTAATACCATAATAATTCAGACTTATTCTCTGGTATGAAGGGAGGGCTGAAAAATTTTATGGGGATTTTCCAGATTGTGGGGGCGCCATGCCCTTAACCCCTGCAATGTGGAAGGGGTGCCTGTATTTACCAGTTTGTATTATTTATTTGTCATTCATATTAGATTTAGCTCCTTGAGTAGAGAACTCGCTTATTCTTTTTACTGTCCAGCACCAGCTAATTGTATTGCTGGCTCTGAAACTTGGGCATCGTGTGTAGAATGAGTAATTCCTGTCACTGCCTTGAGAGATTGAAATTGCTTTATTTCTTATTTCCTGGCAGAACTTTTCTCTTCACTCCTTCCTGTTGGCTCCCTAGTGTTTGTGCTGTTCTTATCATAGCATCTTGAATTCAGAGGTCTGAGTTCCCCAGTTAAGTTGTTGGCTTCCATTACTCTTTGTACATTGTCCTACACAGCTCATGTTCAGTCACTGCTTATTGAAATAATTGAACGTGCGTCCCAGCCACTTCTCTTATTTTCTTGTCTTTCTCCCTTGGTTATGTATTGAGAGGCAGTTAACCAAACATAAATCTTTTTGGAAAAGTGGCTAAAACACTGGGCCTGGGGTCAGGGAAGACCTAAGTTCAAATCTAGCCTCAGAAGCTTCCTAGCTGTGTGACCCCTGGGCAAGTCACTTAACCTATGTTTGCCACTGGAGAAGGAAATGGCAAACCACTGTATCTTCGCCAAGAAAATCCCATAGACAAAGGTCCACAGAGTCAGGAAGAATCAGACACAGCTGAGTGACTAAGCCACAACACATTGTCATCAGGTGTTGGAGGAGGCCAGGTTTCATTTTGGCCTCTTGGATCATGTCCTGCTGAATGGGTATGCTCATCGGCTGAGAGTCAGGATGGTTATCAGAGTGAGGAGCAGTGGCAGTCCTCCTGTCTGAAAACGTGGGTCATAGTTCCTACTTTCCTCCTGCTTTACTGGCTGTGTGATCTAAGATTGTTTGTCGTGTCCACCAAACACTTTGTCATAGTATTGACTACCGGCTGCTAGCAAGTGGCTACTGTGTCTCTAGCACTCTGCTGCGTCCACTGAGATGCAGGCTTTGTATACATGACACAGTTCTGCCTACAAGGTTACCTACTATCCAGTTAGGGGAAGGAAGGCCAGTCTTGATACAATTAGTGAACAGGAGAATATTAACAAAATACTAAATAGTGCAGTACAGATAATTAGTGGCTACGATAATATGTAATAGGGCGATAATTGTGCCTCACAGGCAGACACCGCGTGTGGGGAAGGTGACAACAGAGCCTGTCATATTCCCTGACGGAGATCTGGCAAGTCTTTGTTCTACCTAAGAGTTAGTTAATTAAAGCAATAAAAGACCATTACAGAATTGCTTCAGGGCAATGCAGCCGAGGTGTTATAGTTGCAGAGAACCCTTAACAGCACAGCTTGTGAACATTTGATTTCACATTTTAATGGCCTAGAGCCAGACAACGGTTCCTAGCTCTATGCCTGACATTCTCGCTGTGTCACAGGCTGGCGTGCCAAAAAACAGTATAGTTGAAATTGTTTTCTTTACAAAATTCTGTTTCAAGTAAATATTTTATAAAATTCTATTTTGCATAATTTTCCCTACATGTATCCTGATTTAAGGAATACTTGTAAATTATGTCTTCCTAAAGAACATATTATTAAGTTAGCTGTAATTAAAACTGTTTCTGAAGATGCTTCACGCAAATATTGGTGCAGTTATTAGAAATGTGTGAACTACTCATATATTCTCATTTTCCGAATTGTCTTTAAAAAATGCCTGAAAAACAAGTCAAAGAGTAGAAAAAGAATGGTCATAGACATTAATAGGCTGGTGAGAGGAGGTGTCTTGTGATGCCCACTGTTTGTAACCTCCTTTGCATTTTATAATTAGCCTTCCTTATCTGAAATTCCACTGTAGTATTCTGGGAGACAAGTGTGGTATTATCCTCATAGCTCTCCAAACAAAAAGGGACATATAAATGCATGTCACATTTATTCATCCCATGAATGAAGATGATTAGGAGAAAATCTGTTCTTTTATAATTTTTCCAAAACCAGAATCTTCTTGGTTGTATGGAGCCCTAGAGTGACTGAAGCCTATGTATTTTTCATGCTATATGAGGGAGTGTCTGTCTCCTATTCAAGGTCAGTTGAGATGTGATATAAATTGGGTAGTATTAATTTCCTAACCTTGGGAGGATGGACCTGGTGGTACAATTAGAGAATGGTATTAAGGAAACAGACTGTGGCTTTGTTGATGCTCTAAATTTATGAAGCTAATGACCTAAAAGTATGCTTTTCTAAGCCAAGCATTGACATAGTTATGAATTTTCTGGAGAAGTAGATTTCTTAGGACAAGCTTCTTTTTCTCTTCTCTCTCTCCTCCTCTGCCCCCTCCCTCCCTCTGCTTTGCCTTCCCTCACTCACTTCTATTTGATGCATGATATATTATCTTCCCCTATAGGATGTAAGCTCCTTAAGGGAAGAGACGGTAGAGATTCTTTGCTTGCTTTTATTTAAAAACAGCTCTTCCCTGCCCTCTCCCCCCCATTCGTTTGGCACAGCACCTGGCATGTGGTAAGCACTTATATGCTGTTATGTCGCATTCCATGTTGATAGTTTTTTGTCTCAACAACAACAACAAAAATCAAATTAACAACATACTTTAAGGTCATTTTTAAGCTTTACAAAACTGAAAAGACCCAGGAAAGCTGTGACTACAGAAGCACTTAAAGATGATGAATTTCTTTGTGGATGATGAAGAATGTTAGATGGAAATTAGGAAAGGGTAGGGATAAGTAAGATAGATGATGAGAGAAGGTGGCCAAAAATGAACCAGGCTTACCTCTGGGGTAACAGCATTTGTTGACAAGCCGAAGATGGAAATGCAAGGGGACCATAGTGATAGAGTTGGAAGGGACCGTGCCAGCTAGGTGAGTGCCGATGACTGTAACACTCAAGGAGAAGTGTCTCTATGCCTTTGGGGTTATGAGAGGCAGTGTGAGAGTAATGAAAAAAGTAGTGAATTTGTCATCAAAGAATCCGAGTTCAAATACTGTCTCCATGTGAACTTGAGACCATCAGTTTAACCTTCATGGTCCACAGTTTCCTTATCTTTACATTCAGGGATTGGACCACTGGGATGATGTGCTTGTGGAGCAGCGAAAGGCCATCATGGATCGGGAGGTTTCCTGATTGGCTGTGAGTAAATCTATCATTCTAGAGCAGGCCTGCACAACCTACAGCCTGCCAAAGGATTTTAGGCAGCCTGCAAAAAGTGTACAAGAAAACATCCTCTACGTTTTTCATTGGCTCTCCAAAATCTTTTGGTGTACTCGTGGACCGCAGGTTGTACAGGCCCTGCTCCAGAGAGTCTGGCTCCAGCACCCAATTATATATTCCCTCTTTAATCTAAGTTTCAGGGAATTGAAATTTCTAAAACTATTGCCATTGTATCGCACCCAAGATTTCTAAACAGTGCTCCCCTCCCCAGGTAACATTTCTTTATGATTTCCCTTAGGATCCCAAGGCATCTTGCCTGTGACTAAGAAGTGACTAAAAAGAGAAAACCCATCTTTCTCCACAGAGCAACTAATTTTAAATTAACCTCTAAGACTTGATCCATTTGGAATGGATACTGGGTTTTTTCCCCCAGATTTTAAACTCAGACTCCTTTTCAACTGATCAAAAAAAAGTTTTCTGATCATTGTTGACCTTCTGTTATCTCATCCATAACTTCCTTGAGTAATTGAATTGTCATCCTTGAATAATTCCAAAATATTCAGCACTTAAGTATAGGTAGTACCCATCCCAGGGGGAAGAATATCAGGTAAACCATAATACATTAACATTAACATGTTGGTCTCTAAAGACACTGAGATTATTCCCTCATTCTTTATACAGAGCTTAGAGATCATTTAGTCTCTGTTCCACTCCTAAGAAAAGCAGGTATAGAAATATTAAATTATATGTCTGTGCTTACATAGTTAATGAGTGACAAAAACTGAGCAGTTTTCATTTTAAGGGTATTTTCCAAGATTTCTTGAGGAAGCTGGGCAAAGAGATTGCTAAAATCTCTTGCAACTCCAAGATCTTACCAAGTGTGACAGCCAAAGTACCTGCGTTTCTCAGAATGCAGAGCTTCTTACCCCAGTGACCTCACCATGGCCCACCCACAGTGCTTCACTCTTTGTGAGGTCAGCGACTCTCACCTGGGAGTCGAGGTTAAGTTTTAATATGCTCTTTTAAACTCGGGAAATGCAATATACAGTTCAGTTGGCCATTCTAGCAAAAAGTCCCCAGTAGAAATGGAATTTAAGGGCATATTGAACAATGGAGAGGTGTGACCAGTGCAATCGGATCTTCTTTCCTTTATTCACCTGGGCCTTGACAAGGTCATTTTGGATTTTAGGTGGACAGATTCCTATTGTGAGATTGTTTGGTTTTTCACTAGCGCAATAGGAATCATCAAATTCAAGATGTAAATTGACCAGTAGCATGTGGTAAATTCTAGGAGAACCTCTGCTGGAAGGCAGTACAGAACACATCAGCTAAATTCATGTTTGTGGCCATTTGGAGAAGGCATTGCTGAACACTAACTAATACAGGTTCATATAAATGACTTAAAAAATCAACACCATTTCCTTGAAAGAAACTGCTTATACACAAAACAAATTGCATAAATACTGTTACCTTAGTGTTCTGTGTCTTCTCTTAGGCAAATTAGAAAATAACACCTTTGTTTAATCACATAAAACTGCATTCTTTGAAAGTATTATCAAATAGATGACTTGTTCAAGTAAAGATTCTGTGGAGGAGCATCAATCCAGGGAGGCATTTAGAGAGTGAGGAGCTTTATGATGCCTCCTGGTTATGAGTGAGTTCAGTCCTCTGTACTGATGATGTGAGTGAGATGGGAGCTCCTTGGGAACAAAGATTGCTTTGACTTTGGCTGTCCGGGGCAGCGCCTTACCCGCCGTAGGCACTGGGGTCATAGATTTAGAGTCTGAAGGGATAATCCTTGAGGCCTTTGAGTCCCACTTCCTCATCTTACGAAGCACGTCTTAATGAGACTGAGGCACAGAGAAATTAAAATGATTGTTGAAATATAATTAAATTCTACAGGTGTTTATCTAGCGTTCAAAGCACCAAGAGGCAAAGACTATGAGCACATAGTCACTCCCTGCCTTCAAGATGCTTAAAGTCTGCTGGAGGAGCCAAAAGATACCACAAGGTTGTGTGATTCTGATAGCTGTATGAAAAGCACAGATACACATTATCTATGTTGTAGTGTCTTTGCTGTCCCAGGTTTGACACTCTGACATAAGCAACAGTTTGAGAAGAATAGAGGGATGAATAGTCGAATACAGTGTATTATCCCTATATCACTTACATTTGTAATAGGAATGTGCTTCTCTTTTTTTTTTTAAATTTTATTATAGTTTGCATCATTCATTTCCACAA
>CM053581.1:550703343-550720760 GCA_028627135.1 Pseudochirops cupreus | reverse complement strand
TATTTAATTGCTTGTCCTTCCAGTGGGGGTGGGTGACGAGGGAGGAAGGGAAAGAATCTAGAATTTAAAGTTCTATAATCAAATGTTAAAAATATATATGTATATATATACTATTATTATTATTATTATTAACTACATTCAACTGGGAATTGAGATACACAGGCACTGGGGTAGGGAGATCCATCCTGCCCTACCGGAAAGTCAGAGGGGCGAGGGGGAGGACATAGGAGAGAGCAGATTGGGGGAGGGGTTATACAGTGGGATGGCTGTTTTGAGGTGTTGGGTAGGGGATAGATGGGGAAAAAAATTGTAACTCAAAATCTCATGGAAATGAATGATGTAAACAAGAAAATAAATTAATTAATTTAAAAAAAAATAAAATAAAGCAGCAGTTGTCTGACTCTGACCCCCAGAGTCGGATTTCAGTTCCAGACTTAGACTGGATCACCAAAGAAAGCCTACAGTTCTATCATTCAGAACCAGTAGTCAGTCACGAAGCCTTTGTTCAGTGCTTACTACGTGTAAGGCCCTGGGAATACAAATATAAGCATGTGTGCCCTCCCCCCACAAAAGAAGAGACATCCCCTGCCTTGAAGGAGCTTACATTTGGATGGGAGGAAATGATATTAAAGGAAGTTAAAAATTAGAAGGGGGAAGATACCTGGGGTGGGAACATGGTGAAAATATGAAAAGATAGCTGGCCCTGGTATAGTGATAGAAGGTTACATTGAGGAGTGTGGATTCCAGGGCTGAAGTAATCTTCAAGGTAAAAGAGGTTTCTTGAGTAGGGTCAAGTCTGCAAATCATCCTGGTAAGAAATAAAGAAAAGAGCTTTCTAGTTGGCTGATAGTATTTGAGTTCAGCAACAGTCTACTAGAATTCCACGTGGGGCAAACCTGCAGTCATGTTATTCAAACCCAGGTCAGGGCAGCAATGATCATACCACTTTGAGAAAGCTTTGAAAAGAGACAGTGTTTAGGTTCCCAGCCCAAGTTGTGCCTGA
Source organism: Pseudochirops cupreus (assembly GCA_028627135.1). NCBI lineage: Eukaryota > Metazoa > Chordata > Mammalia > Diprotodontia > Pseudocheiridae > Pseudochirops > Pseudochirops cupreus. The sequence continues at coordinate 550,719,757 of CM053581.1, read as the reverse complement.
GATGAAATAGCCCTCAATATAGGACCCCACCCCCCAAAAAAAAGCAACCTGAACAAACAAACCAGCAATAGGACCAAGCCAGACATTTTTTCCAGAAGAGCACAGGTCTTGTTCTTAAGATAAAGTCTAAAGTCAGAAAGGCTGGAATAACGAGCAAACAAAGAATCCTACCATAAAAGGCTGTTACGGTTACAGATATACTATAAAGACACAAAAACTGAAGAAGAGAATGATTCCAAAATATGTGCAAACAAAGCTTTAAAGAAAAATCTACCTTGAGCACAAGGTCAATTAGAATTCCTGGAAGATAAGCAAGTGTTAAAAAAAAAAGTTTAAAACACTTTCATAAAAAATGGAAGGAAGAAAGTACTGGAAAGGGAATTAACAGCTTAATACAAGAGGTATAAAACCTTGCCCAAATAAACTCCCTGAAAATTAGAATGAGCAAGTAGGACTATGCTAAGGACTCCATCAAAAAAGTAAGAAATATTCAAACAAAACATAAAAACATAGGAAATATAAGGTGTCTGATAGCAAAAACAGCTGACCTTAAAAACGATCAAGGAGAGAGAATTTAAGAAGCTTTGGAATATATGAAAGCCATGACCCAATACAAGAGCCTCTAGACATCATGTTTCAAAAAAATTTTAAAGGAAGACCAGAGGGTGAAGGGGAAAAATAAAGAATCCACCAGTTACCATCTGAAATTCAAAATGAATGTTCCTTCATTAATAAAATATAGCCCAAATCCAGAATTTCCACGTCAAAGAAAAAATTACTGCGAGCAGCCACAAGAATTCAAGTACAATGAAACCAGTCAAGATCACACAGGATTCAGCAGCCACCACTTTAAGAAGAGTAGTGCTTGGAATATGATATTTCAGAAGGCAAAGGATATAGACTTACTACAAAGAATAACTTACCCAGCAAAACTTACCCTGCAGGAGGAAAAATCAACCTTTAATGAAATAGAGGACTTCTAGGCATTCCTGATGAAAAGACCAGTGCTTCATAGAAACTTTGAAATGCAAACATAGGAGACAATAGAAACATAAGAAAGAAATCATGATTAAATGATCATAAAAGACTAAGCAAGGGTAAACTGTTTAAATTCTAATATGCAAATATAATACATGTGACCCCTTTGAAACTTATCAGGGGTCATAGAGGGGGTGTAGTTAGAGGACATGGGAGTAGTTCTGTTATGTCTTGATAATTTTAAAGGAAAGAATGAAAAGGTAAAGGAGGAGAAATATACTAGTAAGGGAAAAGAAAAATAGGGGAAATTATCTCACATAATCAGGGTGTTCAAGCAGAAGTCTGTGCAAACAAGAACTGGGGAGTAACACTTGAACCACATGCATCCAAACTGATCAAAAGAGGGAAGAATACAAACACACTCAGACACACAGACACTCACATACACATGCATATAGAGTTGGGGTATAGAAACATAGTTAATTAAAGAAGGAAAAAGAAGGAAGAGAAGAGGAGGGTATATTAAAAGAGGGATTAATCCTAAACAAAAACTTAGGATGCACAAAAATATTTATACCATTTTTGGAACAGCAGAGAATTAGAAACCGTAAGAAGCGCCCACCAACTGAGAAATATTTGAACAAATTATGTAACGAGGGGTGGCTAGGTGGTGCAGTGAATAGCGCACCAGCCCTGGAGTCCTGGAGCACCTGAGTTCAAATGTGGCCTCAGACACTTGACATTTTCTAGTCATGTGACCTTGGGCGAGTCACTTAACCCCAATTGCCTTCCCTTCCCACTCCCAAAAAAGCAAAAAAAAATAAAATACAAATTATGTGATGAAATGCTGTTGTGCTTCAGGGAATAATGACAGGGTAGTTTCGGAGAAACCTGGGACGTCCCAGATGAGACGACACAGAGTGTAGTGGGGGAGCCGGGAGACCACACCAGTTCACACGGCGACAACGTTACTGTAAAGGTAAACAGCTTTGAAAGACTTAGGAACTTTAATCGGCATAACAGCCAGTACAGTTTCAGAGGACCAGTGATAAAGCACGCGATGTTGGTCCGTGGCCATTGCGAAAACTTTTGCTGTTTAAAAAAATAAATTTTAATTTTTAAAGTTCTTTTATTTTGTGAAAAAGAGATTGGTTCTCCCCGCCTTCCCCTTACCTGGGTATAGGCCGATACTTATCATTAGACAAGCTTTAACGTGTTTTATTTTTCCAACCTACACCAGTTTGCCCCTCCTTAGGCAGCCTGGCAGCTCTCTGTTCCTGAGGAGTCATCATATTGGCACACCAGACTTAGTGCAGACACCCCATCAACTTTAGCTTTGCCGCAGCTCAGGACCTCCGCACTCAAGCGATCCACCAGTCTCAGCCTTCGCTAGGAGCAGGGATTACAGGCATGCACCACCATGTCTGGCTACTTAATGTGATTCTGTCAGTGCAAAACGTCTAGCATATAAACTCCCACTACTTTTTTGCATCCTGGCAAACACATCTGTAATTTAGTGGTTTAAAGCCTGAAGCATCATGTGACTGTCTATAACTGCCTAGCTAGGATGCGGTAGAGACAAGACTCGGACCCAGCCCCGACTCCAAGACCAGCTATTCTTCCACCGTGCCATGCCATCTCACAGTTGTGGGCAAAAAAAATGTACTGCAGTATTAAACTATTCTAGACCAAAGACTCCATGGCTGACTTCATCTTTGTCTCCAGTGCCCTGCACATAGTAATTGTATGTTTGTTGATTTCAGTAAATATTTTAAGCATTGTTCAGTTGTACCCCTCTCATGGTTCTGTGAAAACCAAATGAAAACATTTAAGTTGAAACTTTTAGGAACAGAGTATGAATTGTGATGTGGTATGAAAATGGATGCCTACATCCAGAAGCTCTGCTTTCTGTTTAATTATTATAAATCACTGCTAATTAGTATTAACCACCAAGTGACTAATTTCTTATGAACCACTGGACTCCACTGGGTAGCGGTCCACCTGTCTGTTCACAAGCAGAAATGCCCCCTGGCTTCCAGTGACCTCTGCCATAATGATAATGACCAGGTAGATCCTGATAAAAGGAAGGTGTCTGTCACTGGCAAAGCAAGGAGATGTATGTAGACCTGTCACAGATTCGATACAGTCTAGTACTCTGAAACAACTTTTTGAAACCTTCAGATTTTTGCTTCCTTAGAATTAAAGAGAATTTTAAATCATGGTACTCTTTACTGTTTTGCTATGCAAAAGCTATAGCTAAAATCACATTGGAATCATTTCAAGTCCCCTCCCTCCACTTTTTCCCCTGAGATTGAATCTTTTAATTATTATGTAATTACAGAGATGTAACTGCTGGTAATGATACAATATTGTGGCATCTGAGCAAAAGATGCCTCTTTGATACTGAAGGTTTTTAAGGTTCTAAAATATGCATATAGATCATATTAGACAAGGAGGTGAGCCCCAGAAAGAACATTGAACAGGAATGGAATTCGAATCCTGACTTTCATACTTCTTGATGTGTGACCTTGAATGAGGTTTTATTCTCTGGACCTATCTTTTCATCTCCTGAGTGCCAGGCCCTGTGCTTAGACCAGGGGGTACAAAAGGCAGCCAGAAGACGAGGAGCTTACAGTCTGAGAAGAGATATGTACAGACAAGACACATGCTGAGAGTTGTGAGGGCCCCCATCCTTGTGTAGGACTCCCCAGAGTTGGTCTTGGTGTCATCCCTCCTGTGACGTCTGTGCCTGCTCTTTACTGCTCTCACAGAGCATCTCTGTATCTCTCCATAGCCTGAGAGCTGGAAAGGGCCTCCAGATCATCAAGTGAACCCCATCCTTTTACAACTGAGGAAACTAAGTTCCATAGAGTTTAAAAGATTTCCTGAGGTCAAAGGTGTCAGGGCAGGATGGGGTTTCTGAGATCCCTTGACTTCAAATCCAGCCTACTTTTAACTACACTGATACTGCTTCTTTGCTTCCGACTGTCCTGCCTGTCTTTCTTTCCACCTGACAGAAACAGGTATGTAAGAGGCATGAAGGCATTTCTAGGTTAATTAAAATCTCCTTGTGACTTTTTCCCACAGGTTGGAAGTCACTTTTCATTTATAAATTCCCTCAGTAGGAGTTCCACAGAATAGAAAATCTTTTAACAGTTTTTTTAAAAGCTGTTGTGAAATTATGAGGCCACACAGCATAGTGGATAGAAACCTACCCCACATCAGATAGGACCAGATTCTTGTCAGTCTCATAACACCTGTGACCTACACGACAAGGGCAGGTCACTGCCCCTCAGCTCTGCAGGGCCTAGATGCTGCAGGGCCAAGTGCCTACATGCATTAGCTGAGGGCATTTCCTCATTGGAATTTTTTTTTACAGCAATGAATTCACAGGTTCTGACCAAAAGAAAAACCATTACAAAATTTAAAACCATCAACAACAAATCAAACGTTCAAAATGAGGGTTAGAATCTTACTACAGTGCTTGGTCTTCAGCTAGGTAGGTTCAAATGAAACATAAGCAGGGGCGGGAAGCTTTTTTTCTGTGCCCTCTTCCACGTCTCCCTTTTTAGTTCCCCTGTGTCTGGCTCTGGCTGTTGCTCATTCTTTCTCTGTCTTACTGGGTCTCTCCCACTGTCCCCTAAAATTGAGGCCATGAACAAACTTGGGCCCTTTGGTCTCTGAGCTAATTGTACACTTCTGTCCAAGCCTGTGAAAGGCAGGCTCCTCTCTCAGTGGTCCCAAGGCAGCCATGGGGTGAGTCAGACTCTTCCCCCACCTTCCTTTTCCCTTTCAAGTATGGTAATGGGTTGAGGAGGCAGAAACTGCAAAGCATAGATCTGGGAGCAGAGATAGCATAACACCTTGCTTCTCATCAAACCTTTCCCTGGACCTCTGGGGACTGGAGCTGGGTAACGATCTTGGGGAGCTGTTCCCCTTCTCCCCCACAAATTGCACCAACTGTAGACAATAGGGTGCCTGCTACCATACCACCTCTAGCCCTTCTCAGGCCTCAAGTGACTGTTCAGAATATTCTTGAGTAAATTTCATTTCAATATGTAAGTGTCTTAAGCAGGTTCCCTACCCACCCACCCCTTCTTTTTCTCTCATGGTCGCTGACTTACCATAGAAACTCTCGTTTGGAGAGGCATTTGCTTCCAGGTGCAAGAATGAAAATGGCTGGGAGAACTTGATCATATCTCCTTTTCTTTTTAAGTAAGGTCCCATGAACTCAAAGAAATAGTACAAATTCAAATTGGTCTTCCCTTACTGAGCCTGATTTGTCTTTCTCTCTTCTCCTCTGCCTTACCTCCCCTTTTTTGACAGCTATGGAGTGTGTCTATTTCTAGTTCTGCTGATTTTCCTTTAGATCCTTCCTCATAGCATCCATATTTTCTTATGGTATACTTCATAGTTATCAATATTTTAACAAGATTATTGAACACAAATTTAAACTGATATCATAATGACCATATCTTTTACATGGCTAAATGTGTTGTGGACTTATAGAGAATTTCAAATGTATCTACAAAGCCATAATGATTTGTGTTCCTGTTCAGTGTTCCAAGAGGGATTGTGGGTGAAGTTTCATTGTGCTGAAAGCAGTGGAATGTGAATAGTATTTCAAAGCTCTTTTGTGTGTGTGTGTGCGTGCGTGCGTGTGTGTGTGTGCGTGTGTGCATGTGTGTGTATGTGTGTGCATGTGTGTGTGCGTGCGTGTGTGCCTGTGTGCGCGCGCGCACGTGTGTGTGCGTGCGTGCGCGTGTGTGCCTCTGTGTGTGCCTGTGTGTGCCTATGTGTGTGTGCGTGTGTGTGTGCATGTGTGTGCGCGTGTGCGTGCGTGTGTGTGTGCGTGCCCAGCTCTTGTTCGTGACCCCGTTTGGGACTTTCTTGGCAGAGATGCTGGAGCAGTTTGCTGCTCCCTTCTCCGTTGCGGAGTACAGTGAGGCAGACTCGGCGGCGGGCGGCTCAGACAGGGGTGACAGGCCTCAGTGCCGCTTCTCTCGGCTTGGGACCCAGGCGGCTTCCTCTGTGGCCCTGAGGGCTGTGGGGACCTCACTTTGATTTGTATTATGTATCTTGATCATCAGTTCCGTCAGTTTTCTGATAGATTTCTGTAAATGAATTCACACTTGCAGGTGAATCCTGGGTTAAAATAACAATCGTTTAGCTGGGTTTTATTTTGTCTTTGTCTCCCAAGTTCTTTGTACACAGTAGGCACTCAGTAAATGCTTCTTGACTGATCAAAAACCAGACTTTAGACAAAACTGAAATTCTGTGGTGTCATATTCATTATGTATAATGTTTGGTAGTGTCACAAAAATTTTAAAACCAGAGTTAAAGTTCTCTTTACTTTAAAACATAAATATTAGCCAGAAACATGGAAGGGGGGATGTCATTGTATCAAAACCTCTCATTTTACAAAGAAAGAAGCCGAGGTTCCACATGGCATCATCACACTGACCAATAGTGATCTAGAAAAGGGGCAGTGGGCAGAGTGCTGGGCCTGGAGTCAGAAAGACTCACCTCTCTGAGTTCAAATCTGGCCCCAGACACTTAATAGCTATGTGACTCTGAGGAAGTCACTTAACTCTGTTTTCCTTAGTTTCGTCAGATGAGCTGGAAAAGGAAATGGCAAACTACTCCAGTGTCTTTGCCGAGAAAACTTCTAGAGAGTCAGACACGACTGAAACAGATGAACAATAACAGCAACCTCCTGGCGACTTTCTGCACACAAAACGTGACCGCCCCTTTATTTTTGTTCACTTGGCAAAGTACTTTCTACGTACCTTCAACTTAAGCTCTGTTGCCTAGAACAGAATTCCACAAACTTTTGGCCAGGAAATACTTTGGAGCTTGAAATACAGTAATTGACCATATTAATATTGGTCAGAAGTTATGATGTGTTGTGGAGTAGGGAAGGGTAGAAGAAAGTGAGGAGAATAAAGTAAATCTGTTTTCACACCAAAATTTTGGCTGTGAGCCAGAATAGCATTGGGCTTCTGTTGTTTAAGGAGATCTGTGAATATCTGAGATGAGAGCTATGGAAGTCTCTTGTGTTTGGAGAAAGGCTAAATGCTCTATGCTATCCTTTACCCCATGACTTTCAGTTTACACTTCATTTTTCACGGCATTTGGGCTCTCTGGATTTCAGTAATATTCTCTCCAATTCAGCCAAAGCTTTCTCTCTGACCTTTGACTCACCTAATCTATCCTATGCTCTTGTCCCAACCATACTTTAATAATTATAAATGATGTAGTCACCATTGCATCATCTTCTACCTGCTTCGTGTTCTGTTCTTCTTGCTGTAACCAGAGATCAAAGACCTGTCTTATCTTTTCCTTTATTTACACTACCATGTACTATCCCCTCTTCTCTTTTCCCTTCACAGCTTCTGAAAAGAAAGTGCCTTCCATCTCCCTTCACAAAATCACAGAATTTCAGATTTGGAAGAGACTTTAGTGACCATCTTAGTTCAGTTCTTGTGAGAAGAAAGACCTCCCTGAGCCATGGCTCAGCACAGTTTTCTTCCCTTCCTTCCTCCCCTGTCCCTGGAAAGTATTACTAGCTTTACAGTTTTCTCATAGACCCATTCTTCACAATCTAGTTTGGAAAACACTGCCCTATGAGAGAAAGTCTAAATCTTTATTCAGGCATTCAAAGCCCTCTACAGTGTGACCTGGACCTACGGTCAAGTCTTGTCCTCCTTGATTTCCTCATACAGACCTCCTCCATGTAGAATGCTGTGGCCACTATATCTGAAACGTGTTGTGTGCCTTTACTCATAATATGTTGTCCCTGCTTCAAATACTCTCCCTCAGTTTTGCTGACTGTCATTATCATACCTTCTATTTTTTCTGACTTTTGTAACCATCCATGGCTAACTCATAATGATTTCTGTCCCTCCTTTGTACTCTCGGAGCCCTTAGTATGCTTTATCTACTACTCAGAATCATGGAGACTCCTTGTTGGAAAAGACTTCAGAAACCTCTTTGCAACTCCTATTCCTTGTGGAGAGCAAAAGTGGATTCATAACTTTTGGGGCCAAAGAGCATCAGGCTAGTTTCTTTTGCAGGTGACGCCCCTTAAAAATTCATAGACAGTCATCAGTTTCCCTTCATGCTTCTCTTTACCAGGTTAAACATTCTCAGTTCCTCCAGCCAGCCCTTTTGGCACTATTTAAGTTGCTTCATCAGCAGTCTCAGGGTTATTAATATTTTTCCAAAAGCAAAACCTGTAGAACCAAATATAAGTCTCCAAATGTAGTCTGGAACCAGGGCAAAATGCAATGACTCTGACCTTCTTAGTTCTGGATACTGTGCTTCTGTTGAAGTTGCCTAATATTCTTTTAGTTTCTTCTTTCTTTTTAAGGCTGTATCACACTGCTGGTTCATATTTTGCTTGTGCTCTGCTAAAACTCCCAGGGCTTTTTCACATGAACTGTTACCTACTCGTGCTTCCTTCATCTTGGACTTGTGAAGTTGATTTTTTGAGCCCTATTGTAAAACTTCACATTGATCTCTGTTAAATTTCATTTTATTCCATTTCACCCAGTATCCTAACCTGTCAAGCTCATTTGGGCCTGAACCTTAATCCTTACTGTCAGCTCTCCTTCATGTTTGTGCCATTTATGGACCTGATTGCCTGCCAGTAAGTGCTCTGGTAGCAGCAGGCCTTTAATAAATACTTACTGATTGATTGACTTTATGCTTCCAAAATGACACTGAACCATTAACGGCCACTCTTTGGATCTGTCCTTTCATTTGCTTCTGCATCTGCTATGCTACTGTCTGGCCACTTATCTTTTCCTCTTTACAAGAATGTAACAAGAAATTTTGTCAGGATCTGTGCTAAGATCTCAGTAAACTATATCATCTTCACTTTCTTGTGACCAGGAGTAATCTTGTCAGAAAAAGGAAAAGGTTAGTCTGGCATGGCCTGTTCTTGATGAAACCATGCTTTCATTTTTAGAATGTCTGCTAACTATCCCTTTAATAAAACATTCTGGAATTTTGTCAGGAAGTGTAGGGAACTTCATTGGCCTATAGTTTTCAAATTTTGATTCCTTCCCTATTCTTTTTTGAAAATCAGGACATTTTCCTTTCCCTGTGATACAGTTCATCTAGACCTCCTGTCTTAAAGTTATCAAGGGCTACAAGGTCCTTTTTTACTGTTGGCAGACTTCTTTTGGGAGTCAGCTAACATCGCTTTAGCTGTTTTTTTCCCCTCTTTTTCAACCAAATAGTATTCTCCTTAATACACAGCAAATAAAAGTAAAATTATAAATTGACTAGCTCTGTCTTCCAATATCATTATCTCATCCACTTTGAGTGATGCTGCTTTCCCTTCTTTGACCTGCATACTTTTACTCCATCTAGCTTAAAAAAAAGTAAACTTTTTGTTTTCCTTATGTATTCTCACCACTGTCAGCTCATTCTGAATTTTTGTACTTCTGATACTCTTCTTACAGAACCATAATGTAGTATTCTATTCATTCTTCCTTCCCTGCCCTTGCCTTCATCTTGAATCTCCAAAAAAGAATTTGATGATTTTCCTGTTAATCTGCAGTAGTTTCTCTAAACCAGAGGTTTTAAACCTGTGGCCTACAACATTCCATGACCTGAAGCAAATTAAAATGCAGTTCCTTTTTGACTTTAATATGTTGCAGTTTTTTTTTTAAAGAAAGAAACATGTTTGGTTTTCTTAGTCAATACGCAGCCTGCAGGGATCCTTAATGTACAATTTAGTGGCCCCTGTTTCTTTCAGTTTGACATTCTCTCTTTTCTTCCTCATCAAAATTGTGTCTCTTTCTGTCTTCAGAATTTTACTCTTGAACTTCTTACCTTCCCAAACTAACTTCCAGGTAGAATTTTATACCCTGGAATCTTACCTGTGATTTGTGTGATCTTTTGAAGACTGTTTGCCTAAAATCTATAGTTCATGTCAGACTGTCCCTGGCTTTCCTTTCCTCATAGTAACAAATTCTAAGATAGACTAATTATGTCCCACCAAGATTTACATTATTTCCCTCCTCAGCAAACAGATTCTTGTTGGTTAAAATTCAGTCTGGAATAGAAGTTCTTTTTATTGGGTCCCTTACCATTTTCTGGATGGTATTATTATTGTCAGTAAACTATTAGTGCTCTGCTTTGGTCAGAAAGAAGAGAGAAGGGAGAGGATGAGACGTTCCAGTTCTCATCACTGTGTTGGTGTGCCTCTGTCCTGGGAGCTTTCTCCTCTAAGGCTGCCTTGCACCTCTTCTGTATGCATCTTCTATTTACCCATTTGCACATGCTGTCTCCCCTCCTTGAGGGCAGTGACTGTTTTTGCTTTTTTTGTATCTCCAAAGCATGGCATATCGTCAGCAATATAGCACCCAATAAATGCTTATTGATTAACTGATTGATACTGCTCCTGGATCTCTTCATGACCTCTTCTCAGTCTTCTTTCTTGCATCATTATCCATATCATGCTCCCTTGAGGGTAGGGACTTTGTATCTCCAGCACCCAGCATAGTACCTGGAGCATGGGTTCTTAAATGTATATTGATTAATTGTTTAATTAGTGACCTCATCAGTTCCAATGGGTTTAACCATCATCTCACAGATGTATAGATCCAGTTCTGGATATATGCTGAGCTCCTGACAGTTCCATTTCACTAACTTCCTTTTAGATGTACCAGCACTCTCAAGCTCAATATGTCCTAAGCAGAACTCATTATTTTTCCTCTAAAACTCTTCCCTCTTCTGTACTTCTGTATTTCTCCTTAGGGTCCCAACCATTCTTTTGGTCTCCAAATTTGTAACTTTATATTATCCTTGACTCCTCATTCCCCCTTATCCCATGTATCCAATCAGTTGCCAGATTTTGCCATTTCCACCTATATGACATCTCCCACATCCAATCCTTCATAATTTAGGACCTCTCACCAGCAGCCTTCTCATTGATCTCCCCACTTTGTCTCTCGCTAGTCCAGTTAATCAGCTACTCACCTGCCATTGCATTTAATGACTTCATATTATTTTGTATTTTATGAATATATTCATTCTGTGTGTATTTGTCTATGTCCTTGAAAGCAATAATTATGGTGTTTTTTGTCTTTATATCTTCAGCACCTATTCCAATGCTTCATGCTCTTGATGAATGTCTTGTTGGCTGGCTCATGCGGCCAAGTGCCCTGCACTGGAGCTTCTCCTTAAAGCGTGTGTTTGACGTTCTTCTTTCTGCTTGCAGGGTGCGGTGCCCAAAGGAAATGCCACAAAAGAATTCATCGAGAGTTTACAGTTGAAGCCAGGGCAAGTAGTATACAAGTGTCCAAAGTGCTGTAGCATCAAGCCTGACAGAGCCCATCACTGCAGGTATGGTCTTGTCGCTGCTGCAGCGCTCAGTCAGATGAGTGAAAACAAATCTGCTGTCACTGGCAGGTGGCTGATTGATTAAGAGTCTAATACGGGCAGGCTCTGTGGGTCTTGTCTTAGAAGTGTGTGAGGGTTATGGGTCTGCTATTTTTAACACCCTCTTCATGGGTGATTGTGATTAAGAAGCCACAATTTGGGGAAGTGTGCATTGCTTTTTCTAAATAGCAGAAAAATAGCTCTTCCCTACTATGTCAGGTAACAACAACACCCACTTTGGCTTTCCATTTGTGTGAAGTAGTTGACAGACTTCTTCATGGTCCTTTCACCTTAAGTGTCCTGGCTGTGAATTGTATTTTTATTATCATAAAGGCCATTTACAGTGCAATCACCCTATTTTTAAAAGCGCACACAGGAAACTCAGTGATAGACAGGCAGCCCGGTAGGAATCATGGATAAAGAGTTGGACCTGGCATCAGGAAGACCTGAGTTCAAATTCAGCCTCAGATACTTCCTAGCTTTGTGACCCTGGGCAAGTCACTTAAGCTCTGTATACCTGTTTCTTCACCTGTAAAATGGGGATAATAATAGCACCTACCTGCCGGGATTGTTTTGCGGATAAAATGAGACAGTATTTGTAAAAAGTTTTTAGCATAGTGTTTGGCACTTAGTAGGCATTTAATAAATGTATGCTTCTTTCCCTTCTTCCCCTTCGTGTGTGTGTGTGTGTGTGTGTGTAAGTAAAATAAAAACTTACCAAGCCATGGCAGGTCCTTTGAAGGTGGGAAAACTTTAAGACCAGGCTGAGCAGCAGGCTTTCCTGCCTGAGTATCAGCTGAGCTCAGCTTGGGGAAATTCCATACACAAGGGGACCTGTTCAGGAATTCTTTTGGCTACAGGAACCCTTGACAATCCTATGGCATAAAGGTTACCAGCCTCAGTGAAATCACAGTTCCCTAAACATGGGCCGCTATAGATATAGAGGCCAAGTCTGCTGTCACCATGGCATATGTATAATTAGTAGAGAATTCTTAGGGAAATTACTAAAAAGATACCATCACATGCTTCCTCTAGGTCATATACAGGTAGACATTTTAATAAAAGCTCTCATTCTTCCTACTGGCCTGTATGAGGTCATTTTTAGCTTTCGCCAGTAACAGTTTCCAAGACCATATTGGAAAATAGAATATTGGATTTCTTGTAGGATCATTTCGTTTTTCTGACAGTGAAGGAAAGTTTTACGGATACAAGAGTGTGCTATTTTTAAAGGCAAGGACTGAAAAGTTAAATTTATAGAATGAAAGCATTGGGGTAGCTAGAATCCTTCCTTTCTCTCCTAGACCTAGCGTTTAGCCACCAGCTCTTTTTCCAGCATTTCCCTCCCTGCTCACCTCCATGCCTTCTCACAGTGTGAGCTAAATGAGACAGTGCTGATCACTAGTAAACAAATCAGCTTAGTCAAAACAAGAGCCACTGATTCAGATGAGCCAGAGTGATGGTGCATGTCACTTATTCGTTCTGCAAAGAATGCTCTTTGACAGCTGCTCAGTCTGACTGATATAAACTGTCTTGTTGGCCCACAATTTAGAGCAAATGAAAGCATGGCCTTTGATTAAAGCCAAAAACCAGTAGCCTCCTAGACAGAGACAGTGCCATGGGCTTGACTTGACTTGCAAGACAAGAGACCTACTTACTCTCTGTTTATAGAGAAAATGAAATGTTGACCTTCTTTGTACCCAGTGTGTGCCTCTGTCTATCTGTTTGTCTGTGTGCAGTCCCATAGGTTCAATTCTCATATCTATGCAAGTGCTTCCCAGATCTATACAAGGTATCTCAGAAGTCTTAGTGGAGTTTTTAGCATTAATAGTAATGTTTTAATGTATTAAAACTGCTCTTTTAGAACAACCTGTATATTGAATCCAAATGTTTTTCCTGAGTTCCAGTCCCATATCACCAATTGCTTTGTAGACATCTCAAATTGGTTGTCCCATTGGTATTATTAAAATCTCTGTGTATCCAAAAGAAAACCTCTTATCTTTCCCCAAAACTTCTTTCTTCTCAGCTTCCCTAACACTGTCAAGAGCATCCCCATCCTTCCAGTCATCCAGACCTATCGTCTTGGTATCATCCTCAGCTCCTCATTTGGATTCACCCCACATATCCCACCTGTTGTCACATTCTACTGTTTCTAACTTTACAACATCTCTGTTATCTGTCCCCTTCTTCAACTCACCTGGCCTCTACCACATGCACCACCTCCTCCTCCTCCTCCTCCTCCTCCTGGACTGTGGACTTCTCATTGGTCTCCCCTGCTCAGTCCTTGCTGCTCCAGGCTATATTCCACTTGGCTGCCAAAGAAATGTAGGTGTGACTCTGTATGTGTGTGTGTGAGAGAGAGAGAGAGACAGAGAGAGAGAGAGGGAGAATTCCCAGTGGTCTACTTTTACTTCCAACATCAAATATAAAATTATTTGTTTACAACCTGGCCCCCTTTGACTTTTCCAGATTCTTAGATCTTACTCCTCTACAATCCAGCTGCACTAGCCTACTGGTATTTCCTCAAACACAACACTCCATTTCCCAGCTCCATGCTTTTGTACAGGTTGTTCCCCATGCCTAAAATGACCTTCTCTCTCACTTTTCCCTCTTGGTTTCCCTGACTTTCTTCAAGACTCAACTCCAGTCTATCTCTTGCTGCTTCTCCCTCATCTTCTTCCTTCCTCTCCCATTAACTGCTAATCCCTTTTTTCTGAGATTACTTTTCTTTCCATTCATACTGTATCCCCAGCACATGAAGGGCTTAATACTTGTTGAGAAAGGTGGAACCAAGATGGCAGAATAAGAGGCGGGATTTGCTTGAGCTCTCCCCCAAACCACTCCAAATACCTGTAAAAAATGACTAAACAAATTCCAGAGCTACAGAACCCATACAATGACAGAGTGAAGCAAATCTCCAGCCCAAGACACCCTGGAAGGCCAACAGGAAGGGTCTATTGTACCAGACTGGGAGCAGAGCATAGTCCAGCATGGGCCGCACCAGCATAGTCAGCTGTGGAAGTTTCCAGGCTTCTCAACCCACAAACTCCAAAGACAGCATAGAAGGTCAGTGGGAAAACTCTGTGGGACCTGGGTGAAAGAGGAACATGATCTGGCTAGGGTCTGGCCCCAGCAGCAGCAGCTGCTTCCTGAGCTCTGGGCCTACAGAGGGTGGGAGATCGAGCAACTGATACAACCCCAGAAGGCTGGGATAGTACACCCACACCCACTAGAAGCAGAGTCTTACCTTGACAACAAGTTAGAAAGTCAAGTATTTGGCTGGGAAAATGAGCAAATAGCATAAAAAAACACCTCAGACTATAGAATCTTAATTTGGTGACAAAGAAGATCAAAACATACAACCAGAAGAAGACAACAAAGTCAAAGTTCCTGCATCAAAAGCTTCCAAGAAAAATATGAATTGGCCTCAGGCCATGGAAGAGCTTAAAAAGGATTTTGAAAATCAAGAGAAGTAGAAGAAAAAGTGGGAAGAGAAATGAGAGTGATGCAAGAAGATCATGAAAAACAAGTCAACAGCTTGCTAAAGGAAACCCAAAAAAATGCTTAAAAAAATAACACTAAAAAATAGACTTACCCAAATGGGAAAAGAGGTCCAAAAAACCAATGAGGAGAATGCCTTAAAAAGCAGGATTGGCCAAATGGAAAAAGACATCCAAAAGCTCACTGAAGAAAACATTCCTTAAAAATTAGAATGGAGCAATTGGAAATTAATGTACCTTATGAGAAATCAAGAAATTATAAAACAGAATCAAAAGAATGAAAAAATAGAAGAGAGTGTGAAATACCTGACTAGAACAACAACACCTGGAAAAGAGATTCAGGAGAGATCATTTAAAAATTATTGGACAAGGGCGGAGCCAAGATGGCAGTGTAGAAGCAGCAACTTGCAGCTTGCACATAGCCACCTCAAATACCCATAAAATATGACTCTAAACAAATTTTAGGGCTCAAAAACTCACATAAAAATACAGAAAAACACATCTCCCACTGAAGGCAGCTCAGCACAAAGGGTTCAGTGCAGCACCCTGGGAGCCCAGCCTGAAACCACGGCTTGGCCCCGGGGCAGCCAGGATGAGCTGCAGCTGGAACTTCAAGAGAGTAGATCAGTGGCAGCTGTGGCACTTTCCAGAATTATCAAGCCATAAGAAACAAGGACTAAGAAGGTCAGTGGATCTCAGCTAAATTTCGGGGAGAAAAGTGGTCGAGCCAAACTGCCTCCAGGGCAAGGAAGTGGATGACACGGCAGTCCTACAGCTGCCTCCACGTGGCTGCTTCAGAGCTCCTGGCCTGCAGATTGCAGGGACGCCAAGCAATCGTTCAGAAGGCTAAGTGCTCTTGCATTGAGCAGCCTGGATCTGGATTGTGGTCTTGGGTGATGGTCCTGGGGTGTGTTTTCAGTGAGCCAAAGGTGGTGAGGGCTGCAGCAGCCTCCCAATAACTCCGGCAGCTGCAAAAACGCCAGCGATTTGGAACAGAGCTTTCCCCCTGGAAGCAGAGTTCCACAGAGCTAAACAATCAATTAATTCACTGGCAACATGAGCAGGCAAAGGAAGCAAAGTAAGAACAGAAACCAAACTCCAGAATCCTTTTTTGGGGACAAAAAGGATCAAAGTATGGAACGGGAGGAAGACAACATAATCAGAACTCCCGCACCAAAAGCTTCCAAGTAACATGAAGACTGTCTAAAACCATAGATCAGCTTAAGAAGGATTTTGAAAACCAAATGAGAGAAGTGGAGGAAAAATTGGGAAGAGAAATGAGAATGATGCAAGAAAATCATGAAAAGAGAGTCAGCAACCTGACTGAAGAAAATAACACCTTAAAAAATAGATGAACTCAAATGGCAAAAGAGGCCCAAAAAGCCAATGAGGAGAAGAATGCCTTAAAAAGTTGAATTTGCCAGATGGAAAAAGAATCTCAAAAGCTCACTGAGGAGAAAAATTCCTTCAGAATTAGAGTGGAGTAAATGGAAGCAAATGACTTTATGAGAAATCCAGATATTATTAAACAGATCCAAACAAAT
>CM053581.1:550644515-550702843 GCA_028627135.1 Pseudochirops cupreus | reverse complement strand
CAACATGGGAAAATGATAATTGTAACTTCTGAAACTTTTCTCAGTATGAGGATAGGTGAAGGGAATACAAATGTATATATATGTATCCATACACATATGTCTATGTAGGAGGGTTTA
Organism: Pseudochirops cupreus; assembly: GCA_028627135.1. Taxonomy (NCBI): domain Eukaryota; kingdom Metazoa; phylum Chordata; class Mammalia; order Diprotodontia; family Pseudocheiridae; genus Pseudochirops; species Pseudochirops cupreus. The sequence continues at coordinate 550,702,726 of CM053581.1, read as the reverse complement.
TATATGCGTATGAACACATATCTGAGTATGTGTATATATGTGTACATAGAGGGCACAGGAGCAATTGAATAGGAAGGGATGTTACTTTAAAAGGTGAAATTCTGAGGTGGGAGAGGATTAGAATGAGAGGAGACAGGGAGAAACAGAATGGAGTTAATCATCTCATATAGAAGAATCTAGGGATAATTGTTATAATGGAGAAGAACAGGAAGGCAAAAGGGAAGGGGTCAGCTTTCAACTCTCATTGAATTTGGCTTAGGGAAGGAATGACATAAACTCTAAATTGGGTATCTTGCCACACAGGAGAATAGGGGGGATGGGGATGAGAGGTGGGATGATGGAGGGGAAAGCAGGGTGGGAGGGAGGGTTGCTGGAAGTACACACTTCTGTAAAGGGACAGGGACAGGGTAGAGATTAGAACAAGGGGGGGGCGGGATAGGAAGGAGGGACATATAATCAGTCTCTCACAATACGTCCGCTGTGGAGACGTTCTGCATAATTACACACGTACAGCCTGTATTGAATTGCTTGTCCTTCCAGTAGGGGTGGGTGACGAGGGAGAAAGGGAAAGAATCTAGAATTTAAAGTTATATAATCAAATATTAAAAATATATACATATGTATATATTATTGTTATTATTATTAACTACATCCAACAGGGAATTAAGATATACAGGCACTGGGGTAGGGAGACCCATTCTGCCCTACAGGAAAGTCAAAAGGGCAATGAGGGAGGACATAGGAGAGAGCAGATTGGGGGAGGGGCTATACAGTGGGATGGCTGTTTTGAGGTGTTGGGTAGGGGAAAGATGGGGAAAAAATTTATAACTCAAAATCTCGTGGAAATGGGTGATGTAAACAAGAAAATTAATTAATTAATTTTTTAAAAAAAGAAAGGGGAAAAAAAATTATCGGACTACCTGAAAGCCATGATCAAAAAAAGAACCTGGCATTCTCTTTCAAGAAATTATCAAGAAAAGCTGCCTTGTGGATAAAATAGAAATTGAAAGAATCTACCAATCGCCTCCTGAAAGAGATCCCAAAAGGAACACTCCTGGCAATATTGTAGCCAAATTCCAAAGTTCCCAGGTCAAGGAGAAAATATTGCAAGCAGCCAGAAAGAAACAATTCAAGTATTGTGGAAATACAATCAGGATAACACGAGATCTAGCAGTTTCTGCTTTATGGGATCAAAAGGCTTGGAATATGATATTCTGGAGGTCAGAGGAGCTAGGATTAAAACCAAGAATCATCTACCAGCAAAACTGAGTATAATCATTCAGGGGGAAAATGGACGGACATTCACTGAAATAGAGGACTTTCAAGCAATTCTTGCTGAAAAGACCAGAACTGAATAGAAAATCTGACTTTCAAATACAAGAATAAAGAGAAGCATGAAAAGGTAAACAGGAAAGAGAAATCATAAGGGACTTAAGTTGAACTGTTTACATTCCTACATGGAAAGATGATATTTGTAACTCATGAGACCTTTCTCTGTATTAGGGTAGTTGGAGGAAATGGATGGATGGATGGATGGATGGATGGAGATATGTAGATAGATATATATGGATGGATAGATAGAAGGCACAGGATGAGTTGAATATTAAATTAAAAATAAAATTAAGGGGTGAGAGCAGAATATATTGGGAGAAGGAGAAAGGGAGAGATAGAATGGGGTAATTTATCTCATAAAAGAGATAAGAAAAAGGTTTCACAATAGAGGGTAAGAGGGGAGAGGGAATGAATGAACCTTACTCTCATCAGATTTGGCTTAAGGAGGGAATAACATACACACTCAGTTGGATATCTTACCCTACAGAAAGTATTGGGGAAGGGGATGATAGAAGGGAGGGCAAATTGGGGGAGGAAGTAGTCAGAAGCAAACACTTTCGAAAAGGGACAGAGTCAAAGAAGAAAATAAAATAAGGAGGGGAGGTGGGATAGGATGGAGGGAAATATAGTTAGTCTTTTATAGCGTGACTATTATGGAAGTGTTTTTCATAACTACGCATGTATAACCTGTGTTGAATTACTTGCCTTCTCAATGAGGGGGGTAGGTGGAGAGAGAAAAAGAGGGAGAGCATTTGGAACTCAAAAGTTTTAAAAACGTATTTTTTTTTACATGCGACTGGGAAATAAGATTTAGAGGCAATGGGGTGTAGAAATCTATCTTGCCCTACAAAAAAGTAAGGGGGAAGGGGATGGGGGGAAGGTGATAGAAGGGAGGGCAGACTAGGGGGAGGGGTAATCAGAATGCATGCCCATCTTGGGGTTAGGGGAGGGGAGAGATGGAGAGAAATTTGGAACTCAGAATTTTGTGGACATGAATGTTGAAAACTAAAAATAATTCTTTTTTTTAAATAATTAAATGCTCGTTGATTGACTCTCTTGCTATACACTTGCCCTCCTAAACCAAGCCCTCTACCCTCTCTCCTACTCCTTCCCCCACCCCAAGTGACCTCACAGAATTTCAGGAAAGTTTTAACCATGTTGTACATCTCAAAAATGTATTACTTTTTTTTTGGCTTGTTGAGTCTTCTTCCCAGTGCTGTGATAATATCTACAATCCTTTTATTCCAAGGAAATACCTGCATCCACCCTCTATAACCACAATGTTATTTGCTATCCTCCTTCAGAGTCCCTTTGGGCACCACACCTTTGAAACATGGTGATCTCCAAATCTTTTCCTGCAGGTGTGAACGGTCTGAGTCTAGTCTTGCTTGTAGCATAGAAGGGAAAAACTCTGGGCCGGCTGGGTTGCAGGAAATACTGTTCTTTTGCTAATAGGAATTGCTCTTGAAAGACGCTCCCAAGACCGGTGACTTGGAGGCCATTCTTCTGGAGCTGAGACGGCAGGGAGTCGCAGCATCGTAGCTCCACCTTTGCTCACAATCATCTGACCTGTTGACAGGAAGTTGTTCCTGATCCCTCTCTGCACACCCTCCCTTACTTCCTACTTATCCCGGACACAGATTGTGCATATCTGTTTGCTTGTTGTCTCCCCTGCTAGACTAAGGCAGGGATGGTCTTTAGCCCCTCTTCACATTCTCTGCACTTAGCACAGTGTCTGGCATACTGTAGGCACTAAATAAATCCTGATTGTAGAAATGTAGTTAGCGCTTCAATGTGTGAAGGTGAAGTGTGTTTGCAAGAAGAAACATGGTCCTTTAGCCTCATCTTTTTTTTGTTTTTCTTGTTTCCTAATCAACTGCTATAGTGTTAGGTTATCAAAGACCTATTTCCCCAGTCTTTCTCTTTTCCATATCTGCAGCCATGCTTTTCAGACTTCATTGTGGTCAGTATTTACTCATTGATAACGAGAGAATCACAGGGAGTCCTGCTGATGAGGAGATACCAGACCCCTTGGTATCTATCTAACCTTCTGGTGTGAGCGCTGAGTGTCAGGAGAATACAAGAAGATCCTTTCTCCAAAAATTGGTCTTTATTTGTACTCTGGTAGAGAGTATTCTCTGTCATAGATCTTGCATTGAGGGCATCCTCTGGGTTTTGTCAAACATTTGGGGAAATGCTTTGTGGTGGGTCTTTCTGAAACAGTCATTTAGAAACCTCCAAAGGAAGGGCGATATGTCTTCAAAAACACAGCACTCTGATCCAGCAGGTGACATGATATACAGATAAGTTCCAGACTTTGGAAATGGACTCCCTCCTCGCCTCTGCATGGAGAATCCCTCGAAAGGGCCACCTCTTCCAAGAGGCCTTCCCTGATCTCCACCCATACCAAAGTTGTTCATTCCCTCTCCCTCTCATAATTACTTTGGATTAACTTACTTGTGTCTAGATCATATCCCCTCGGTAGAGTATAATCTCCTTGGTGTCGGGAATTGTTTCCAGTTTGTTTGGGTCTTTTGATGTTTTGGTCTTTTTCTCCCAGCTGTTGGGAACGATGGTGCTTCATCAGTTTTAGCCAGCTGAAATGGATTTTCTCACTTTGTTTACTTGTGTTTTTGTACCACCTTAGTAGAATATCCTGCTCCTGCTGACCTACAGTGTGCTTTTGAGTTGTATTTCTGGGAGGGGTGATGGGTCTGTGTTGAGTCATTACCTCCCCTCTTGAGATTCAGTGTTGCCAGTTGTCAAACTGAGGGTGTTGGGTCACTGGCTGTAGAACTCTGGGGAATGCAACCCAGGGCCTGTCTTCATTACCGGCCATTGATAAATGGTGGAGCCGAGCGTCACAGATTGGGGGTTTGGTGGGGTTTTTTGCTTTTTGGAGGGGGGAAGGCAGGGCAGTCGGGGTTAAGTGACTGGCCCAGCGGTGCATGAAGTGTCTGAGGCCGGAATTGAACTCAGGACCTCCTGACTCCAGGGCCGGTGCTCTGTTTACTGTGCCACCAAGCCGCCCCTTCACAGGTATTTTTACTGCTATTGAACATGGCACCACGAAGGGGAAATGGACACCAATTTAAACATGACTGAAAAACCAACCAGGTTCAGTAGCTCCCCTGTAGCTGCCCACCCTCCTTCTTATCAGCTGAGCTGTGTTTGAGCAGCTGTTTGCACCGCCGCAGAAAGACGGAGCCTGAATCCTGCTTGTGCTGAAGGACCACTCTGTGTCTCTTGGACCAGTTCTTAATCTGCCGTCATCACTTCTCTGCTCTTCCTGAGTATATTTGTTCTTCTTATCTGGCTGTACTGCTTACCTTTATTCTTTTTGAACCTACATCCTTCCTGTGTTTGTACTTTTTCCCTTTTAGAGGCCTGGGGCAGAAAAAAGAGGAATGGTTTGTGTGAGTGCTTGTTTGAACTCTTGGACCCCTTCTGTCAAGATGCTGGGTCACTTGGAATTTCTCCATGGCCAAGCTCTGCATCAGAAACACCCACTCACAAAGGCTCAGAATAAATAGAGATAGTAGAGCCATTAGAAAGCTTAGAGCAGGGCTGGACAACCTGTGACCTAGAGGCCACATGTGGCCCTCTACATCAGCAGTTCTCAACCTGTGGGTCACGACCCCTTTGGGGGTTGAACGACCCTTTCACAGGGGTCGCCTAAGACCATCAGAAAACACATATTTCCTACGGTCTTAGGAACTGAGACACCGCTCCTCTACCCGTCTCCAGGTGGGTCCGCCCACATGCAGATCCATCCACATACAAGTATTAAAGGGTCGCAGCATTAGGAAGGTTGAGAACCACTGCTCTACATCTTCAAGTACAGCCCTTTGACTGAATCCAAACTTCACAGAACAAATCCCCTTAATAAAAGGATTCGTTCTGAAAAACATGGACTTAGTCAAAAGCGTGCATGTGAGGACCTAGAAGGCCACATGTGGCCTTGAGGTCACAGGTTCAGTGAATTTTTATGTTGAGGATTAAGGGATTTTTTTGAAAGATTAGACTGTAGTGCTGTTCTCCTTCTGTGCTTGTCCGCTTAACACTGCCTTAGCTTTCAAACTCCAAATTATCCCTTTCTCCCAAAGCCCCTCAGGCCAGATGCTTCTCTACAGCTGATGGGGGAATTAGACACCGGTATGCGAGAATGGTGGCTAGCAGTGTCTTTGAGATTCGGACTTGACTCAGCACGGCGTCTTTCTCCCGTTCGTTTATATTTTCTTAAGGGTCATACATAGGTTTTAAAAAATGTTTCTTCTGTACACTGATAATACCAGAAGTCTTCTGCTTTCAGAAGGGTTTCATCACACCTTGCTGTAAGCACACACTCACTCACTCTCTCTCTGTCCCGGAATATTGCTGGGTTGTGATTATGGCAGATGGAAGGGAATCTTCTTGCATTTTTTGTTTGTTTGTTTTTAAGCAGCTGGGTAGTATAGAGGCTTGGGTTTGGAGGCAGAAGTTCTGAACTTAAATCCTGCTACACTGACTTTGTGACCTTGTTTAAATCACTTAGTCTCTGTCAGCCTCAGACTTTTCATTTCTAAAATGGGGTTAATCCTAGCACTTATGTCACAGAGTGATTCTAAGTAATTGGATAATATCTGTAAAGTGCTACATAAATGTAAACCATTATTATTGTTGTTATGTTTCTGGGGGACCTTGGCTTTATCTCTTTGTTTGCATTTAGCCTTTCAGATTAAGGTGCTGATATTTTTAAAGGTCGGCTCTCTTCACTTTTTCAGCGTTTGCAAGAGATGCATCCGAAAGATGGATCACCACTGTCCCTGGGTGAATAACTGTGTGGGAGAGAACAACCAGAAGTACTTCGTACTGTTTACAGTAAGTTTACTTTATAAAGTTTGTTCCTCATCCCTCCCTAATGCAGTAATTCCAAAGAGGGTCAGTGATCTTCTAAATGTTTGAGTGGTCATGATGAACCATTGATGCTATTCAAATACTGTGTTTGTGACCGTGACCATTTGGACAGATTACATAAAGAGCACATTTATTTCTGTCTCCTTGGAAAGAGATTATCCTGACGTAACGAGTGACATAATTTAAAGAATTTCATTTTGGTCGTTTAAAGTAGCTTGGAGGTTTTTTTTTTTTTAGGATCTTCCCAAACCATTCTTAGAACAATAGAATGTGATAGCTAGTGGTCACTGATAGCCAGGAATCTTGTACCAAGATCAGCCCTGCCTCAGATCTAACATAGTGTACTCAAGGTCACAAAATCCGTCACATTAGAAGAAAGGGACAGGGACAGGCCACTCGCAGACCAGTCGGAGGCTCCCTGGTTAGCACTCGTGGCCAGCCTCCCACACCTCATCAAGGCCCACCAGGCAGAACTACACCCAGGCTAAACTTGCTTTTGAGAAAGATTTCCTTTTTCTCCTCTGCATCCTTCCTGACTCAGGCCACTGTCCCCAGGGTTCTCACATAGCTGGAAGTCCTTAGACTCGATTTCTTCAGCCTGCTCTAGCCCCTGAAGCTGCATTTCTTCCATGTTTTTGTTGCAGATGTATATAGCTCTCATTTCCCTGCATGCCCTCATCATGGTGGGATTTCATTTCCTGTATTGCTTTGAAGAAGACTGGACAGGTGAGTATCAGCCAGTGTTTCCTTCCCCCAAACAGAAGTTAAAAGCAGACTTTGAAGGTTTGGTCTTGATTTTGGGTCACTTAATTTATTAACTTCCCTGCAAATCATTGGAGGGAAGGAATAAAAGATTGAACCAATCTTAGTAAGGCAAAGCAATTGACTCCACTTTTATCGTCTCGGTGCAGAGTAAAGGCATGAGTTGAGATGAAAATTTTTAGAAAGCACCTAGGGAAAGAAGAGCAGTGTCTCAGCAGTGGGTTGGTGCTGAAGCCAGAAGATCAGATCAGGGGAGGAGGAGAAATGCTCAGAAACTCAGGCAGGAAAAGTGCCTTCTTTAAGGGGAGCTGCTAATCCTTCCGTGGGCTAGCTTCACTGGAGCTGTGCGCACAAATCTTAGTGTTCTACTAGGGAGATGAAGTTTTCTTTAATGAAGAGTACACATAACCTTGTTCATTTGTTAGAAATGGAGAAGAACGTGTACAAAACCTCCTCAGAAGAACCTCCAGAACCTTACAGGTGCTGCCTAAGCGGAAGGGAAGCCTCGGCATACATGCAGCTTTTGGTGATTGCTTTTCTCATAGAGCCACCTTGGAGATCCCAGAGCATTCATATCATTAGGAAGCTGTCATTTTTGTTGTCTCTTCTGCTCCCTCTTTATTCCCCCATTTGTGTTTTCCCATTCTTCCATTCATGTTTCGTGTCTGCTTCTGTGTGTCATCGTGTCACTGAAAGGAGAGGTATTGTTATCTGCTGTCGTGGACTCCAAGCTTCTGCCTAAAGGATATGGATAGGGAAGGGACTGGGTCAGTGATTGCCCTGCACCAGGCTTATTTCTCCTGGATAGTGAACACTCCACGGCATCTCAGGCCAGGGTCATCGGTCAGGCAGCAAGTACTCCTCAGCTGCCTAGGCTACCATGCCAGAAGCTTAGAATTCATATTGAAGAATGGACTTGATCTCTGCCTTCCTAAGGATCTGACAAACTAATAAAGAGATAAGACAGAGAAATGTATAATGAACACAGATAATAAGTATTCCTAGAAGAAGGCAGATAACACTACCAGAGCTGGGATGTGCTGTGATATTTAGGCACTTAGATTAAGGTTAAAGTGAGTTGTTAGGGGTGGCTAGATGGTGCAGTGAATAGAGCACCAGCCCTGGAGTCAGGAGGACCTGAGTTCAAATCCAGCTTCAGATACTTCACACACACACACACACACACACACACACCCTAGCTGTGTGACCTTGGGCAAGTCACTTAAACCCAATTGCCCTACCTTCCCCCCCCCCCTCCAAAAAGCAAAAAAAAAAAAAAGTTTAAAGTTAGTTGTTAACACACATCAGCTGGGGAGGGAGGAGCGACATCCGAAAACTGTCCTAGAGGTGGAGGAACTGTGCCAGAATCTGCTAGAATTAAGAATTTGTTCACCTGAAGAGTGGGGTTATAGTGCAGACACAGACCCCCAGGCACAGGGATTACCCATAACAGAGATGTGTCTGACAACTGGGGCAGTTGCTCCAAAAGGGTAGTCCTGCATCCAAAGAGTTTGGCTTTGAATTTCGTTAGGTTTGAAAGAGAGATGGGCCCCTCCAGGCTAATGGAGGAATGTGGGCAGAGCCACAGCAAGATGCTGTGGGGCCCTGAATGTCTGTTTTCTACAGCAAAGCCCTGTTTACCCTGTTCTAGCTGTGACCAATCAGAATAAAAAAGTGTCATGGCTAATTCACAGAGCTTTGTTTTCCAAAGTTCTTTTACTCTCTCTCAAAAGAGAGATTTTTTTTCTTTTTTTTAATAGTCATAGCACACACACTGCACGAAGGCAGTGAGAACATTGCCAGCAGTCTTTCTTGAGCGCAGTCAAATCACTATTAATCAAGTTGTTTGTTTAATACTTAATCACATTTCTAGGTGGAAGCGAGATTCTTTCCAGGAAGGGCTTTTTGTTCAGAAACATCGGGCCAGTCAGTTTCTGAGGTCCTTTTTACCTTGAGATTCTGCCTCAGTGACCTTCATCTCCCTGCACTGTTTCCACAGAGATAGTAGCCAGGAGTAATGACAAAAGCTGCTGTTTGTAAGAGAGTCAAGGTTTACTATGTATATGTGTCTTCTCCAGTCTCCCAGCACCCTGCAGAGTGGGAGCTGCACTCTTGTTGCTGTCTGGCACAGGAGGAGGCTAGGTGTCAGAAAGTGAAATGACATCATCTGTCGATGCATGCAGAATTCATGTGGTGAAGCAGGGAGCAAGTCAGTGACTATGCCTTTAAAAAACCTGCCAGATGCTGCAAGTCTGTGAGCCTTCGTTTTAGTTTAAAGAAGGGAAGATCAAGAACATATGGAGTCAGGAGGGAAAAAGATACTTCAAAATGCTGCAGAGAGTTTTTCTTCAGCACTTTGTTCCCCACATTCTGTTTAGAATGATTAGGGCCCAACAGCCTGATGCGTAGTGCTGTCCCACAAGGCCAGGACTTGCATACTCACTAACCGGCTCTTGTAGGCCTTGTTCAGCTAGGATGGGAAGGAAGCTTCCTCTCAGAACCCCAGGATCCCAAGGACATTGGAAATGACATTGGAAATGGCTAGGAAGTCCCGGTCTGGTGGGGGAAGACAAGGCCTTGTGCACATGAAAAATTGAAGAACAATGTAAGAGTTAAGTAATGATAAACCTAGCAGTACTGGAGTCTCCCAAGGCAGGCGGTATGCGATCACTTACCAGTGAACGGCACAGACGAAGGAGTGTGCCGTGTGGGCTAAAAAAGATCTGAGACCCAGGGCGGCAGCATTGCCCCCTGCATGGCCTCCCTGTTAGGCTTATGGAGAGGAAACGCAAAGAAACTGAGGGGTTTTGTAAACCTGAACGCAGAAGAGGAGCATCAAGTACGGCCCGCTCGTGTTGCCAGTGAGGAAACTGACTGGCCCGAGGTCACACAGAAGGCTCCTCCTGCTCCTTCTGCTCTACTCAGTGGTCTCTCCTTGAGTGCTGACTTCAGGAGGAGCAATCGCTGTGGAAACGAAGGCAAAGGAGTACGTCTTTGTGAACGTGCTCTCCCCCCTCATGGCGTCTGCGTCGTGGCGTTGTCATTTCCTCGTTCTCTTCCCATTCCCTTTGCTTTTTCCAGTTGGAGGAGACAGGTCTTCCATTATGGTTGGCAAAGTGCTCGACTAAACTTACCAGACTGGTCTTGAGAGAGAGAGAGCGTAGAAAACTGTGTCGGCACATGACACGTGCGAGGGCAGCCCTGCAGGGCTGATCCCAGGCCAGTACTGAAGGCCTTTCCATCTGTTTTCCAGAATGCAGCTCATTTGCCCCACCCACCACAGTGATTCTTCTCATCCTGCTGTGTTTTGAAGCCCTTCTTTTCCTCATCTTCACATCAGTAATGTTTGGGACCCAGGTACACTCCATCTGCACAGATGAAACGGTGAGTGCTCCCCCTGCCCCTCCCCAATCTGGTGTGTCCAAGCCCAGGAATGACAAGCATGGAGACTCAGGTGTGCTTCCAGGGCCCCGAGGTAAAGAAGGCTGGTGAGAGTACTAGGTTTTGTGTTCACATTGTGTGGCTTTATATCTGGATCACGCTTACTGAGTCAGCATGAAGGGCTCTTTGGTAGGAATTTCCCCCTTCTGAGATCAAGGTTAGTCATTTGAAATGTCATGAGAGGGTTATTTTTACCAAAAGAAAGTGTTCCTTCTTGCGTCTCTCTAGCTCTGAGTAGCATTCTGATTCTATAGTAACCTCTGCCCCAGGGTGGAGGAGAAAGCCCATGAAGAGCTCATTTCCTTCTGTAAAATCGGCAGGGAGCAGGAGGATGGTCAGGGATCCTGCGCTGGTCCTGTGTCTGTGGGAGGCAGGGTCCCCGACTGACCTTGAGCCAGCAGCCCTCCCTGGGGGGATCAGGCCAGGGCGACATGCACATCCACAGGCCCCTCTGCCTCCTTTTCAGTCAATCGCTGCGCTCCTTGCTGCTGCCTGCCCTCCAGTGGAGACAGAGTGACTTCTGGGCTAATGTGACCAGCAGGGAAGATTGCCGTCTCCTGAGTGCTTCAGCACCTGGAGTAGACAGGCATGCCACAGTCCACACGTGCACGTGCCCACATTCACACAGTGTCCCAAAAGACTCAGTGTAGGATGCTGACCAGTTTGGAGCTTCAGTAGCTTTCAGTAGCATCGAGACTTTGGGAACATCCTGTGTATCCTGTGTGTGCACAAACACGCGCACACGCATACACTCTTATTTGAGCACCTGCTCTGTGCACGTAGCCATTGTGGGCTCTGGGATGAGAGCAGAGCAAGGGCGAGGCTACAGGGATTTCTGAGACACTGTTCCTGCCTTTAGTGAGTGTACAGTCCCATCTAGAAAATGATCCTCACTGTGAGAGAGGAGAAAGCTCATGATTGTTCAGGTTAGTCTCCCCCACAGCATTCTAGGAAGGAGGGCCTGAGAAAGGCTTTCTCTGTCTCAGGGAAAAGTTTCTCCTCTTCTGGTAGGCCAGTTTCTCTTCCTGACTCCTGCCAGTGTCATTGGTCCCCATTGAGTCCCCTGTATTCTTAGCTAGTGTCTCTGTGTTACAGAGGAGGGTCCTTCCTCTCCAGCTTTAGCAAAGGCCCCTACTGACCAGTTGTTGGCAGTTCTTTCCAAGAAAGAAGGAACTAGTGTTTGAACAAAAGGCAGGCCAGCCAGGTTCCTTTGGTTCAAGTCTTGGTCACCCAGAACTGCAGGCAGTCAGAGCAGGGGTCCCCTGAGGTGAGGAAGGCGATTGTCCCCAGCCATTGTGATTTCTGGAAAGAGAAGGAGAGTCTGGTTAGTCCCTGTGAAGTAAAGTGGGGCCTTCTGGCTCCTTCCTTCCTTCCTTCCTAGACCCTGATTGCATTTTACTGTGTGTAAAGAATACTGGAGTTGTTTGCACTGTAACAGGGGCTGATCGGTCTGATTGCTCGGAAAGGTCTGTGCTGTTGCTTTTAACATTTACTAATTTAGTATCTTCCCTTTCTTGTCGATGCCTTCCCTCTACCCTCATGTAAAGTTCTCTTCACCTTTTCCCAGTTCTTTGTGTATCTCTTGCTCCTCATGCCACCCGTACTTTCACTGTCTGTGAGCACTCCTGGGGAAGCTAACCGCACTGGAAGTACTATCTAACCTTTTTTTTTGTCTGCAAACTGGTCATGTTTTCTTCAAACAAATCTCCCATGAAATCGATGCCAAATTATCATTCCATTTTTCACGATGTCAGATCCCTTCTGGCTCTTCTGCTGGGCCCAGCTTAAGAACGAGTCACAGTTCCTGACACAAAGACCACTGGAGTTCTCAATAATCAGATGTTGGAGGAGATTGTTAGATGTCTGCTACTTTGGTTGTTTTTTTCCCTCTTTAAAAAAAGAATGCTGACAAATATGCATTTCTTCCACCCCCTCAAAAAAAAAGTTCCATCCAACTTTATCATATTTTTTCCAATTTAAAAGAAGAAAAAGGAAAAGGAAAGTATTTCCTAGATTACCTTTTTAAAACCGCACAAAGTTTCATTTCATTTGCCGTAAGGCAGCGGGCGTTCCCCTCCCCCAAAACAAAACCATGGTGATGAGAGTGCTTGACTGAAAGTGTGATTGTTCTTGTTTTCAGGGAATAGAACAATTGAAAAAGGAAGAGAGAAGATGGGCTAAAAAAACAAAATGGATGAACATGAAAGCAGTATTTGGCCATCCGTTCTCTATAGCCTGGCTTAGCCCATTTGCTACACCAGACCAGGGGAAAGCAGACCCGTACCAGTATGTGGTCTGAAGAATCCTTGACCAGCAGATCCACTAAAACACAAAACCACATGACAGCACTACCGTTCAATAAATTTTACATGAATGTTTAAACCGAAAAAGCAAAACAAAAACTTTTTTTAACTTCAAGTAAAATGGCGAGCATTGCAGAGAAAAAAAAGCTCCCTTCTGCTGATGAGCTCCGTTTTCTCAGGCTGTCCAGGCATTTTTTTGGTGGTTGGAGCTCCTCCTCCTCCTCATCCCCTTCTTTTTTTTCAAACGCTTTTAAATTAACTTTCCTCGCCTTTGGTTTCTTCTCTGCTTTCTGTTTGGCATAACTAACATGGAAGGGGCACTGTTTGCCGGTGGTTGTGCCTGCCTCTCCTAACTCTGCGAGTTGTGACTTTGGTGGGACTGACCTGTGGTGGTCCCAGCAGTGAGAACAGAGCGCCATCTGCCTCCCAGCACCTCTGGGGGCCAGCGTGGGGAGGAGGACCATCCTGGGACCTCTCTGAAGATGGACACTCCATCACTGATCTGGGAAAGGTTGAGGATCAGGAAATGGAGCCAATCAGAAGGGTCCAGGTTCTCTGGGGCACTGGCTTCATAAGACAGTGGAAGTAGCTTTAAAACAAGGCCCAGGGGTCTCTACTCCTTGCTTCTGTTAAAGGAAAATCAGTTCTGTCTAGCTGCCTTGTTGCTGGGAGGGAGGGAGGGAGAGAGGGAGGAATGAATGGGATAAGTGGGAGCGAAGTCTGTTTCCACCAAATCATGAAATTGTGCCCTCTGTTAGTCAGTAGAATGACTCGGATGGGCAATTTCTCCTCAGTGCAAAATGCCTTAGACTAAAAGAAGAAAGAGAAATGCAACTTTAGGAGAGCAGCTCAGGCCATTGTTTCCTCGGTGAGATGCCAGTTACGCAGTGTTGGTGACGGGGCATGCAGAGGTGGAGGAGGTGGCAGAGATGCTGGTATAGAACATGGCTGCATATGCTGCAGGCTGGCGTAGACACACCCTCCCCAGAACGATTTGTTTCCAGGGATTAGCATTTACAGACCATCCAAGCACAGCCATCCTCGGATGTCTGCACACAGTAACACACACATACACACGTAAGTTGGAAGCAGTTTTGATGTTAGAGTGTCAGAAATGCTACGATCATAGGGGAGAATGGGTGGCACTGTACTCTGGCCTGTGGTTCCACAAAGCAAGGATGAAGAAGGGCACGTGACTTAGCCTTGTGACCGAGGTGATTGGAGCAGGAATCCAAGAATGTATTTGGAGGGAGGTGAGAGGACATTTTGAATGCCAGATGTCTGGATTCTTAGCAGTTGATTTTTTTAAAAAAATCTTTTTCTTTAGCTTTCATTTTAAGAGTATGAATGAGATGTACTAAATATCAGTCCCAGTCTGGGTGTGGAGAAAGTCAGTAATCTGTGCCACTTTTCAGAAAGTAATGTCAATGTGCCACATCTTTTTGAGTCTGTCAATGCTTCCACATGGAAAACACATGCAATAAAATTTTTCCAAAACTTGTTTTCTGATTTAGCTCTGTGACCTGTTGCAATATAAGAAGAAAATAAGCAAATTCTCTCTACAGTTGATAGGACTTTTTTCCCCATAGTTTCTTTTTAACCAATATTCTAATACTCCTTCTCTGGGAAGAAAGAGGTTCTAATAGACTCTGCCCACTGAGTGAGTACATGTCTCAAGGACCAAAACCTGTGTTGCTTTGGTTTCCCTGCACTGAATTCACTGCGAATTTCAGTCCTCCAGCTTCCCTTACTGTAGGAATGAAGTCAAGATGATGTGATTTCACACTTCAGGTTCTTGGGAGGAAGGTGAATGTCTTTTGAATGTGACCCCTTGGCTAGAAGCAAGTTAGACCAAGAAAAAGCCACTGCAGACAAAGCTTTGCTGTCGTCTTGCTAGCAGTACTGTGTGGAGATCGTAGCTCTTTGGCGGTGCTCTTTCAGATTGGCCGACTTAGTGACCTTGCCCGAGTCATTTTCCTTTCCCTGTTCATGCAACAAATAACACTTTTACTGCAGTGCCCAGGAGAGAAGGGGGCTGTTTTCAGGACCTCTTAGCAGCACTGTCTCCTTTTGTAAATTAGGTGGTTTAACGCAGTAATAATACTGATTGCTTAGTTTTTGTTTTGAACGTAACTAAAACAATTGCCATTGAATCTTCATCGGAGCCTTAAGGTGGCTCACCCCTAACTGTGATTGGCTTCCTGGTAGTTCCCACGGTGAGCTGCCTTTATCCAAGAACTCCCCCATCCCCACCCTCTTCCTATCCAACTCCCCTTTGGATGGGATAGTAAGATGAAAGGAAAACATGACTCAACGTTTGAATGCCTTGGAAATAGAAGCAGCTTTCGCTATTTCTAAGGACGTTTCTGTTCCTTTGAACTAGATTATGTTTCTTTAGTACCTTTCAGATTTTACCTGAGTATCTGAGGAGAGCCGTAAATGTTTTGGCATGTACACATGTACTGAATTTTCTGTGCCCTAAAAGCATAGGAAGCTTTCTCTGTGATCAATAATTTCTCACGTATATGATAACATTTGCCAAAAGAAGCACATTGTAGGGTTATAAATCGTAGTCAGCTTACGGCCTTCCTTATTGTAGCATTATTGAATTTGGACTCAGTTTGATGTAGTGGAAAGAGTCATGGATGGGAAATCAGAAGACCTGAATTCAGATCTTGGCTTTTCCACTTACCTATTGGCTTGCCTGTCCTTAGCCCTAGGGCCTAGTTTCCTCCTCTGTCTAGTGAGGAGGTTTGGATGGCCTAGATGAACTCTCAGGTTCCTTTCAGCTCTGGAATCCTGTGAACCTGTGATAAAGTGGACAGAGGCATCCTCGGATGCACCTTGAGAAAAGGTGCTATTGGAATACAAAGGAATACTGCCGGAAATTCCTTTGTCTTCCCTCATCTGTACCTTAAAACTATGGAAAGGCTCCTGGGCGCATCTCCCATACAGGATGTGGATCGGTGGCGCAGTGTGAGCACCGGTCTGAGAGTCGAGAGCTTGGGTTTGGGTTCTGGCTCTGCCACCAGCTTGGCTGACGCCTTCTGCCCCTAGCTCCCACTTCCGTCTGCAGAATGAGGGAGTTGGATGCAGCAGTCTCTGTCCCCTTGCAGCTCAACAATTCTATGATTTCTGCTCATGTTAACTACGTGCAAAATGAATGTGCATATGCAAATCAATGCATTGCTGTTGATTAAATTTTTGTATGCAAATTAGTTTGTGTACAGATATGTATATGCCTGTCTGTTTGGTCTTGGTAGAGGCAGCATGGTGTAGTGGGGAAAATGTTGAACTTCGAGTCAGAGGACCTGGGTTCAAATCCCTGCTGTGCCACTCACTATGTGACCTTGGGCAGGTCACTTACTGTCTCTGAGCCTCATTTCCTCATTGCAAAATGGGGGAAATAAAGCTTGCACTACCTACCTCACAGGGTTGTTGTGAGGAAGGCGCCTTGGGCTATATTCTTCCTCCTTCCCCCCCACCAGATTGTAAACCCCTTGAGGGCAAGGACTGTGTCCTTTTTTCATCTCTGTATCCCCACAGCCTAGCACAGTGCCTCGCACATAGTAAGCCTTTCTGTTGAATAACATCTCGTCTTCACATAGTGCTTCCTTTCTGAGACCCTGAGGTTATCTTGCACCTGCCAACCAACTTTGGGTCATCTGAGCCAATGGGAAAGAGAAAGCGGGGATCATTGAGATGCACAAAGAATGTAAAAATCTTTCAGTCCCATCAGTCTGTGCTTCTTTGTACCTAGTGCAAGGCACTATCTGTGGCTGCTTTATCTCCTCTTCCCCACCCCCTTCCCCCGCCATCCAGTCTGTTTTATGCAGGAAAAGTAGCTTTGACTCAGCCGAACTGACTAAGTCATCTCCTCGGTTCCCCTCACGTATTTGGGCAAAGTTACCTACCAGCCAAAGGGTCAGCAGCGGAGGCAGGGGAGAAAGCTGGGGCCAAAGCGCTCGTGCGAATGGTTAATGGGCCTGAGCAACCCGGGCCGGGGGCTTGTGTCGTCCTGTACGGATCAGCAATATGGATGAATTTGTGTTTTTGTCTTTTGTACGCGTGACTCCTTTTTTGTTTTGTTTTTCAATATATTTAACACCCCCGGAGAATGCTATACATGAGAATGCCTTGTAGAAAATAAAAGAATTCCCCACGAAGTAGAAGCAAGCTGTTTGTCGGCTTTTGCCCTTCTCCCAGTGATTCGGTCAAACGGAAACCTTCCTTTCCCCCCGCACCCACTGGGAGCTTGTCTCACCTCAGTGCTCTGTCTTACCCCCTGCCCTGTGGGTACATGTGAATGTGCGGTTATCAGTGCACACGCCCAGAAAAGAAAAGGTCTTTCTGTGGCCCAGCTGGGGGATCCTGCCTCGATGAGGGCATGCTGAAGCATATTATTACCCAGAAATATCTTATGGAAACCAAGGAATGGAGTGGACAGAAGGAAGAGGGAAGAGCTAGACTTAATTTATCATAGGGAACAATAGTCCATAGGTGTCCTGCCTGTCCATAAAGAGGGTAATACTGCTTCCTGATGGGTGAGAGCCTGGGAAAAGAGCCCGGGGAGTCAGGGGGGGATCCCCGGTGGCTCCCCGGCTTTGTTTGAAGACCTAAGGAAGAAGGTGGTGAGAGGTCCTCTTGAACCTCCAGTCCTTGGGCCAGCTTTATTCTCTGTGGTCAAAGAGAGAAATTGGTTCACTTCTGCCCTAGGCCAGTTCCACGCAAGTCAGTGACCCCCGCCTTGTACCTTCTAGGAATTACATTTAAGGCATTTCTGTTTCTAACTTGATGCTATAGTTTGGTGCTGCCTCAGAGTTAGGGATTTCAGCTAATAACTCAGGTTCATCCTCCCTGCCCAGGCCTGGGGAGCCCTCTTTTGGCATTGAATGCCCTCTCTTCCTTCAGACTTCTGGCACGTCCTCACCCTTATCACATAGGGTGAAGGGTGAGAGGGGAGTCAGAGGCCTTGGGCTAACATCCCAGATGAGTCACCTTCCCTTTCTGGAACTAAAATGAGGGGGCTGGGCCAGCTGGTTGCCACAGTCCCTTTCACGTTTGAAGTCTGTAATCTGCTGAGGCCCTTCCGCAGGCAGAAGAAAGTCCCTTTGCGCTTTGTCTTTGCCTCCTTGGTGCTCCGCCGCTCCCCTCGCCCTCCCATTCTGGTCCCCAGGGGACAGAGCGGCTATTTACCTTCATTGCTGAATGGCCAACTCTAGGCTCCCTGGACTCCATAGGAATCAAAGGAGCTGATGGACAGGGGTGTGGTGGTCGGACTTGCCCGTTTGGGGGATTGATTGGACTGGGAAGTCAGCTAATATCTCCAAGCCTCAGTTTCCTGGTCTGTCAGATAGGAAGGATGATACCTGCCTGACCCACTGGACAAGGTTTTTGTGAGGAGAAAGGAGCTGGTAGGTGTGAGATTACTTCAGAAAGTTAAGAAGGGCTACAAGGAATTAATTCAGTTTTTCGAAGGATAAACCATATTAAGTGTGTGGGGGTAGAGAGCAGAACACAGAGTTAGTGTGGGTAGTGGGGCAGAGAGCTGTCCTCAAAGTGAGGGCGGACTTCCGGGAGACAGTGTAGTGTAGAGTGGAGAGCCCTGGCTTGAATGAAAGGTCCTGGAGGGACTGCTAGGTGGTGCAGAGAATAGAGCATGGGCCCTGGAGTCAGGAGGACCTGAGTTCAAATGCGGCCACAGACACTTAACACTTACTAGCCCTGTGACCTTGGGCAAGTCACTTAACCCCAATTGCCCTGCCTTCCCCCTCCAAAAAAAAGAAAGGACCGACCTGGGTTCAAATCCTGCCTCAAACACTAATTGTATGACCTTGGACAAATCACATCACTTGTGCCTCAGTTTCCAAAGGACATTTGACTGGATGGCCTCCTAGGCCCTTTCCACCTCAGAGTCTGAAATCCCACTAATCCCTCCTCATCACAAAGACTGGCTTTGTGACCCTGGGCATATAATTTAATTCCTCGGTGTCCCAGGCAACTCCCCAAAACTCCTAAATTGATGAGCAGAGGCCTGCCAAGCTTGGTAAGGGAAGTTTACACGCTGGGAGTTCTCACGAGTCAGCCAAGCGCCTCCCCAGGGGAATGTAAGAGACGTGCGGTCCTATGGGAATCATTCTGTCTCCAGACTAGGAGGCCCTGGCCTGAATCCTGGCTAACAGCTGGCATTTATGCTGCTCCTCTCAACAGCCCAGGGAGGTCGGTGCTACTTCTGTCCCTACTTTGCTGATGGGGAAACAGAGGCAAACAGGTGAGGTGACTTGCCCAGGGTCACACAGCCCTGGGCAAGTGGTCACAGTGTCTGAGGCAGGATTCCCATACTCTGTGCACCACAAATCACTTCTCCTCCCTGGACCTCTGTAAAACGGCTGGATTGGACTTCACTGACCCATAGAGTCTTCCCAGTGGCTGGTGACCCGGCCAGGCTCGCACACTTCCTGACCTTGTGAATGAAGGGAAGGCCTAGTCTCTCCCAAGATTTTACCATGCATGAGCTCTACAATGAGTGCGCAGCCCTGTCCTGGGTGGGGCTTTCCAAACCCTGGGATCCATGGAAAGTCTAGTGATTGTTGCAAATGATCGCGTGTAAGAAAACTATCCGTATTTCCCGAAGTAAATCCCCTTGAGTTTCCGGCTGTTTCCTCCCAAGGTAAAGAAACAAAACAAAAACCAGGTGCCTTGCTCAAGGTCTTGAAAGGACCAGACTATGCTGTCAGGTCCCCAATGTACCGTCTCCTCGGGATCTAAGAACCCCACCTTTCAGAAACAGGGTGAAGTGAGCTTCCTGGTGGCAGAGAAGGCAGCAGGGCCAAGAGTGTTAAATAAAACTGTAGTAGGAGAGGGAGGTGGCTAGGGGGTGCAGTGAATAGAGCACCAGCCCTGGAGTTAGGAGGACCTGAGTTCAAATGCGGCCTCAGACACTTAACACTTGGTAGCCGTGTGACCTTGGGCAAGTCACTTACCCCCAACTGCCCTGCCTTCCCCCCTCCAAAAGGCCAAAAAAAAAAAATTAGTGGGGGAGGAGAAGTACTTCCCCTCTCCCCCTCCCCCGCCCCCAGTGCCTGAGTCAGGCAGTCCTCAATTCTAAACCTCCTTCATGGTTAACTTTCCATGTGATCTTGGATAAGTTGTTTCTTTACTCTCATCTGTAAAATGAGAAGTTTGGATAGGATGATCTGTGAGGTCATGATCAGCTAGAAAAATCCCGGTTCTAGTCAGGTCCCCACTAAGCTCATGTGTTCCCTCGAGCCACCTCCAGGCTGTGGGAAGAGAGAAGAGTGTGGCAGTGAAGGCAGTGAGAGGTTTGGGTGTGGCAGGCAGCAGTGTGATTGGTGAATGTCCGGTGCACTCCTGGCCGGGCCACCAGACAGTGGCCACAGCCACGTAGCACCTTGGCTCACATCCTGATGGTATTTGTCAGTGGGTGCTCATCCTCTCCCTCCCTTCCTTCCAATAGCTCCCAGAGTTATGGTGAGGACCCCACAAGATGATATTTATAAAGCACACAGCACAGGGCCTGACACACGGAAGGTGCCTTCTGAATGGTGATTCCCTTCCCTTCCCCCCTGTTTCTTGACTTTCTGATCAGCCCAAGGAGGGATGGGCAGATTTGGGAGCAGGAGGAGATCCTGAGCTGGTGGCTGTGGTTGGGGCCCTGGGCATAGAGGGCTAAAGGTCTCTGGCTCTAACTCCTTATAGCTTCTTTCCAATGCTGTCCTTTTGAATGGCCTGACTGGTGAGTAATGGTCACGGGAGCAGGTGAGTGGATAGGGGTGGACGAGAGGCCGGCAGCATGGCTAAGGCTCATCTTGGAGTTTTGCTTACCCCCTCTCGCTTGGGTTCTTTATACGCTTTTAGAGGGTTCTGCTGGTTCTCCTTCATTCCATTTCCTTTACATGGTTCTGGGTTTGCAATGCCCGTGATGGAGGGAGAGGGGTTTTCACATGCTTTAGTCACTGGGTTTCCTGCTGGCCAAGAGATTCTCAGGCTGGGTTTAAAAGGCACCCCAGGCCTCCTATGGATGGGGACAGGCCTGCCAACATCTTCATGTTGGATGTTTTGTACCAGTTAAGCACCAGCTAATAGTTTGGCCCATCCAACAACTAGTCTCACTTGGTCATCTCAGCATCTGAAATCACTAGGCTGCCCGTTTCATCACGTGTGATCAGTTAGATCACCTTTATCATACACTCAAGTGAGCTGGGCAGGCTGGTCCACTGCTCAGGAGCTGGCTGGCCAGCAGGATGGTGGCCTTAGTCTCGTGTGTCCCTGCTTCTGTGGGATGTGCCTGGGTTTGGTGCTGGTTGGGGATGTTTCCTATTGTGGGTAGAGCTTGGAGAAGGACGGAGTCACTTGAGCCAGTGCATTGGGAGAGTTGGGGGGCAGGGACAGAGAGGCCATCCCCTCTACATGCCTGGCCTTCTTCCTTTGCCTGCTGTATTTTTCCATTGCCACTCTTAATTGCCCGGTGACAATGATGCCACTGGACAGCAGAGGACAGCCTGGTCACCTCCTAGCTGTGTAACTGGCCAAATCCATCTCCTCATCCATAAAATGGGTTGGTTTGGCCGTGATCATTAAGGTTTCTTTGAGCTCTTAGTATTCGATGAAAGCTCCCTAAGAATCCATACTGTTTCATGTCTTGTCTTTGTACCCCCAACACTTCGGACAGATGCCTGGTACATCGTAGGTGCCTCATAAATGCATGTTGACTGATGGCGGGCTTCTCTGAGCAGTAAGCACTCACTCCCACCGCTGCATGTTACTTCCAGGCGCAGGTAGCATGTCCTCATTGCCTCCCTCCCAGAGGCTGCTCCAGTGGAATGTGAAGTCTTAGCAGCAGAGCAGGGCATAAGACGGGACTTTTGGGGTCCAAAGTTACCTTGTGCCCTTCCTTACAGGTCTTACAGCTCTCTTTCTCTTTCGCTCCTTCTTTCTCTCCCATTTTTCCTGCAGGGCATTGAGCGGCTCAAGAATGAAGACCCAACCTGGGAGAGGACCGTCAGGTGGGCAGGGATGAAAGTAGCTTTTGGAGGCAATTTCTCCCTCAACTGGTTTAACCCTTTTAAGAGCGTGGGCCACAAGACAGACCTGTCTCTTGCATCATCACCATCAGGAACAACCTCAGGAGTCAGAGAAGGGTGCTCCGAAGGTTGCTCCCAAGAACCGGATGAGTGTGAGGAAGTAAAAGCATGAAGAGGCTCACCCAGTGTTATTTGGGTGTCAGAAGGGCCTGCAAGACCCAAGGATACACTTTAGAAAGAAAACCCAAAGCAGGAGAGAAAAGACTTCAGGGATTTCCCCCAAAACCTCCCGTCTGGAAAGACTATTGCCTTTTATCCCATTCCTCGTCCCCTTCTTACTCTTGAGAGCAGAAGGACACAGCCTTTCTCTGTGGTTCTTTGAGAACGTGGCCTTGCACTTAGAGTGTGGCCCTTCGCTGTAGTGCTGGACACAGAGCCTTCTTTCTGGTCACTGTTCTCAGCCCGCCATCATCAAAGTATGTCCCAGGGGCTGACTTCTTTTACTTTTGCTTCTCCTAGGAAAGCTGCCCTTCTGAGGGACTGGATGAGGCCCTACTCCCAGGCCTGTGAAAGTGGAGCTCAGGCAAGCGCCCAACAAGAGGCAGCAGAGAAGGCTGGAATGGGAGGAAGGGGTTCAGAGGGGAGTTAGGCTCAAAGCCTGATGCCAGGGCCCTGGCCCTCAGGATTTGTGGCCCCCAGTCACAACCCTGACCTCTGCAGGTTGGCATTAAGTCCAGTTGGCCTAGAGCAGACAGAAGTTAAGAAATAAGAGCACTTCCCCAAAGGTGGGAGCATTTCAGGGAGCATCCCCTACTGCAGGGGGAGAGAAGGTAGGGCAGGCAGACAGACAGGCAGACAGTCCCCTGTCTTGTGTCTTTATGTACAACGGCCTGACTCCTCATCTTGGGCTCAGGCTTAGAGAAGTCAACCCAAAGGGATTACAGCCACTACAGAAAGGAATGCCCCACTATTAGCTAAATTTCTAGGATGCCTGGCCACTGATTGGCCCAAAGTGCAATACATTACTCATGGGAACGTCAGGTTGTACCACTGAGGCGGCATATTTGTTTTCGTGTCTCTAGTGGCAGGATTAATTTAAAAGAGGATTCTAGTGATAAGTTCAACATGTACAGTACTAAAGAAATTAATTTATGCACGTGTGCACCGGGAGATATGGCACGTATTGGGAGCCTGGCACAGGAAATCAGCCCACTGGTAGGCGATTTTCATTAATTAGTCAGCAGCGTTTGGCTAGCACCAAAAAAAAAATAGTTTATTTCCAATATGGTCAAAGTGCCTTTATCAAGATGAACAATTTGGAGATTATATTACCTTATAAAATAATGGGTAAGTGTGAGTGTCTGTGTATTACAGATAGGAAAATCTAGGGAAGGGCAAGGGTGTTTGTAAAGCCTGTTGATTGCCTAAATGTATATGTTCAATCTCTGCTATTGGATCTTCTCTCAGGGGACTTTCCTTTAAATCTCCCTTGTAGGGAAAATTTACCAATTCACATAGACTAATAGGGTCACCAGGAGATTTTAAAGGAAACCTTAAAAACAGTTAAGCCTTTAAAAGAAAAGGTCTGCCTCCAAAGAAGGGTCCCAGCTAAAGTAGTAAAGTTGGTGTATTAAAAAAACAACAACAAAACTTTTGTTTCCCAGAAACTTGTTCCCTCCTCAAGTTGGTGGGTGGTACCTTTGATATGTTCCCTTAGTCTAATAAGAGAGCTACCCAGCTGTTGCTTGGATGCAAAAGAAAGCATTGGATTTTCCTTCTGTGTGTCTTGCAGGTCACACACGTATGCACATACACACGCACGCGTTGCCACTTACTGTGTTCTAACATCCCTGGCCACACTATCTGCTAGTCAGGTGTGATCCTGATATCTGGATACTGACTTGTGACGATATAGCTTTGATGGGGCAGAAATGCTCTGGTTTCACATTTGGTCACCCCTCCCCCCCAACTGAAGACCGGTGAAGCATCTTTTTGCCTAGGGTTCCCCCCAGGCCCCTTGGTGTGAGAGTGAGTCATCGCCCCTTAGCCAGATGTCATTCATAAACCTAACGCTTCCCTCCTGCCCGCAACTCCTGTGACTTAACCCTTCCCTTTTGCTGACTAAGGCTGCTGGTCTTCAGTCCTGTTTTTCTAGTCCCCATTTAGATGAAATCAGCTGAAAACTAACTCACTTGCCCTGCTGGGATTTGTCTCTGCTGGTTTCAAACCTGCCCAGCAACTGCAGTGTACTACTCTAACTTTCTGTGTTCTAAGCTCCAAAGAAGGCATGGTTGCCCCACTTTTAATAACACCAGTTCTGACTTTTGGGGACGTGAACGTTCTTAAGAAATAGCTGAGATTTTCATGGATGGGAGAGAAAGGCTAACAAAACAGCAGCCTTGTCAGAATGACAAGTGTGAAGGAGGCTCAGTCAAGGGGATGTTGGCATCTCTTTGTTACCAGCACTCTTACTGATGTGACCAGCTCAGTGGGGAGCAAGGAACTCTGTAGGCTCAGCTTAGCAACTTCCACCATAAGCACACAATCCAAGACTCCAGATAAGGCCACTTCCTCCTTTGACCCCCTAAGGTTTTGTGAGGCTTCTGGGTTGATCATTTGGTTTTCTTGGTAGCAGCTTTATTATTTATGAAACAAGAACATCTTGAGCCTACCATGGATCTTTGGACCAGTTAAACTTTCATTTAAGACTGGTTGCTAAATTACATGTCATTCAGTGGCCAGGAACCCAGCTTGTCTGAAAACAAGAGGTGCTGTCGTTTCCTCAGAAGGACCTGTTCTCTGAGGATACAGACCACAATGTTGTCCTTCCATTCAACCAAGAGGCAGCTCGAGGCTTGGAGTACGAGGAGTTCTATACCAAAGAGCCAGTCTATCGCTATGGAAGGAAGGATTGTGGTTCTTCCTGCAGTCTGTGTGTGATGGAGGAATAGCATTAGGGACCGAGTTAAAGGGATTAGGCAGAAGGAAGAACCTGAAGTCTGAGCTCCAGAATCTATCCAGGAGGCCAGACTGGGGCATCTGGCCCACCAGCCTCTCCCCAAAAAATGAGCAGTCCACTCGTCAAATGTGTGTTAACCTATTTATTCTACCTCTCAGCCCAGCAAGTACATACCAAAGGGAAAAGATTTTCTTTGGACCCAAAGCAGGGTCTTGGTTTGGGGCTTTCACTTGAGATGGCAGCTAGGGACTTGTTCACTGGTTTACCTGCACATAGTAAGAGCCGAACAGTTCCCTATCCCCTTGTCTACGGACCAGAAGCAGCAGCCCCAGTCCTATTACTGACCCCCAGTCTGGAGCACGGAGACCTGCTGGGCCTTCCTTTGCATCTGGTGCACTGTCCCATCTGGCTCCCTGCTGCAAAAGCATCGCTCTGTCCACAGTGAAATGAACCAAAGCAGTTTTGGCCACGGCAGCCCACCATGCAACAGGGTTGCCGTCGATCCCTTTCTGAATTCTTTGGCCACAACTGAAAGCGCAGTCTTTAGGAGTTTGCAAAAATTCTCATGGCCAAGGAAAACATGAGATGGGTTCTACTGTTAGAAAATGCTGGGCGCAAGTGTTTGCCTTTGGGTGTGAAAGGAGAACCCCTTAGCTTGGAGTTTGGGCCTTCACACTGGTGTCCAGGGCCATTTTCTCTTGTACTGAGGAACAAGAGAGCTCTCCTGGAAGCTGTGTCCTCTCTCAGCCCCTCAACTTCTGTATTCCTGTGTAAGGGCCCTGGCAGGGCCTATGCAACCTTCTGAGAAGGCCCATCTGGGCCGGGTCGGGGCAGGGGGGTTCTTTCATTTCAGGGGAGGAAAGTGAAGGGGTGTCATGCACCTCCAAAGCCCACAGCTGCTGCTCCTCCACTCCAGCCTCCAAATGTTTCTTGTGCTCTTGGTGTCTGTAATAGTGTTTGGTGCCTTGGAGAGTTTCTTTATTTACTAAAACATGTCATTTCTCTCACTGTTGTCTCAGTTGTATTATTGCTCACCAGCAGGGGTGGGACCACTGACTTCAGCAAGCGGAGTCTGTAGAATCTTTCTAGGCTGCAGCTCAGCCTTGTGTAACCAGACCCAACCAGAGCCCGAGAGCCCTAAGAGGAAGGAAGGCAGAGGTGGTGGAGCTTAGATAGCTCTTGCTGTGAAGGATGGGCAAACTGTGGACAGAATTACCCTCAGTCCATTCAACATGCGTGTATTAGGTGTCTGCTGTATGCATAACCGGTCTGATCTAGGACCCGAGAGGGAGACAGACAAATACAAAGTATGGCTTCTGCCCTCCAGGGCTAAGCAGCCTCATAAAGGGAGCAGACGAAAAATAGGGAACTAAAATAATAACGGGGAGGCGACGTGAAATGAATTGCCAGGGATGGGGGGGACAAATTTTTTTTGTTTTTACTTGAAGGGGACCTGCACGCATCCGCAGCAAGTAACTAAAGGAAGGAAAAGTTGCTTCTTCGAGGTAAGGATAAAGGAAGGAGAGCTGGTCCTCTTAGGAAGAGAAGCAAAGGGGTCGACTTAACATTTTTGAGTGTTTAAAGGATTTTAATGAAAATAATGAACCTGTTTCCTCATCTGCAAAATGAAGGATTTGGATAAAATGATCAGAGATTTTGAGTTGGAAGGAACCTCAAAGGCCATCTGGTTTATTTTATAGAGAAGGAAGCTTGAGGCTTGGGAGGGTGGGGGGCAGGGGTGAAGTGACTTGCCCAAGGTCACACAGGTGATGTTAAAGGCATGAGTGGAGCACGTACCCCGAGGCCCTTTCTGCCTCTGCAGCTACCTGTTCCTATCTAGAGCACCTAACAAGATAGAATGAATCTAAAGTAAGGGAGACTCCACAGGGCCTTGTGTAGATATAGCAGGTACTTCATAAGCACCCACTGAGTTCACTTGGACTCTCTTGATCATCAGCAGAGCAGGCTCCTAAGGCCAGTTTCGAGATCTATATCCCTAGAGATGTTTTAAAACAGAACCCTTTGGAAAACTTCATTTGGGGGCAAGGGCCCATTACACCCAGACATTGGCTAGATGTCTCAATTCTGGTGTTGTTCCAGAGTGAGACTGGTCCTGAGAACCTCTTCCCATGGCGCATCTCAATTCAAGGCCATCAGGCTGCCCCTTGGCCAGCTGGGCTGCCTCACTCTAGACAAATGGGCTGTTGGTAGAAAGCCCCACTTCCTTTAAGGGTACTAGAGAATCCCAGAAGGAAGAGAGGATCTCCACGCCCCCGATCTGAAGGAGTTTTTTATGTTCATTTTAGTCTTTTCTCAGAAGTAGACAGCAGCAAGGACAGAGAGGAGAAAGGAAAAAATCCTCAACCCATAAACTGGCCATGTGTCCCCAATAATGAAAAGAACTGATTGAGCCAACATCAGAACTGGTCCAAAGTGGCTGAGTTCAGAACTTTGGTGTGGGAGGAGCTAAAGTGTATGGCTATCTGTGCCGAGTCTACGAAAAGCCACCAGTTGGCCAATAAATCACAGAAAATGTCATGGAAGAGGTAGGATTTTTTCAGTTATGCAATTTCTTCAGAACTCAGACATTTAAGTGCCCACTATGTACAAGGCACTGTACTGGGTACGTAGGTTAATGTTACTAGATTGGAACAATCTAGTCCCTGTCCTCAAAAACTTCCATTCTACTGATGATGATGAGATAGAGATGGTTTGATGAGATGGGCTCAGAGATCTTCCTTGGCATGTAGTGCTGCTTTGAAAAAAGCCCAGAGGCAGAAATAGGGTGGGCACATGTTCCTGAGACAAGCTGGGTTGGCAAGAGTGGCCATCATCCTAAGAGTATGAATTTAGAGCCAGAAAGAACTTCAGAGGTCAACTGGTCCAACCCATTGTTTGGCCATGTGCCTGATACATGGTAAGAGCCTAAGACATGTTTGTTGATTGACTGTCTAATGACAGACTGGGTCCAGAGAGGATTGGGCCAGTGGATAGTGTTGAACTTGTAATCAAGAAGATCTGAGCTCAAATCCTACTTCAGTTATAACTGAGGGGCCCAGGGCTACTCTCTTAACCTCTCTCAGCCTCTGTTTCCTCATCAATGATAGGGATGATGATAATAGCATAGGTTGTTCTAAGGATCTAATGAGATAACATGTAAAAGCTCTATAAGCCTTACATTGCTATATAAGTGTTCTATTGCTGTCACCCAAGGTCACACAGGGACCTTACTTTATTTACATGGTCCCCTATCAACCCAACTGCTGTCCCTCTGATGTTAGGCATACACTGCTACTGGAAAGTGGGAAGTTTCAGAACTTGAAGGTGATGGGAGTCAGGAGTACCACTGCCTTTCATATTCGGTCACTCCTTGTAACTCCCCTTGCCCCTGTCCCGTGAGATCCAGCAGCAGGCTTTGGCCCTAGGGCTCAGGACTCAAAGCACATACCCTACATGTTGTTAGGAAGACCATCAGTCAAGTGGGAGGCAGCCAGGCCCATCTGTTAGCCTCTCATTAACCTTAGTGGGAGTCTCATAACATCCAGGCCTTCTGGGAAAGGGTGGAGCAAAAGCTGGGAGAGGGTGAATATTTTGGTTTCTAAGCAGTCAAAAGAAATCTTTTCCAAACTGGGCTTATTGGGAAGGGGGAAGGAGGGAAGTGTGAAGCCTATAAATCAGTTTTTCCCCTCAAAATCAGTGTTCCTGCAATATTTAGTGAGCCCACAGACTGAATAGCATGAGGCAATTGAAAAGGAACGTCTATTGCGACAAGATTCAGGAGCACCTGAGTTCAAATCCTACCTCAGACAGTGACTCCAGGCAGGTTTCTCAACCTCTTTGTGCCTCAGTATTTTTAAGTGTAAAATGGAGTAATAATAGTACCTCCCTCCAAGGATTATTGTAAGGATCAAATGAGATAATATATGCAAAGCATTCTGCAAACATTAAGGTGCTATAGAAATGCAGGTTATTATTATTATTATTATTATCATTATCATTCAGAAGTGGGAGAAGTTTTAAATGCAGATGCCCCTGGAATAAAATCTCAAGTTCATCCAAATAATTACTTTGTTAGAAGGTCCGAAGGTCTGGGGAAGGGCACCCTAGAAAAAAGGAAGGAGGTGCATAAAGAGGCTGCATGGCCCCACACCCAATCTTGCCTGGCCCATATTCTGGGCAGAACATGCCAAACCAACAAAGGCTGGCAGGTTAGGGCAAAAAATACTTAGCACACAAAGCCCTCTGAGACCCAACCAGACCTCGGCCAGGTTCTCAAAGCATGGGTCTGAGGCTACAAGTAATGGAGAAGTTCTCATCCCTCCTGTCTGGGGGACACCCCCATTTCCTTCAGTCCGGCCCTTTGCCATTCTGGGGCTTTCCTCTGAATATTCTAAATTAGTTAACGCTGGGCTTTGCACCTAAAAGGGGTTCAGTACACCCTTGTCAAATGAACTGATAAGCGAACAAGATATCCGCATTAGAGTCGAAGTAGCCCCAACTTTGGAATTCTATCCTTCGCCAGCCTTCACATCTGTACATACCCACATTGTAAAGTCTAACCACACATAATCCATAACCTCATTCCCCAGTAGGAAATGCCACCATTTCCAATCAGACCAGTGAATGAGTTCTCTCTCCTTACCTCCATCTCCAACAGTGGAAAAATTCTCACTCAATGATAACGATCATCTTTTAAGCGTGACTCTCTTTAACTTGTTTGTATTATATTTAACTTGCATTCAGTTTGGCTATGATTTTTTTTCTTTCCAGTTTTTAATTGATCACAGAATATTTGGCATTTCAAGATGCCATCAAGCAAGATGCCCCAGGAGAATTCAAAGACAGACATGAATTAATCCATATATGTTATTATTGTTTGTCCTTCATTTTCAAAGAGGACCAATGACATCATGGAGTGATGTCTTGACTCATGAGTGAATTGGATTTAAGTGAGGCAGGGTTGCACAAAGTCGTCAGCCTCACTCAAGACAAAAGTCAAGACAACTGGTGACAGCCTGGGATGCATCTTCAATGTCTGACCAAGCTCTAAGGACTCCACCTCGCTGTCTTCAGTCGCCTTCACGACTTTTGGAACAAATTGTTCTCATTCGCCCATTCCACCAAGGGAAGTCTTCACATGCTTGGAGTAGACATCCCCTTAATTCACCAACAAGGATAAGGCCCATTGGTTACCCCCAACCTGGTTTAGGCCATTTGCCCAAATGGCATCCCAGGCCATGGCTGCTCCACATGCTACAACTTCTCAGAGTCATGGATGAGAACTGAGTGCCAGGTAGACACACCAAAGATGGAGAAGTATCCTGAAGAGGAATCAGCAAGCCCTCACACCAGAGGCACTGGCCCTTTTGAACAGCCCATACACCCTTCATATATATTAAGCTCCTACTGTATGCCTATCACTGTGCGAGGCACAAGTGGAGATACAAAGTTTAGAGAAGGCATGATCCCTACTTTTAATGGTACCAGGAAAATATACACCAATAAAAATACACCAATAAATGTCCTTTCACTCAGTCAACACTTATCAGTCATTATGTGTCAGGCATTGTCCAAGATGCTGGGAATGCAACGACAAGAATGAAACAATTCCTACCTTCAAGGAACCTAATTTCTAATTATATCAATTATTCTCCCCTTAGTACCAGAGCAAAGTAGGCAAAGGGCTGATCTTGGAATCAAAAAGACCTAGCTTTGAGTCTTGCCTGTGAAATATACTGACTGCCTTGTTGCTGGTGGGCAAGTCACTTAAACTCTCAGGGCCCTTGGCAACCCTCTAAGAAATAGGAGATGGAACAGCAAGCAAGCAAATTTGATTAAAAAATATAATACGTGACACAAAGATCTTTGGACTTGCATTTCTACAACACATATGTAAGTGAAGACAAACATATGGATAGGAATGATAAAGCCTGGAAAGACTGGCTAGAGAGGTATTATAAAGTGTTTTTAATAGCGTGGGGAGGTGGTGAGTTCCCTGTAATGAGAAGCAAGTCTTCAAGCATAGACTGGATTACCA
The DNA here is from genome assembly GCA_028627135.1 of Pseudochirops cupreus. Lineage (NCBI taxonomy): Eukaryota > Metazoa > Chordata > Mammalia > Diprotodontia > Pseudocheiridae > Pseudochirops > Pseudochirops cupreus. The sequence goes on along the minus strand of CM053581.1, from coordinate 550,671,952 downwards.
CTGGCGCGTGAGTAGAAGGAATTCTTGTTCAAGTAGAGATAGCTCTATGTAGCTACTCAAGTCCCTTCCAACTCTGTGATTCTGTGAACCAGCCGACTAGTCTTCTCAAGAAATATTGTTCATTTTTAGGGAACTCAACTAAAAGGTGTTCAGTACACCCTTGTGCTATCAGCAGGAGGCCCAGTTCTTTAAGTAGGTTGGGAAGGGACTGGGGCACTAACCAACAGGTGAACCCTACACCAGTGCTGCAAATAAAGAGCCCAGCAAGCCCCAGGTTGGCTCAATCCTTCCCTCTTCCAGACTCACCCCTGGGCAATCATTTGAAACATAAATGGGTTCATTCCCTCTACCCAGAGTTTGTACTTTTCCAAGTGGATTTTAAGGGTGTTCTTGAAGGTAAAAAACACAGGCGAACTTCTGGCCAACCCTGGCTGTCTCTAGAATCTGGAGGGTTAAAAAGAGACCAAGAGAGAAAAATTAAGGCCTGGACTTGATCCATTTGTTCCCTTCAGAGGCAAGGAAGACAGAATATCTATTGATTATAACCAGCCCTGGTTGGCCCATAAGAAAACTATGTCTCTGTTAACCAGAATAAGCTGCCATATTAATTTTTCCATCAGCCGGCACCAGATTCTGGCTTTTTTCCCAGAGGATAGCATTATATGCTTCCTTTGCATCAGTTTTTAAGTACCTCAAGGAGATAAGACTCCAACACAGCCCTGGCGGGTAAGAGAGATTATTCCACAGCCAGCAAAGGGCACCAGTGGAAAAGTCTAACTTGAGAAGCAGCCCGATTGCTGGATTCAGGCGTGTCTCAATCTTCACACTTGCCTCCCTGGCCCTGGCCTCCAGTATAGCCCCATTCCATGCACATTTGGAGGCCCCTTCTTGCCCGAAGAAGGGACATTGATTGTTACACTGTTGTTCATCTTCAACATGTTCCCCAACCATCTAGAATTTAGGCCACCCCACATAGAGAACACTCTCTATCAACTGTTTTCTTAACTCAGATTGTCAGCAAATTCAAAGAATTTCAGAGAAAATCAGAGCAATGATCTTCGTGGATCCTTCTTTTCCATAGCTTTGGGGCTGCAAGTGTAGCCCATCCAATGTCATCATCAGGCCTACAAAAATGCAGCAATCAGTGAAATGATGTCATAGGGGCAGTTAGCTCCATAGGAATGGTCACAGATCTGGATGAGACCTCGGTGCTGTTATTGTTCAGTCATACAGTCATGTTCAACTCTGGACCCAGTGGTTTTCTTGGCAAAGATACTGGAGTGTTTTGCTGAAGATGATTTACCTTCTCCAGTGGATTAAGGTAAACAGAGATTATGTGACTCACCCAGGGTCACACAACTAGGGAGCATCTGAGGCTCTCAGACCCAGTGCTCTTATCCAGAAGGAGGAATTGCCCTGTGGCCAAGTTCTCTTCCTAGGCACGGCCCAGGCCGAGGTCTTTGTGGCATTCTCCCTCCCTCCCTCCCTTCCCATCACACGCTGGGGCGAAGCATCTTCAATCCTCATTTTGAATGCAGGATATAACAACTCTGGGGAATAAAAGATCTCTCGTCTGCCAGCCCTCCCCACCTCAGGATCTCATCCTCTCTTTCCAAGGATTATTTCACCATCTTATTTCACATAATTGCTCCCCTGACAGTTTGTCTTGCACATTTCCAGGAAGAATCTCATCTTATTATTTACTCTCTGCCTTTCCAGCTCTAACTTTTCTTCTCTTTTCAGAAAATAAGTTTTTCAAAGGTTATTAGGCTACCATGCTTGTTTTCTCTTTGATAGACATTAAGTATGTAATCTTCAGGATTTCAGTAATTTCTGAGACATGGGCGGTCACAAATTGTTTTATAAACAAAAGAGTAAAACACTACATTTATAAGCAAATTATTTTTCTTTGACCCAATGAATAAACTTAACAATTTTAAATCTTTTAAAAATTTTTTATTAATATCTATCTTTTTGGGGGGGGTTCTAACATCACCATGGTTTCCCCCAATGTCCCTCTCCCTTCACCTCCCTAAGAGCCATCTCATGTAACAGTATTTTTAAAACAAAAAGAGGAAAAAATCAGTCTAATTAATCAATACATTGAAAAATTCTAAAATATGTGTAATGTGCAACACTTGTGGGCTTCTCACCTCTACCAAAGATGGTTGGGAGTCTCTCTCTGTTTCTCCTTTTAGTCCAGCTCTTCTTTCTAATTGAAAGACATTCACTTTTTATTTGTGTGAATAAGTTGTTCTGTTTACATTGGATTATTGTTGTGTATATTATTTTCTTGGCTCTGTTTACTTCATTCTGTATCAATTCGTGTAGATCTTTCCATGTTTGTCTTTATTCATCACATTTGTAATTTCTTACAGCACAGTAATATTTTATTACATTCAGGCACCACAGTTTTGTTAAGCCGTTCCCAATCAATGGACATCTGCTTTGTTTCCAATTTTTACTGTCACAAAAAAATGTTATTCTTAATATTTTGGTATATGTAGGGACTCTCTTCTTATCAATAACCTCCTTGAAGAAGTCCAAGAATGGACTATAATCAAAGATTATGGAAATTTTAGTTACTTTATTTGCATAATTCCAAATTGCTTTCCAAAATGTACCAATTTGTAGCTCTACCAATAATGCACCAGTGCACCTTTGCCTCTCCATCATTAACTATTGTGATCTTCTTATATCTTTGCTCATTTACAAGTATAACAGAAATCCTTAGGATACTTTTGATTCACATTCATCATTATTATTAGTGATCTGGAGTATTCTTTCATGTGGCTGTTAGTACTTGGTAATTCCATTTTCGAGAACAATTTGTTTATATCCTGTAACTATCTATTAAAGAATGTCCATTGCCATCTTGCTCTACCAGAAAGTCAGAGGGGTGTTGGGGGAGGATATAGGAGAGAGCAGATTAGGGGAGGGGGTATACAGGGGAATCGCTGTTTGGGGGGGTTGGTAGGGGAAGGATGGGGAGAAAATTTGTAACTCAAAATCTTGTGGAAATCAATGATGTAAACTAAAAAATAAACAAAAGTTAATTACAAAAAAAAAAGAGGAAAAAGAGAAAAAAAAGAACGTCCAGTGAAGAGAGAGGGGGTGGGAGAGAGAGAGACAGAGAGAGAAACAGAGAGACAGACAGAGAGAGGTAAGAGAGAGAGAGAGGGAGGGAGGGAGAGAGAGAGAGAGAAAGAGAGAGAGAGAGAGAGAGAGAGAGAGAAAGAGAGAGAGAGAGAGAGAAAGAGAGAGAGAGAGAGAGAGAGGCACTGGTTATTGATGAGGGGGGAAGGAGGAAGTATCTATTAAGTACCTACTATGGGCCAGACACTATGCCAAGCACATTACAAACATTGTCTCATTTGACTTTCACAACAACCTTGTAAGGTAGGTGCTATTATTACGCTTTTTTGCACTTGAAGAAATTGAGGCAAACAGAAGTTAAGTGACTTGCCCAAGTTCACAGAACTAAGAAGTGTCTAAGGTCAAATTTAAGCTCAAATCAGGCACAACACTTGGGTTCCATTATTTCTTATTCTCTCTTATCTCCTTTGTTCCACTGATCTGCCTTTATTCTTTAAAAGCAATACCAAACAATTTTGATGACTACTTTGTAATGTAGTTAGAGGTCTTGAAGCATTATTTCTCCTGCATCCTTGCTTACTTTCATAATTTCCATTGATTTTCTAGCTCTTTCATTTTCCCAAATGAATTTTGTTATGATTTTATCAAATTCTATAAAACATACCTAAGATTTTAATTGGCATAACATTAAAAGAGTAAATTAATTTTGGAAGTATTGTCATTTTCATTAAGTTGGCATGACCCTACCATGAGCATTGATGTTCCTCTGGCTATTTAAATTCTTTATTTCTATGTTGTTTTTCAGTCATGTCCTTTTGTGTGTGTGTGTGTGTGTGTGTGTGTGTGTGTGTGTGTGCCCTCATTTGGGGTTTTCTCGGCAAAGATACTGGAGTGGTTTGTCATTTCCTTTTCCAGCTCATTTTACCGCTGAAGAAACTGAAGCAAATAAGGTTAAGTGACTTGCCCAGGGTCATACAGCTAGTAAATATCTGAAGTCAAATTTGAACTCAGGTCTTCCTGATGCCAGACTTGGTGCTCAATCCACTAGATCACCTGGATGCCATTATTTCTTTGAGTACTTTATAATTGAATCTATACAAATCTTTTGTGTGCTTTAGTAGACTGATCCTCAGACACTTTAGAAATTTTGTAGTTATTTGGAATAGGATTTTCCTTTCTATTATAATTTTTTTAGATTTTGTTATTATCACTTATAAATGCAATTGTATTTTAAGATTTTATTTTATAGCCTGCAACTTTATTGAAGTCATTAATTGTCTTCATTAATATCTTTATTGATTCCTTAGGACTTTCCAACTATATCACTATTATCATCTGCAAATAGAGGCAATGTTGCCTCCTCTTTACCTATCTTTATACCTTTAATTTCTTTTTATTTTCTTATTGCTAATATTTCCAGAATTAATAAAATAATAGTGGTAAGAATGGGTATCTTTGTTTTATTCCTATGTTTATTGAAAAAGGTTTTAGTATGTATGACTTCATTTCATATAATGCTTGCTTTTGGTTTTAGATAGATTCTTTTTATGACATTAAAAGAGGTCTTTCTGTGTCTATACTTGATAGGGTTTTAGTATAAGAGACTTTCGTACTTTGTCAAAGGCTTTTCCTCTGTCAAGTTGGATAGTTCAGATGTTTTGGATTCTAGCATGGCTAATTATGTTGATTGTTTTTCTAGTACTGACCCACCCTTACATCCCCAGTATAAATTCAACTTAATCATAATGAATGATTTCTTGGATGTATCTCTACAGTTTGCCAAGATTTCATGTAAAAGTTTTGAATTGATGTTCATTAATGATATTGGTCTCTAGTTCCTTTTCCATGTCTTTTCCTTCTCTGCTTTACATCTTGGGGCTATATATTTCTCATAAAAGGGATTTTGATAGGGTGATATTTTTGTCTCATTTTTTGAGAATAATTCATGTTAGCATGGGTGCTGATTATTCTTTAAAAGTTTAATAGAATTCTCCTGTGAAGTCATCAGGAGCAGGGTTTTTTCCCCCCTTTTACAGTTCCTTTACAACTAGTTCTAGTTCCTTTTCTGAGATTGAGTTTTTTAAGATCTCTCTTTGATTTTCTGCCTCTTTGGGCAATTTGCATTTTTGAGGTATTTCTCTATTCTCTGTGTTCTCAGTATTGTTAGTGTGTAATTGTGAATAATATTTCTGATTATTATTTTCATTTCTTCCGATTTTGTTGTGATTCCTCCTTGTTCATTTACTATTTTTTGACTTGATTTTCTCTTCTTTTTAATTGGATTAGCAAATGGCATATCAATTTTATTTGTCTTTTCAAAGAGCCAACTTTTAGTTTTATTTATTATTTCTGTAATAATATAGAGATAAATATCCAGTTTATCTATTTCTTCACTAAATATATTCTCTCTTGAATTTATTTTAGGTTTATTTTTTTTGGCTTTCCAATTTTTAAAATGGTTACTCAGTTTAATAATTCTTTTCCTATTTTACTAATGCACATTTATAGGAATATTATTTTCCCTCTGAGGACTGCTTTAGCTGCATCCCAGAAATTTTGGTATGGTGTTTCATCGTTATCATTTTCTTTTACGTAATCATCTGATGTTCCCTGCGCTCATTATTTAGAACTTTATTGTTAAATCTTCATTTATGTCTGTGTCTTTTGTTTGTAGTCTCTGAACTTATCACTATTTTTGTTGTTCTATGGTTTATAAACAATGCATTTACTATTTCTGCCCTTTTTATATTCATTTGTATCATCTCTGTGCCTTGATATGTGTTCAATTTTTGTAAAAGTTCCATGTGATGCTGAGAAATTTTTATATTCTTTTGCAGTCCCGTTTAAAAGACACCATGAATCTTTAAGCTCTACTTTCTCCAGGATTTTGTTCAGTTATACATTTTCCCTCTTTGTTTATCTTTCCTTTAGACTTGTCCAAAACTAAGAGGGGACAATGAAATCTCCTGTCATTATTGTGTTATCTATGTATTTGTGTAGTTCAGTTAATGTTTTCTTTAGGAATTTAGAGGCTAAGTAACTGGAGGAGATATGTTCATTTTTTTTCTTTTTGCTCTATAACCATTTTAATTTACAAACAGCAATTTTCATATGTTTAATATTGATATTTGTTTGTTTTCTAGGATTCCTTTAAGCATAATGTAGTTTCTTGGTTTATCCCTTTTTATGTTTTCAATGTTTATTTTTGCTTTGTCTGATAGCATGATTGCAACTTCTACTTTTTGGAATCACTTGATGCAGAATAATTTGTTCTAGTCCCTCATTTTATTCTGTACATATCTTTGTTTTTAAAACATGTCTTGTGTAAGCAATGGATTTTAGGGTTTTGTTTTCTTATCCAATCTGTCGCTCTTTTTCATTTTGATGGATTGTTAAATCTATTCACATTTTAAGTTGTGAGAGTTAGGTTTGTATTTTTCTCTATCTCTAGAATTTTTTTCAAAATTTGGATCCCCCCCGCCCTTCTGCTATAACATAGTAGTGGTCTTTTCTGTAATTTTAGCATAATCTATTTTAAGATGACTCTATTCCTACCAGCTTTCTTTCTTTCTGCTCCCAAGTCCCTCCCTCCTATTTTTTACCTCTTTCCCTGCTCTTAGAGTTTTGCTTATTAGTTCCTTTTTCTTTCTTACTTTTATCTCGTTATTTAATTTCTCCCCTCTTTTTTTCTTCTCCATTAAATAATCAAGTAGTATCCCCCTTTCTATCCTCTTCAATGTATTTTGTTCATTTTTAAAATTTTTCATTTCCTGTGCCTTTTTTCTAAAGAAATGTCCTTTCCCTCATTCTCTTTATTATTATTAATCTTCCTTTTAGGTCTATTATAGATTTTATTCTTTGGTTCATGGCCCTTTTATTTATTCAGTCCTCTCTTCTCTGTATTCTTCATGGAATTAAGACTTTTGAGGTGCCTATTTTGAGTTTCCTCTGCTATACGATGTTTATTATTGCCTTGTAAAACTTGTCTTTTGACCCACTTTTTTCTGTTGTTCCTCATTCTTTGAAATACAAGTTGATCAAGAGGATATTGCCCTGTGGCAGGAATCTAATGTTAAACTATGGATTCTTTCTAATGACACTTTGTTTTCTGGGTTCAGAGGTTCTTGACAATTTTCTTGTATTGTTTCTGTAAGGGTGTTTGACACCATCAGCCGCTGGGGGCGCACCACGACAGCCTGGGGACGGGGTAGAGGGCGCGCATGTCTCAATGAAGAAGGCATGATCACGCGAGATGTCTCCTTATCTTCGGGGCTGTACGTGAGTGGCTCACTGGGAGATGACGGCACTCTGAGGCAGGAACCAAAAGCTAGTGGTATAAAAAGGGGAACCGCATGCGTGTAGCTCTCTCTGTTCCTGTATATGCTGCAATAAGCATCCTTACCATTTGCCCGAGTCCTGGGTTGCTCTGTGGGGGGGTGCTAGTTCTTCAAGCTGGTCTTGAAGCCGGTGACGACCGAAGCCTGAGAGGAGGAAAGTACCTGGAAGAGGTAAGCAATAGAATAGGGTCCCCAGAGTCCGAGTTGGGGGACATTTATAGAGTAGGGTCCCCAGAGTCCGAGTTGGGGGACATTTATAGAGTAGGGTCCCCAGAGTCCGAGTTGGGGGATGATTAGAGTAGGGTCCCCAGAGTCCGAGGTGAGGGACGTTTTACAGTTTCTTGCATTTAAACGTTAAGTTGTTGTTTTTCACTTGCGCTCTTATTTGAGACCTGTGATTCTTAAGGAGTGTGCGCATTCTCTCTCTGAAAATAACATGTTTTGCTTACATGGAGAGCATTCTTTCCTCAATGTTATTGCTTTTTGCTTCTCTTTTTGGAAACGGTCCTTCTCCTCTATGGATTTGTGTTACTGATGGACTCTCCTCTCTTTTGTTTCTTTGGTGACACTTGCCACTACAGATTTAAGTTTTTCTATTCTGTCAATTATTTCTGCTGTGCAGGTGATAAGTTTTGCTTTCATAATTGTTATTTCTCTTATAAACCATTTGGGAACATCCTGCGATGGTCCCATGCTCTCTTCAGAATCTATAGCATCATCTGCCCCATCAGGTATCAGTTCATTTTCCATTGTTATGGAATACTTTTTCATAGATCCCTGAATTATTTTACTTGATCTGGAACACATATTTCCTTTCGCTATTAGTATCTTCCATCTCAGTTTGTCTGCTTATCCTCAAAGTCTGAGATTTCCTCCTCTTGGGATCTTACGTAATGTCAGTCTTTTTTTTTTCTATTTTCCCCCCTTTTGCTCAATTTCTGACTCCCTCTCCTCCCATGGTAGTTTTCCTAGGGGCTAGATCTCAAAGCATCTCAATCTCCTCTCATACTGAGCAATTTCACAATTCACCAGCCTCTGCCTCAAGTGACTTCCAATAGAATAGAACTAGCACCAACTAGATGCTGGACTCTTTCCCTCAGTCTTAGTCCAGTGCCATCCACTGAACGCACCACACACCCACACCACTAGCACACGTGCATGCATACGTGTGCATGCACACACACACACACACACACACATGCACACATACCTTGCCCGTGTTCCTTTGTTCCTCAGTTCTCTGGTCCAGTGCACAAAGTGCTTCCACTGTTATTATAGCTGAGCAAATGTCTGCCATTGAGATCTTGAAAGAATTGGAGGGCACAGTCTTTGGAGTATAGATTTAAATTCTTTAATTCATTTAACTCTCCAGTAGCTTGGCAAGGAGTTAGGACTTTCTCTTCTGTTAATGCATTGAGTCCTTATCATGTTTGAACCCTTGTTTTCCCAGATCATGGAGACAACTGACATGGCTTTGCCTCTGCTACATAATTCCCTTGTGGGTGAGAGGGCACTTGAGAGGTTGGAAGGAAAGAAGAAAATATCCAGTTCTTCATCTTGTTGGTCATAGGATCCCAATTTCTCCTTTATTTCTTTAGAAGCAACATAGGTTAATGGATAGAATTCTGGACTTAGAGTCAGGCAGACCTGCTTCAAACCCTTACTAGCCACATATCCCAAGGTGAGTCACAACTCCCTGAACCTCCGTTTCCTCGTCTTTAAAATGAAGGCATTAAGGGTAGCTAGGTGGTGCATTGAATAGAGTGCTGGCCCTAGAGTCAGGGGGACCTGAGTTCAAATCCAGCCTCAGACACCTACTAGCCGTATGACCCTGGGCAAATGACTTTGTTTGCCTCAGTTGCCTTATCTGCAAAATGAGCTGGTGAAGGAAATGGCAAACCACTATAGTATCTTTGACAAGAAAATCTCAAATGGGGTCGTAGAGAGTCAGGTAAAACTGAAACAGCTCAACAGTAAAAACCTATTAAAAGTGCTCAAAATCTTTACATCATGACTAATGTGAAAATATGTTTAATATGAATGTGTAAGCAGAGTCTATATCAGATTGCATGTTGTCTTGGGGAACGGGGAGGAGAAAGTCGGTGAGAAAATTCAAAACTCAAAATCTTATGGAAGTGAATGTTAAAAACAAGAAAAATAATTATTTTTTAAAATGATGGAGTAGGTAGCAGAAGAATTAAGTTAAAAAATAAAATAAATGAGATAGATAAAAGAGGTAAAAAAAAAAAAAAGAGATAAAAGACAGGAAAAAGACCCATGTGTACAAAAATAGAGCCACTCTCTCAGGAGTAGCACTAAACGGGAAATTAAGGGAGGACCTATCAAGTAGGGAACAGTTGGTATGAATGAAGTGGAATACTATTTTGCTGTAGGAAATAATAAAAGGGATGGGTTCGGGAAAACCTCAAAAGACACATGAACCTCAGAGTGAAGTAAACAGAACCATGAGAACGATGTATACAACATTAATAAGACAAACAACTTGGAAAGATTTAAGATCTTTGACTGCTGGAATGACTAACCATGATTCCAGAACTGCCGGGAAGCAGACTCTCCACCTCCTGACAGAGAGACAATGGATTCAAGATGTAAAATGAGACACGTGTTTTTGGACACGGGCAATGTGAGTATTCGTTTTGCTTGACTGTGTATGTTTGTGACAAGAGTTTTGGTTTTCTTTTTTCGTTTTAAACTGGGGAAGAGGTGGGAGAGAAAGAAAAATGTTTGTTTGTTAATTGAAAAACACAATGAAATGAGTTGATGGCCTCTTAGGTCCCTTCCAGGTCTAAATGTATGATCCTAGGGTTTTTTTCCCCCAGGTATGGTGCACACTCATTAGCTGGGTTACTTTCAGATTCACTTAATAGCCTGAATCCAGTCCCACCTGGTTCTTTGGGTGAGCTCACAGCCAATTACTCTCTCTTAGGGAGCCTGATAATTTTTTCCATCGCGATTTCTGCTCATCCTTTCCTTATGCTATTGTCTACCCCAGGGACCTGGGGCACAGCAGATGCAAACGATGATGAGGTAAGATAATCATTAAAGTATCAGTTGGGAAATTTCTTCATACACTCAATTAAATCCCTGTACGATGAAGGAAAGAGTATGTATCTCAGCAGTGAGCCATCTTGGAAAGAGCCTTTACTCTGGGGTCAGAAGATATCAGGTAGGTTAAAATCCTATGTCTGTCATTTACTACCTATGCGACCTGGGGCAATGCTACTTTGCCTTTCTAAGCTTCTGCTTCCTCCTCTGAAAAAACAAGGGTGTTGGACTAGCACAAGGGATCTCAGTCTTTGTGTGTCATGGATGGGCAGCGTGGTGAAGCCTATGGACCTTTCTCAGAATAATATTTTCAAATACATAAATAAAATAGGTAAGAATACGAAAGAAACCAATTATACTGAAAAAGTTATCAAAGTATTTTTTTTTTAATTTCATGGACTTCAGGTGAAAAAATCCATGACCTAGATGGCCCCTTACCTCCATCCAGCTCCTAGCCTATGCTCCTACTATCAACTTGCAGTAGAATAAATCCTAACAAAAGGGAAAGGTTTCCTTGGTCTTCAAATTGATTCCATCTCAATGGCCTGTTGCTCAGAATCCTCTTCAGAACACCACACCCTCTTTCTAACTTCTGCTGGAGGATATTGGCTGGCATATGCCGGTGTGATGAGAGCTATCTCATAAAGTGTGTACAAAGATGCCTTCTCTGATTCTGATTGATTACATGAGTGACTCAACAGTCAATCAGTCAATAAGCATTTCTTGAATACCTACTGCATGTCAGGCATCATGCTAAACTTCTGGGCATACAAAGAAAGGCAAGAGGATATCACAGTCCAGTGGTGGAGACAGCACTTGGACATGTTGAGGGATGACAGATTCCCTGACTGCTCTCAGTTATTAGTAACAGCACTAAAAGGACTTGGTATTTTGGTGTGGCATGGTATTATTTGGTCCCTTGGTCTGCCCTGGGATAGCAGCAACAGGGTAGGGTTGTGTGACAGTTAAAAAGAGAAGACAGTTTTGAGCTTCCCATGACTCTCCCAGAAGGAAAGTGTTATTCTCTGTCACTAAACTCCCATGAAGGGGTGGAGAACAGGTGGTGACCTCCCCCCTTGCCATCTGGACATAGAATATAAGTCCAACTAAGTGAGCTTGAGAGCTTGCTCTGCCTTTGGGTTACCTTTCCTTTCCTGAGGAGGTGATCAAACATTTTTTTCTTGAGGCAAAGTGTCTATGCTTGGAGGTGACCTTATTCAAGAGGTTTTGGTCCTGGGTGCAATGAATGGAGCTGACTGATGGCAAGGGAAACTTTGGCACTGAGAAGACAATCACTGAAGAGGAAGAACCCAAGCCTGCCTAAACATATGGACTTAGGGGCAACTGGGTGGCACGGTAGATAGAGCACCAGCCCTGGAATCAGGAGGACCTGAGTTCAAATCCAGACTCAGATGCTTGCTAGCTGTGTGATCCTGGGCAAGTCACTTAACCCTATTGCCTCAAAAAAAAAAAAAAAGAATAATTGATGTTAGATAAATCGACCCCAGGGCGCTAATCATAGGTGTTTAACATTGGGCAGCATACACTGGAATGGGGGTTTGAATTGATAGCATAGAGAAAAATTACCCGACCCTTCAGGGGTATCCCTAAAACCCCCACAGGGATATATGGTTAGCCCCTTTCTGGGACAGTGAGTCCAGAGCCTTACTCTCTACTTTTGGTGCCAGAAAATCCCATTTGCCATGGACTATAAATAAGTCACATCACATCTGCTGTAATAAAGGTTCCTGGTCTCTGGTAGATAATTACTCAAAGGGCATCATTTTCCAGGCTTGCTTTAAAGAGTCACAAATGCTGTGTCCCAGGTCTAACCAACCCCTTCTCTTCCCTGGGTTTAGTCTTTTTTTTTCACATCCGTATTTCTCCAGTGTTTTGAGGAATGTGTCTGACCTGCACTGCCTTAAAATGTTTGAAATGCTTGAATGATTCCCAAAGCTAAACACGCTCAGAGAATTTGTTCTTTTCCTACAGAAAGTAAGAGCACGAGAGTAAAAGCCGCAAGCCAAGGGTTGCAGTACCCGGGGAATAGCATCTGAGGTAAAGATAAGCTAAGGGGACTCTGAGGAAAGAGTGAGTTGGAGAGCTGGGTCATGGCTCCTATAACTGCCTTTGAAATCCCTCTCAGTAGCTATTGCTTAGGTCACTGGGCCAGACTGAGAAGCCAGATGGCTACATCCAGTATAAAGTCCCTAGTCCTAGGGTCAAAGATCATAGAAGAAAGGAACCTTCAAGGTCATCTCATCCAACTCCCCTCAGTTTGTGATTGAAGTTAACCAGAGAGGTTAAAAAAACTTGACAAAGGTCACCCAGGGAGAAAGTGGTAGAGTCAGGATTTGAACCAAGTACCTGACTCCAAACATAGGACTCTTTCTCCTATAGATCTCCAAGCACAGCTAGAAGCAATGTGATATTGCTCCTCATGACCAGAGACACACTAAGCTCAAAGATGACCCAGTGGAGATGCAGGTCAGAAAGAAGTAAAAGCATACGACTTGCCCCTTCTGCTCAGTATTTCTGTCTTCCCAAGGTTATGTAGGGTATAGCCACAAGCAATTACTACCAGAAACAATCATAATAGGAATAGTTAGCATTTCTGTACACCTCCTGTGTGCCCAGTACTGCGCTAAGCATTTTATACATATCTCATTGATCTTCACAACAACACTGGGAGGTAGATGTTATTATGATACCCATTTCACAGTTGAGGAGTCTGAGGCAAACAGAAGTTACACAGCTAGTAACTGTCTAAGGCTGGACTTGAGTTCAAGTCTTCCTGACTCCAGCCCCAGTGTTCTCCCCCCACACCACCAAGTTGCCAAGAAATGCCATAGATTCTAGCAAGAGAGCTGAGGGGAAGCATTTTGGCATTTGCTGCTCAGGTATAGGAAGCTCCAAGGTCTGGTCCCCTTCTCTGAACTTGTATTGGTCTACCTGGTCCACAGCCATGGCACTGATGCTTGCCCCCCTGGACCAGGTCCTTCCAGAATCTGCCAGGTTTCCAGGTCAGCCTCCATTTTCTTCTTCACCTCTCAGTAGACTATGCCGCCATTCACTTCCATGAAAACAAAATGGATGTCATACAGCAGGAAGATGTCAACTCAGCAGATGGCTCTGAGCGAGGCTGGCCCATGCTGGGAAATACTTGAAGGCAGCACACAGAGCATTAATATCTTCCCTGGGTGTTGCCATGCCTTTATGCTCTGAGCTTCAGAGATTGTCAGTTTTGAAAAGAACCCTCAGCATCATCAAATCCAAGCCCCTCATTTTTTGGATGAGAAGATTGAGGTTGAATGCCTTGTCTAACATCATACAGCTCATTCTGCCCTGTTCCACCAGAAAAAGCAGCTTTTCAATAGCGACATTAGCATCAAACCTTGGTATTTCTGCTCCCGAGTCCACTTTTCTCTCAATTTATCAGAATGACCAGTCTTGGCCAGAGATGAGATAAGAAAGTAGAATGCCGTTCTTTGGAGCCCGTGGATGTGAAGTGTTGCATAAGCTTTCAGACTTGGCTGATGTGTGAGTTGGTTTTGTTTTGACCTGGGTTTTTCCCACCTTTATTACAAGAGAAGGCTGCAATGTAAAAACAGAGGAAATCTGAAAAGCTGTTTAAAGTACCAAGAGTGAGTGTCCAAATCTCACAGACAGCACCTGCTACCCATGTGTCGGTCACTTTGCTTCCCTGGACTTCAGCCTCCTCATCTGTACAAATGAAAGGGTTCAAATAGATGAGGACCCTTCTGCTTTGGCATCTTTGATCCTGTGATTTTCTTTTTATTTTTTTTTCGAGGGGTGAAGGTAGGGCAATTGGAGTTAAGTGACTTGCCTAAGGTCATACAGCTAGTTTTGTGTGTGTGTGTTAAGTGTCTGAGGTCAGATTTGAACTAAGGTCCAGGTGCTCTATTCACTGCGCCACCTAGCCGCCTCCCATCCTGTGAATTTCCCTCAACTCCTCTCAGCAGCTGTAACCAAGCCACCACACAATCCTAGAGACTGATCTTCCTAAAGTGCACCCCCTCCATCCCACAGCAATAAACATCAGGGGCTCCCCATTACCTACAGGATCGGATAGAATATCCTCTGGTTTTTAAAGTCCTTCATAAACCGGCCCCCTCCTGCCCATCTAGCCTCTCACACCTTGCTTCCCTCACATGCTCTGTGATCGGGGGCGCCGGCATCTTGGTGGCTCCTAGTATAAGACACTCCCTCTCCTTTACTGAGTGTTTTCCCTTGGGCTCTCATGCTTGGAATGCTCTCCCTCCTCATCTCCTCCTCTTGCCTTCTCTGGCTTCCTTCAAATCTCAGTTCAAATACCATCTTCTAGGGTCGGCTAGGTGGAGCAGTAAATAGAGCACTGGCCCCGAGTTCAAATATGACCTCAAACACTTGACCCACTTACTAGCTGTATGATCTTGGGCAAGTCATTTAACCCCAATTACCCTGCCTTCCCCTCTCCAAAAAGCAAATACCATCTTCTGCAAGAAGTTCTCCGCAGTCCTTAATCTTAGAGCCTTCCCTTTGAGACTACCTCCAATTTGTCCTGTATATATCTTTGGCATAGAGGTGTCGGCATATTGCCCTCCCCGCCCAATTGGATTGTGAGTTCCTTGAGCGCTGGGGATGTTTCAAATTTCATTCGTTTGTCTGTTAGTTTTCCCTTCCCTTGTATCCCCAATGCTCAGCGCAGTGCTTGGAAATGCTGATCGACTGAGTTCCTTCCTTTATTTTTTACCCCAGAGAAATAAATACCTTTAGAATAAATAAACAGGTTCATTCTCTGCCCTTCTCCTTCGATGCCCCCACTGTTCAGCTTCTCGAGTCTGTCTCAGTCTGGCCACAGAGCCAGAATAGAGCCCAGGGCACTGTATTCCCTCTTTCCCTTGCAGAAGGAACCCGAGTCACAGGCTGGCAGAGCATGGAGGGGGCTCAGTCAGGGTAGCCATGGTTGCCAGTCTGTGGCCAGCTGATGCCCTGGGGAATTTTCCTCTGACCCACTTGTGAAGCAGGAGGGGACACTGGCATTCTTCCCAAAGGCTCTCCCACACAGCCTCCACTTTCCCTCTCCCTCAAAGACCTTAATCTGCTTGGTTCCAGCCTCCGGGCCAAAATTCTTTACATTCCAGGTCTGGTTATTTGTGTGCCCTGAAAGTTGCAGCCAACGAGGGAGTGCGTAGCCTCAGGGTCCTTTCCACTGAAGGTTTGACTCTCCCCTGAGAGGTCACATTTGGGTTTTGGAATTAGACTTGGTGCCCACAGACACATTGTATTACCCTAAGCAAGTCCCTGGGGCTCAGTTTCTGCATCTGTCAAATGAAGGGGGTCAGAATATAGAGGACCACTTAGAAAATGCGTATTGATTGACTGATCACTTAAACAGTTTCTAGCCTACTTTAAAAAAAAAATCAAATCAAATCAATAGGCATTAATTAAGCATCTATTGTATGCCAGACGCCATGCCAAGCACTGGCAATATGAAGAAAGGCTAAAACGGTCCCTGCCCTCAAGAAACTTACAGTTTAAAGGGGGAGACAACATACAAGCAATGATTTACCTACAGGATAAATTGTGACAGGCTCAGAGGGAAGGCACTAGCGTTGAGTGAGACCAGGAAAAGTTTACTGCAGAAGGTCGGATTTTAGTTGAAGCTTGAAAGAAGCCATCAAAAAAAAAATACTGGCCAATGACTGGACAGAAATATAGAGACACATAGACAAATATCAGCTGCAGAAAATGAATTCTTTAGGTCCCCGCCAGGTTTGTCCAGGAGGCTATAGAATGGATTCTGAAAGATGCTCCAATCCTCACGACCTTCGAAGATCTCCATCCTCCCTTCCCATTGCCATTCAATAGATCTCCTGGGGATCGGTGAGCTAATGGGTCTTAGAAATTCTGAGAGTTTGAAAACAGTGGAGGTCTCACCCCTGAGCACTTGCAGATAATCTCAGAGTTGGACCACTGACCTAATCTGATGCCCACCTCAGTGCTTGAATCCTTTCTGCACTATCCCCTATAAATCCTGGTCTAGCCCCCATTTGGATCCCTGCAGTGCTGGGGAACTCACTTCCTCACATTGCAGCACGTTCCATTTTCAGACTACTCTAGCTGATCATTTTTATCCTTAGTATTTCCATCGTGAAATCCTTAGATATGACCCTGCTCATGGGTGTGTGTGCTTAAAGCTGAGAGAATCCTTTAAAAATGTAGGAGCCCGAGATAAATCACAGTGAAATTGGACAAGGCCAAAGCCTGAGGTGGTCAGCTGCATTCTCATCCTGCAGTCAGGTCCCAGTTGGCTTTAGTCACGCATTTGCATGACCTATATTTTCTTAAGACACGCCTCTGTCGTTCATTTGGTCTCATGCTGCCCTCTTCTGGGAGAAGCATCAAGCATTTGACAAAAGCTTAAGTCCGATGGTCACCAGAAATTCAAGACTGGAGGGGACCTCTGAGGTACACTCTCCCCCTCACACACACACAAATAGGATCCCCAACAAGTGATCAGTGAGCCTTCCTCTGAAGACCTGCCACGAAAGAGAATTTACTGCCTCTGGAAGTTACTTCCACTCTGGGACACTTGTAATAATTAGAAAGCTTTTTACAGGTTCATAGATTCAGAGCTGATCGGAACCTCAGAGTCTAACCCTTCCATTTTACAGATCACAAAACTGAACAGGTGAACTGGGATTTGGACCCGTCGTCGAGTTCCAAGTTCAGTGCTTAATCCATAGCACATTCTTTCTTTGAAGTAGGAGTTCGGATCTGTACCTCTGCCACAGGGGATGTAACTAAGTTGTCTTCCATCAGTTTTGGCAGCTCCGTGGTATAGGAGAAAGAACGCCGAACTTGGGGTCAGAGGCTTGTTGTTCAGTCGTTTCCGTCACATCTGATTATCCATGGCCCCATTTGGGGTTTTCTTGGCAGAGATACTAGAGTACTTTGCCCTTTCCTTCTCCAGCTCATTGTAATTGAGGCAAACAGGGTTAGGTGACTTGCCCAGGGTCACACAGACATTAGGTATCTGAGACCAGATTTGGACTCAGGTCTTCCTGACTTCAAGTCTGGCGCTCTGTCCACTGCACCACTTAGCTGCCTCACATTCTGGCTCCACTGATGACTACATCTGTGATGCTGGGTGAGTCTCTTAATCTCTCTAGGCATCCGTTTCTTCATCTGTACATGAGGGGCTTGGAGGGTAAGATAACCTCTCAGGTCCCCTCCAGTCCTAGAACTATGAGCCCCCGATCTCAAACCGTGGGTGGCACATCTGGGACTGGGCAATCACTTCTCAGGGTTTAGGACTATGAGGATTTGGTAAAGTTTACATCTCTAGGTCCATGCATTTAATGCAGATGTGCCCAGCTGTGTTCACATACAAAACCTACCCCATCTAGACCAGCAGCACCTAGGGAGCCTCTTGTTTCTCTGAACCACATTGATTATATATAGTCTATAGTAGTACAGTGAATACAGTGCCAAGCCTGGAGTCAGAAAGACCTGAGTTCAAATACAGCCTCAGACACTTAGTAGCTGTGCAACCCTGGGCAAGTCACTTCACCCTGTTTGCCTCAGTTTCCTCATGTGTAAAATGAGCTGGAGAAGGAAATGATAAACCACCCCAGTATCTCGGCCAATAAAACCCCAAATGGGGTCCCGAAGAGTCAGACATGACTGAACAACAACAACATAAGAGCATACCAGCCTATCCTGCTCCAGGTAAGCAAATAAACAGCTCTACAGCCCTGCCTGGAGTAGGGTAGCCTGGTATGCTCTTATGCATTGCCATCTTAAGATCTGTCGGATCCGGAAGGGACCTTGGAGATTGCCTACCTGGTGGCAACCTCTTCTTTCACAAATGAGGAAAGGGAAGCTCAGAGACATGATGTGACTTGCCCAAGAGTGTACACCTGGTCAATGTCTGAGCCGGGACACAAGCCCAGCTCTCCCAACTGTAAACCCATCTCCCACTGTGAGGCACCACGAGGGTTTTGCCCTACAAGGTAAAAGGCATCTAAAACTGAATGGTACAAAAGGTAAAAGAATAAGGTTAGCCCCAAAGAAGAGAATACCCCTTCCTCGAGCCTTCCCTACAAGGGTCTGGTCTCACGGGTGTGGAAATAACGTCCGTTTTGGTTTTTTTTTCCTTGATGTCTTATTTAGTTTTACTCATTTCCCCCCTCTTCTTCCACTTTTAAACACAGTTCTTTGTTCAGACGTGGCTCTTTGGTGGGGGAAGGATGCTCAGGGAAGTCTGGGTGATGTGAAAACACATCATATAAAGAAAAATTCTTTTTTTTTTTTAAGAATGAGAGAAATGTGATAGGTCTGGGGCATAGCTGTTGCCAAGAGAGATGTGTGAAAGCCAATTAGTACATTTGCATTGTTGAAAAAAGAAAAGACAAGGGAATAAAGAGGTGCAGCTTTCCAGGAAACCATTTCAAGATTAAGTAGGTCAATGAGACAATTAAAAAAAAATCAATCCACTGTACAAGTTTTTATGCTTGTTTAGTGGAGCAGCATGGTCCTGGAGGAGAAATACTAAGCATATATGAACAAAAATAAATATAATTTATATGACACTTCAAGGTTTGTAAAGCACTTTAAACGCGTTCTTTCATTGGATTCTCACAACGACCTCACCAAGTAGGCTATTATCTCCATTGTACTGATGGGAACACTGAGGCTGAAAGAGGTTAAGAGTGACTTGCCCATGGTCCCACAGTCAATATCTGGGGCTGGATTTAAACTAGTTCTTCCTGATTTTAAGTCCTACACTCTATGCACTGTGCCCCCTAGAAGTTTTTTTTTAATTTAAAGAAAATAAGAAAGGAATAAGGAAGAAAGGAAGGAAGAAGAAAGAGAGGGAAAAAAGAAAATTCTGCACCAACATTGCCAGGTTGGGCTAGAAGACCTTTTAAGTTCTAAATTTATAGTTGTAGGAGCCTAAATTAATTAGCTTCTCTGAGCTTCAGTTTCACGATCTGTTAGATGGGAATAATATTTGTAACACCTAGCTCATTGAGCTGATAGGAGAAAAGCAGAACTTATCTCACAGACACCAAAAATGAAACAAAACGAGGTATGATTCACCTTGGCAGCTTGGTTGTGGGTAGCATTTTGGATTTGGAATGAAGAAGGCTTGGATTCAAATCCATACAAGAATCCCCTTGCTGAGGGAAAAATTGGGATATTAATGTACTGTTGGTGGAGTTGTGGACTGATCCAATCATTCTGGAGAGCAATATGCAACTGTGCCCAAAGGACTATAAAACCGTGCATACCCTTTGATCTAGCAATACCACTGCTAGGTCAGTATCCCAAAAAGATTTTAAAAAAGGAAAGGGATCTATATGTACAAAAATATTTATGGCAACTTTTTGTGGTAGCAAAGAATTGGACATTGAGGGAATGAATGCCCATTAATTGAAGAATGGCTGAACAAGTTGTGGGATGTGATTGTGACACATTACTACTATACTATAAGAAAGGATGAGAGAGGGCAGCTAGGTGGCGCAGTGAATAGAGCACCAGCTCTGGAATCAAGGACCTGAGTTCAAATGTTGCCTCAGACTTACTAGCCCTGTGACCTTGGGCAAGTCACTTAACCCCAATTGCCCAGCCTTCCCCTTTCCAAAAATGCAGAAAAAAAAAAAAGAAATAATGGGCAGGTTGCTTTCAACAGTAATATTGTACAATAACCAACCCTGAATGGCTTAGCTATTCTCAGCAATAATTGTATATAATTGTATAATAATTGTATCCAAGACAATTCCAGAGGACTCATGATGAAAAATGCTACCCCCCTCCAGAGAAAGAACGGAGAGAGTCTGAATATGGATCAAAGCACACTCTTTTTTAAACTTTATTTTTCTTGTTTTGTCTTGTCTGTGTTTTCTTTCATAACATGGCTAATATGGAAATATATTTTGCATGACTGCACATGTATAATCTAGGCAGCTAGGTGGCACAGTGGCTAGAGTGCTGGACCTGGAGTCAGGAAGATTAGAGCTCAAATTCAGCCTCAGACATTTACTAGTTGTGTGACCCTGGGCAAGTCACTTAACCCTGTTTGCTTCAGTAAAATGAACTGAAGAAGGAAATGGCAGACCATTCTATTATCTTTGCCAAGAAAACCCCAAATGGGGTCACAAAGACTTGGATATGACTGAAACAACTGAACAACAACATGTGTAATCTATATCAAATTGCCTGCCTTCTTGGGGATATGGGAGGGGAGGAAGAGAGGGAGAGAATTTGGGACTCAATAAATTTTTTTAAATGTTAAAAATTGTTTGTTTGGTTTTTTTGGGTTGTTTTTTTTTGGAGGGGGGAAGGCAGGGCAATTGGGGTTAAGTGACTTGCCCAAGGTCACATGGCTAGTAAGTGTTAAGCATCTGGAGGCTGGATTTGAACTCAGGTCCTCCTGACTCCAGGACCAGTGCTCTATTCACTGCGCCACCTAGCAGCACCCTAAAAATTGTTTTGTAGGTAATTTTATAAAAAATTTTTAAAATAGAAGGCCCTTGCCAAAAAAATGGGAATCCAGAAACAGACATTTCCACAGCTACTCTGCCCTGGGCACAGGCCTGATTACCTATCACCAACACCCCTTGAGATGATGTTCACTAAAGATCCTTCCAAGTTCGCCATCAGAGCAGATGGCTTCATTTTCTAAATGATTTTTCCCATCCCCTACTGATGCTCTTTGTGAAAACGATGCAGTGAGGGAGTGTGGTGTATCTGTCCTTGATTCTAACAAGCATTTCCTTCCCCACAGTCGTGTCCTCTGTCTGACCTGTTCTTTCTTTTTCTGAGAAATTGGTGGCACCGGCCATTGAATTCTGAATTCTTAATTTTCTCCCCAGAGTTCTCCCCCACATGCTGCCATGGTAACCCAGCATCTTCTCTTGCTGAGAGGTTTCTGTGATTTGTTTTAAGGTGAAAGAGCATGTTGGACTGTTACAGAGGCACTGCTGGGTTCTTCCAGTTTTTTCCCTTGACCTGAATCTTGGAGCCGGGGGCATGAGACAAAGCAGCAAAGGGGCCCTGCCTGCCCAGCTCACACCCAAAAGCTGGTGTGGCAAAGCAGAGGAGCTGTGGAGCCAGATGACCTGGGTTCTGGTGCTGGGTCTGCTACCTGTGTGACTTTAGGCAAGTCTCTGAATCTTCCAGGGCCTGCTTCCTCAGCTGTAAAATGAAGAGGTTGGACCTAAATGACATCCAAGCTTCCCTCCTGCTCCGGCTCAGTGATCACTGGATGAGGGAGCAGAGACCTTGGGTGCGTGTGCTAGCTTGCCCTCTAATTGCTTGTGTGAGCTGGGAGCAAGGCAGAAGGGACCCCAGAGACCGTTTGTTCCAAGCCCTCCCTGAGCAAAATCTCCTTTACAACCTGACTGCCAAGTGGTCATCCCTTTCTGCTTGAAGACCCGCAGGAGGTGGAGAATACACAGCCCCCTGACATGCAGCTCACTCCACCCTAATTGTTCAGAAGGTCTCTCTTGTAGCAAGCCTAAGTCAGCCTCTCTGCAATTACAATTCAGTGTACCTAGTTTTTGTTCCACAGTGGAGCAGAATGGGTCAAAGCCCTCCTGCTTCCATCCCATCTCTCTGGCCTTCCAGGTTTTCATCTGTAGAATGAGGGGGTTGCAACATTTGACTTCTAAGGTCCTCTCTGGTTCTGACGTTCTGTCTCAAGGACAGGCAACAGAAAAGCTTTGGGGGCTGCTTTTTACCAGTCAGTCCTGACTGGCATCATCCTCACTATTAGCACCATTGTTAAACAATCTTAGGTAAATCCTTGGCTGAGCCCTGAACCAGACAAGCTACAGCCCCTGTCTATCTCTGCTCACGATAGGAATTTAGGTGTAAATGGAGACCTAGAGATAGCTATGACATATGTAAGAATGTCAGATAACTGGTGGAAGGAAGTGGAGGAAGATTCATTGAATCTTGGACATATCCAGATGAGGCAATATTCCTGAAGACTTCAGTAGGATAAATGTCCTGCAAATTGACCTCATCAATTAACATTTATTAAGGACCTGCAGTAGGTCAAGCTCTTTGCTCTGAGAACACAGAGTCATAACTAGTCGTTTTGGCTGCTAGGGCAGTCAGGAGATGGGATGGGGTGGTTGGTGAGAAGAGCAGAAAGGGTGAGGTCTTAGAGTAGCCCACCTAGAGTGTGGCTATAAGGTGGGGGAGAAACACCACCCAATAGTGTCCTGTTTTTTTTAAACAATATTTTATTTTTTCCTTATTTATTATAAAGAACATTTTTAACATTCATATTTTTAAAACTTTGAGTTCCAATTTTTCTCTTTCCCTCTCCTCCTTCCTCCTTGAGAGGGTAAGCAATTTGACATAGGAAATACATGTTCAATCATGCAAAATATATTACCATATTAGTCATGTTGTAAAAGAAGATGTAGACCCAAAAGGAAAAAAAAAGCAGTGAAAAAAACGAAGAAAATGAAAAACAATATGCTTCAAGCTGCATTCAAACTCTATCAGTTCTTTCTCTAGAAATGGGTAGTATTTTTTATCATGAATCCTTTGAAATTGTCTTAGGTCATCGTATGACTGAGAATAGCTAAGTCGTTCATGCAGATGATCATTGAACAATATTGCTGTTAATGTGTACAGTGTTCTCCTGGTTCTGCTCACTGCACTTTGCATCAGTTCATTTAAGTCTTTCCACATTTTTTCTGAAATCATCCTGCTCATTATTTCTTATATTACCATAATATTCCAGTAGAATAATATACTACACTATATTATATATATTATGTGTATATCTATATATATATCTATATGTAGATATACATAGTAATATTCCATTACAATCACATACAACTTATTCAGTCATTCCCCAGTTGATGGGCATCCCCTCAATTTCCAATTCTTTGTCACCATAAAAAGAGCTACAATAAATATTTTTGCATAAAAATGCCCTGCCCCCCACATTGTTTATTTCTTTGAAATACATACCTAGTAGTGTTTTTGATGGATCAAAGGGTATGCACAGTTTCATAACCCTTTAGGCATAGTTCCAAATTGCTCTCCAGAATGGTTAGATCAGTTCACAATTCCACCAACAGTACATTAGTGTCCCAATTTTTTCCCACATGCCTTCCAATATTTTTATTTTCCTTTTCTGTCATATTTAGCCAATCTGATAGGTGTGAGGTGGTACTTCAGAGTTGTTTTAATTTGCCTTTAATCAATAGTGATTTAGAGCATTTTTTCATATGACTATAGATAGCCTTGATTTCTTCATCTGAAAACTGCCTGTTCATATCCTTTGACCATTTATCAATTGGGGAATGAATAATGTCCTATTTTAATGAATTATTCTTGCTAACTAAATGTGATGATACTTAATTATTTCTAAGCTGTCAAAGGAGTGGAGCTGCTTCCAGACCCCTCTGAATCCTAAGACCCTAGTGATTTCTCTGCCTCAGTGGGGTTTGCAGTTTTGTTGGGGAGATGGGACAAATACAATAACAGATGACAGGACATAGATTGTGTCAGTTTGGAGGATAGTGGTAGATAGGGGGCACAGTGCTGAACTTGGAGTTCATGGGACCAAAGGTCAAACCCTGTTTTGCCACTTGATGCCTGTGTGACCTTGGCCAAGTCAACCTCTCTGAACCTATTTCCTCATCAGTAAAATATGCATGATAGTACCTTTGACACGTCAGTATTGTGAGGTCCACGTGACAGGATGTCTACAAAACACTTTTGATATGTGTCAGTTATTATGACTGTTATTATAAAAACCACTGAAAAGGGCAAAATGGCAGAAGGGAGACATAGCATAGAACAGACATAGCTCACTCTAGACATTTTCCCGGTTTTTTTTGGTTCAAGTCAACTTCTGTTCAGTAGAAACATGCAGGTTTCCAAGATGCTCATCTCCAACCAAATTGGGAAGAGGCAAAAGGACTGATTGATGAAGAGTTTGTTTAGACTTCCCAGCAGCTGTTTACTCCAAACACTTCAAGGCAATTTACTGGTCCATCAGCTCTTTGGGGGAGCATCTACCTCTAGAAAGTCCAACTGCCAACTCTGAAGCAAACAGGAAAATTGAATCGGGTCTAGGCAAATATTGATCTCCTCAGTAAATAATTTATTTCTTTATCAGGACCACATCTCTCAGGAGCAGGGAAAGCTTCTGGAGGGTAGGCACTGCATTTGCCTTTCTTTATATCTTTATTGTGAATAAAATTGCTATGACTATTTTTGAATGGTCAGTTCTCCCACTCCCAACCCCCAACCCAAGGATGTTCAATGTCCTGGACAGTAAGTGGGTTCCCATCTTCCTCTTCTCCTGTCTGAATTTTGAATCCTCCAACATGGTTCTTTTCAGCAACTTTTAAAGAAAAGGAAAGATGATAACAAAGGAAATTTGTCCTGGGGACCTGAAATAAATTCCTGGCTTCATTTTATTCCATAAGCATTTCTAAAACTATCTTCTTGTTATTCAGTGGTGTCCTCCAACTCTTTGTGACTCCATTTAATGTCTTCTTGGCAAAGATACTGGAGTGGTTTGCCATTTCCTACTCCAGCTCATTTTACAGATGAGAAAACTGAGGTAAAGAGGGTTAAGTGATTGCCCAGAGTCACACAGCAAATAATTGTCTGAGACTGGATTGAACTCAGCTCTTTTTGACTTCAGGCCAGGTGTTCTGTCCAATTAGATGGACTAAAACTATCAGACTGTATCAATAGCACCTTAAACTTTTAAAAATATGTTCTGAATCTGTGGGTCCCCCAGATCCTAGTAAAGTACATTATTCACAATAGATGCTTAATAAATATTGGATTCCACTGTACTGATTGAGGGAGAGAAGTATAGTGTTTGCTTTGGCTTGGTAGCCAAGTGCTATTTGGATTCATTTTCAAGATATTTTTGTGTTTATTATTATTATTTTCTAAATCACTTTCATTTGAGAGTATATCCCTTCTCTCTCCCCTACTCAGTAAGTATTCCCTTAAAACCAAAAAGAAAAAAAAGCAGTTCAGCAAAATTAACCCATTAAACAAAAATGACATATATGAATATTTGACACCCATAGGACCCCGCCTCCACTTTGAAATGAAAGGAGGGGGATCCATTTCTCAACTCTTCTCCAAGGCTAAACTTCTTGGTCTTTATAGTTGTACAGTGTTCAGTTTCTTTCTTCCTTTTTTATTTCTCTCCACTTAAACTGTTGTAGTGGTGTATATTGACTTCTTGGTTCTGCATCAGTTCATATAAGTCTTCTCATGCTTCTCTGAATTCTTCATATTTGTTATTCCTTACACTATAGTTAACCATTAGGTTTATGTGTTGCTACTTGTTTAGTAAGCCATTCCCCAAATGATAGGTATTTATTTTGTTTCCATTTCTTTGCTACCACAAAAAGTGCTGCCATGAATATTTTGCTCTATATGGGACCTTTCTTTCTGTCTCTGACCTCTGGAATATCTCACATGTCCCAACAACTCGTGTTGCAGGCCCACAGGCCTTGCTTTCCTCTGCTTGTGCTCAGGCAAGTCTTACTACCCTCCCCAGTAACTGGGCCTGGTTGTTTCTTGGGGATTCTTAAAGCGTCCACTATCAGTACCTTCTCCCTTTCCCCAAGTCCTCCATTCTCCTCCTTCAAGTTAAAACCTCCAAGAAGATGGAGCTTGGATCCTACACCTTCATTTTACAAGTGAGGTGACCAAGGCTCTGTAATGGTAATGGAATTTAAAGATCCCCCCATACTGGCTTGGTTTTCGGGTTGAGTGTTGAAACCCAGAGCTTGTGAATTGCACTTTGGGATGGACTTGTTGACGTGAAGAGAGAGGGCTGAACTGCGAAGGAGCTGGTGTTGTGGATTTAGAGAGAGACATAAGCAGAGGAGGCCAGAAGAACTTTGGGGGAGCAGTATCATGGAGATAGAGAGAGGAGAATTGCTGTGGGCCAGAATTGCTGAGAGAGGACTGCTGAGGGCCATATGGAGCTGCCCAGGACTTTTGAGAACTGCCACCTGGAGCTGCCAAGAACTGAGGAGGGATAGCTGTGTTACCAGTATTTCGTTTGTCTGTTTTGATGTTGTTTTGCCAGATTCATCTGCTGGTGAAGGACAGTGCTGTTGTTTCAGAGGTCCCAGAACCTTGCTTGGTTCGGGGGCCCTGAAGGAAGATTTTCTTGTTGTATGTTTACAGAAATCCTGGAAGAGGGTCTTGATGATGTTTTCAGGGGTTCTGGGACTGTTCTGCAGGCAGAGAGTGAATTAATGAGGACACTGGCAATGTATCTTGTGGCTTTGTTAAGTTTTGTCTCCCCAGAAATAGAGATTGTCAAGAATTTGCCTTGTATCAATATGAAGAAAGAACCTTTCCTTGGGTATTCAATACTGTGATGATATCTTAACCTTCTTGTAGCTTAAGACTAGATGGCCTTTTGTGCTCTCCTTCCCCTTTTGAGAAAGGCTTGGCATTAACAGATGGTATTATAATTCAGTTGTGATCCAGGGGTGGGAAACTTTTGACTTCTTTGTGCTCTATGTCTGACCAAATGAATGTACTTTGTTTAGGATTGGAAACTAATAGGGGGGGCGGAGCCAAGATGGCGGCATAGCAGCAGCAACATATTGCAGCTCTCACATAGCCACCCCAAAATACCCATAAAAATAGGACTCTAAACCAATCCTAGAACTCCAAAATGCACACAAAGATACTTCCCACTAAAGTCAGCTCAGCTACGAGGAACCATATCAGCACTGCGAACTGAAACCAGCCTGGCCTGAAGCCGCGACTGTGCCCCGGGGCGACTAGACAGGAGGAGTGGAGGAGCCTCTCAGGTGAGCGGATTAGCAGCAGCTGCCAGTGGGATTTGTGAAAGGGGGAGATAAGCAGTCCAGCGAAAGGCCTCCAGAGCGGAAAAGCAAA